>CM077652.1:14044479-14156979 GCA_039707465.1 Rhabdophis nuchalis | reverse complement strand
TTGAAGCTGGAAATTCTTGAGGCCACCTACATTTTTCAGGCCTGACCTTTCAGGAGAATTAAAAAAAAAAATTCTAACCTTGGCTATTGGTCCTAGTTTGTCAAATTGTCCTGAATGGGAAGGTGAGCATCTCTCAACTTTTCTGCTTGGGGGGGCGGGTGGGTGGGTGGGTGGGAGGGCACCTTGCAGATTCCTGACTTCTGCCTCCTGTGGCTCAGAAGTGGCAGAGGTTGGGTGGTTGAAGGCAGAGCTTGGAATTGCCCCTTCCCACCCCCCTTTTAAAATCCCAAACAATGGGGAGATTGCCATGGGAGGGAGCTGAGGAAGGAAGGAAAGAAGGAAAGAGAGGGAGGAGGACAGGGAGGAAAGAAGAAGGAAAGGAGAAAAGAAGGAATGAAGGAGAGAGGGAGGGGGATAGGGAGGAAAGAGGAAGGAAAGGAGAAAAGAAGGAATGAAGGAGAGAGGGAGGGGGATAGGGAGGAAAGAGGGGGGAAGGAGGGAAGGAAAGAGAGGGAGGGAGGGAGGGAGGAGGACAGGGAGGAAAGAGGAAGGAAAGGAGAAAAGAAGGAATGAAGGAAAGAAGGAAAGAGAGGGAGGGGGATAGGGAGGAAAGAGGGGGAAAGAGGGAAGGAAAGAGAGGGATGGAGGGAGGAGGACAGGGAGGGAAGAGGAAGGAAAGGAGAAAAGAAGGAATGAAGGAAAGAAGGAAAGCGAGGGAGGGGGATAGGGAGGAAAGAGGGGGGAAGGAGGGAAGGAAAGAGAGGGAGGGAGGGAGGAGGACAGGGAGGAAAGAGGAAGGAAAGGAGAAAAAAAGGAATGAAGGAAAGAAGGAAAGAGAGGGAGGGGGATAGGGAGGAAAGAGGGGGAAGGAGGGAAGGAAAGAGAGGGAGGGAGGGAGGAGGCCAGGGAGGGAAGAGGGAGGGAAGGAAGAAAGAAGCAAGGACAAGGAGGGAAGGCAGGAAGGAAAGAGGGAGGGAGGAGGGAAGGAAAGAAAGAAGGAAAGAAGGAAAGAGGAGGGCAGGGAGAAAAGAGGGACAGAAGGAGGAAAGGAAGAAAAAAGGAAGGAAGAAAAGAAAAGAAAAGAGAGGGAGGGAGGAGGACGGGGAGGAAAAAGGGAGTGGAAGAAGTAAGGAAAGAGGGAAAGAAGGAATTCCCCTCATCCTCAGTCGAAGTAGCGCTGCGTTCCACCGACACCCCTCAACTTTCCAGCCTCCAATACCGGATTGTGCGCTCAAAACCCGAGCGCTCCTTCAGGAAAGGGTCTTTCTTTCTTTCTTTCTTTCTTTCTTTCTTTCTTTCTTTCTTTCTTTCTTTCTTTCTTTCTTTCTTTCTTTCTTTCTTTCTTTCTTTCTTTCTTTCTTCCTTCCTTCCTTCCTTCTTTCCTTCTTTCTTTCTTTCTTTCTTTCTTCCTCCCTTCCCCCCCTCGCACCCCACAAATGTCACACCTCTTCGGCCCCTCCCCAAATCTCTCCCTCTCCCCTCCACTCCCACCCCCGCTTTGCCCGGGACCCCCCTGGCGAGCTCGAGAAAGAGACCCCAGCCGTAGCCCAACCGCAGCGCCCCATCGGGAGAGTGTGCGGGGGCGCTTCCACCCCCTTTCCCCGCTGGGTCTCCCCAACGTTTTGGGGTTTCCCCCCCCCCCCCCCTTGGGATCCTACCTAGCTGGGCAGTGGATGAATCAAAGGACGGCTCTGCAAAGGATCCCAGGCGGCGGAGACGGCAGAGAAAGGGAGAAAGAGCCGACTGGACTGGGCTGGGCTGGGAGGGGTCGGGCCCAGCCCCCCTCCCTCCTCCACCCTGCGCTCCGCCCTGCGCTCTGGAGGCTGCAGGCGGCGCAGATGCGGCTCGGGGGCGGAGGCTGGCCAGGACTGGCCGGATACGGGCGATGCTTCAGCTCCTCCCGCTCCGCTGCAAAGCGGGTTCCTGGTGCGTAAAGCTGGGCGCTCATCATGGAGAAAAGCCAACCTGGAACTAAAGAGAAATGAAAGAGGATGAGGGGACTGGAGGCTAAAACATATGGAGAACAGTTGCAGGAACTGGGTATGTGTAGTTTAATGGAAAGAAGAACCAGGGGAGACAGGATAGCAGCCTTCCAATATCTCAGGGGCTGCCCCAAAGAAGAGGGAGTCAAACTATTCTCCAAAGCACCTGAGGGCAGGACAAGAAGCAATGGGTGGAAACTAATCAAGGAGAGAAGCAACTTAGAATTAAAGAGAAATGAAAGAGGATTAGAGGACTGGAGGCTAAAACATATGAAGAACGGTTACAGGAACTGGGTAGGTCTAGTTTAATGAAAAGAAGGACCAGGGGAGACAGGATAGCAGCCTTCCAATATCTCAGAGGGTGCCACAAAGAAGAGGGAGTCAAGCTATTCTCCAAAGCACCTGGGGGCAGGACAAGAAGCAATGGGTGGAAACTAATCAAGGAGAGAAGCAATTTAGAATTAAAGAGAAATGAAAGAGGATTAGAGGACTGGAGGCTAAAACATAGGAAGAACGGTTGCAGGAACTGGGTATGTCTCGTTTAATGAAAAGAAGGACTAAGGGAGACAGGATAACAGTCTTCCAATATCTCAAGGGCTGCCCCAAAGAAGAGGGAGTCAAGCTATTCTCCAAAGCACCTGAGGGCCAGACAAGAAGCAATAGATGGAAATTAATCGAGAGAAGCAACTTAGAACTAAGGATAAATGAAAGAGGATTAGGGGACTGGAGGCTAAAAAGCCAGAGGGACATTTCTTCTGACCAAAGCTTCCCTTTTCATGGTTAGCTTCAGAGGAAGAACTTGGAAAGAGTGAGTCACCTCGCCAAGGAGGAAGGAAAGAAAGAAAGAAGAAAAAAAGAGGATCCAACTTCAAAAGGAACTTTTCTGGAGGAACCACATTGCAAGTTTAAGAACGGTGGGAAAGGCAGGCAGATGTTCTCACAAAAGGAAGAACATTTTGTGCTGGTCTAAAGCGATTCTCCAAAGTTGATCATTCTTTTTCATGACTCTCTTCATTAGATCTACCACACCCAACAATTTTATATATGGCCATTTCTGACTAGTTTGGACAGGAGGCTAAAACATATAAAGAACGGTTGCACGAACTGGGCCTGGCTAGTCTAGTGAAGAGATGGACCAGGGGAGACAGGAGAGCATCTTCCAATATTTGAGGGGCTGCCACAGAGAGGAGGAAGGAGGGTCAAGCTATTCTCCAAAGCACCCAAAGGCCAGACAAGGAACAATGGATGGAAACTGACCAAGGAGAGATTCAACCTGGAAATAAGGAGGGATTATTCTGATAGTGAGAACAATCCACCAATGGAACAGAAGTTGCTTTCACAAGTTCACTGGAGACTCTCAAGAACAGGCTGGGCTGTCATCTGTCAGAAATGGTGTAGGGCCTCCTGCTTGGGCAGGGGGTTGGACTAGATGACCTACAAGATCCCTTCCAACTCTGTTAATCTAAAAACATTTTTTTAAAAACCAGTTAGGGATGATCATCATGCAAGACATCTGTGGGGTGACCAACACCTGCTCACTCGGTTACGCGGCGCTAGGGATTCGAACCGCCGAACCGCCGGCCTTTTCGACCGACAAGCTCAGCGTCTTAGCCCCTGAGCCACCGAGTCATCAAACGAGACACACCCGATTCCTGCAATCGTTCTCCGTTTCGCTAAATGCCAAAGGCCTTTGCTCTTGTGTCATTCGGCAGGTGAAACGCCCCTCCGATTGCCACACAAATTTGCAATAGGCAAATGTGTAGATAATACAACATTGTTTCTTCTCTGAAAAGCTTTGGGCGCGTCCGGCTGCATGAAGAAGTAAAATCTTTGGGGAACAATCGTTTTATTTGTCGCACAATTTCTGAGACCACAACACCAGCCTTTGTCTGACCATGGAAAATTGCACGAGTTTGGACTCCGCAGAGCAATTGAAACTGCTTATATTTGCCCGAAAAACACACATATTTTGGAATTGTTTGAAAAGTCAGGCTTTTAGACCAACTTGGAATGCCTTTGTCCTTATAATCCTCAACTTAAAAGGGACTTTTGACTGTTTTTCACTCTTATTCCCCGCGATCACGAGATCAAAAGTCGGACGCTTGGCAACTGGTTCATAGTTACGACGGTCGCAGTATCCCGGAGTGTGTGTGTGTGTGTGTGTGTGTGTCATCCCCTTTTGCGACCTTCTGACGAGAAACAGGGATGAAGGAGTCGCTTAACAACCCTGTTAGTCACTCGACACGACTCTGGGGCAAGAACGGTCATAAAACAGGGCCAAACTCACTCAGCGACCATCTTGTTAGGCAGTGGGTTTTGCACAGTGCATTAAACTTGCTGCCATGGTACGATGGCCCATAGGTGGAGCTCTCGCCTCACAATCAGGAGGTTCAATCCTAGGTAGAGGCAGATATTTCTCTCTCTGGGAACTATGAGAATATGCTGAACAAAACTCCAGGTTGGCGACAGGAAGGGCATTGGGCCAGTAAACTCTCAGTTAGTTGCATTTGATTGCTCAGACTCCACCCGGCAAGGGATTATGGGGTCGTTAAATGAAGATGATTAAACTTGTTACCATCCCAGGCAGAAAATGACTTTCATTATTCTTTTATTAATGGGCATTTTATCATTTCTTTCCCCAAGGGACGCCTGCTTTAGGTAGCTCCGAGTTCAAATCCTGCTCATGTCCTTGGCTGGATCAACGCCTCAATGAACGCTTTTAATATGTTAACTTTATGAATAAAAAAGTGATTCTGTGTATCCCTTGAGACTCCCCTCGTACCCCCCCCAAAAAGAAACCTTGCCTAAGGAGTGGGCTAAATGTCTACTGAGGTGCTAATTCAAAGAGCAACTGGATTTAATTGGTTTTTCTTTTGAGTTGTCTAGATCTAGAAAACCTGCAGGCTGAAATGCAACCAGAGAAGACGTTCTCTGTTGGATGCACGATGAAGGGGAGGGGCTAAGAGGAGTGGGTCCTCCCCTTTGCCTTCTCCTGTCTGCGCATGCTTGATTCTCATGGAGTGCAATTCCGCCCCCCCCCTCCACTTGAATTCCATTCAATCACATCAAGGCATTTGCAAGTTGCGACAAGTAGAAGATAATTTTGCAGAACTGGGGGATATTCTTTTAAATGCACAGGCGGGGCCGGGGTACAGCTCTTGGCTCACAAGCAGGAGGTTGTGAGTTCGATTCTAGGTCCAGGCACATGTAGGGGCTCTTGCTTGGGCAGCGGGTTGGACTAGATGACCTGCAAGGTCCCTTCCAACTCTGTTCATCTGTTAATCATGTGAAACTTTTATTCATTTTATCCTCCTTTTAAAGGGGAACGCAGGTTTTAAAAATGCCTCCCTAATCTCATCCATGGAGCAATGCTGCCATCTCGTGGCGACAGGAATGTGGTGCAGTTCCCTTTCCCTTTCCCCGTTTCTACTTAGATACAAATAAATAAATAGGTTTTAGGACACTTACTTACAAGCATTTCACGATCCTGAAAGCGCTCCCCACCCCCACCCCCGAGTTCAGATTCACACGTGTTTGGGTTTTGCACGGTGCGTTAAACTTGCCCCTATCCGATGCAGAAGGCTAGGTTCCAGAAAAGGAATTTTATTATGTTTTTATTCATCCACGTTTTATTCTATCGTCTCCCGAGGGGGCTCCTGTTTGAGTTCGAATCCTGATAGTGTCCTTGGCAGGATTAGTAAACGAGTTGGAGGGGACCTTGGAGGTCATCTAGTCGAACCCCCTGCCGAAGCAGGAGACCCTACATCGGCCTCTACCTAGGATCGAACTCACAACCCCCTGATTGTGAGGCGACAACTGCGCACGACTGTGTAGTGTTCTTTTCATTCGTTCAAATTATTTTATTTTATTCTCCTTTGAAAAGTCCCCTCCTCGCCTGCCATTCCCAACCGTGGAGCAATGCTGCCATCTCGTGGCGAAAGAAAAGTGGTGCACCGGCACTTCTTTGTTCGTTTCTTTTGCTTAAGTTTATTCGTGAACCAGAAAAGCCCTCCCCCCCCCCCGCACCAGGTCGGATTCACACGATCGGGGTCGCCCAACGAGTGATTGACACGTGTTTGGGGGATTTTGCACGGTGCACTAAACTGACTAGTACTAACCCAATCGGAAGCCTAAGCTCCAGCAGATGGATTTTATTATTATTCTTTTATTATATAGTCTCACAAGGGCTCCTGTTTAATGCGGTTGGGAGTTCGAATCCTGGTCGTTAATACATGTTTTATGTGTTAATTTTAGGAATAATAAAATAACTTTTTTTAAAGTATGTCCTGGGACAGCGCTCTCCCTAACCCCCCCCCCCCCAAAAATCTGGACTAGCAAATCGTCAAGATTGCAGGCAGAAATTCAACCTGTCAAGCAAGGGGAGAATTCCCTGTTGAATACAAGCCGAAGGGGAGGGCCCAAGCGAGTGGGCGGAGCCAGAACGACTGCGGACGGAGTTCATTGGCCAAACTCCGTGACTTCTTTAAAACAACAAATTAATCATCCCCGCCCATTTGTGCCCGCTGGCTCCACCCCTTTCTCCCCCTCCAATCTGCGCGTGCGCCTCCCCTCTCCAGTCTGCGCCTGCGTTCTCCCTCTCTATGTCTGCGCACGCGCCTCGTTTTAAGCCTCCCAAACAAGAACCGGCTCTTTCTTCGGCTTCTTTTTTTTTTCTTCCTCCCCTCTTTCACGCAGGCGCTCTAAAGCCACCCTTTCCGCCCCGCCCGCGCGCTTTACTCGGGGGGGAAAAAACACACACACATTCTCCCCCCAAACCGCGAAACCACTTCCCCGACCACCCGCCAGCCCCGCCTCCTCGCCCCTCCCGGATTGGCCCGTTCCGCTGCCGCATCCCGCCCTCCCTCCCTGCGCCGGGCTTTTGTTTCTCGTCGCCCGCCCTCCTCCCTTTTGGGCAGCGAGAAAAGAGAGAGAGAGAGAGAGACTGGGCCTGCCTGCCTGCCTCCCTCCCTCCGGGCCCCGCCCCTCGCGAAGTGGGCGGGGACTCCCAGCGGAAAGGCCCGCCGCCATCTTGGATCGCGGGCGCCTGTGAGGGAAGAGGAGGGGCGGCGGCGACGAAAAAGGGAAGAAGAAGGAGGAGGAGGAAAGAGACCCCCGCCGCCGCCCGTCGCCCCCCTTCTGCGCCTTCCGCGGCTCTCGCCCGGGGACAAGACGCTGCTGTGGCCGCCGCTGCCGCCGCCTCCCCAGCCAAGCTGCCCAGTCACCATCCCCTCGAGCCCAGGTAAATCCGGGCGGCCTAAAGCTAGGCCTTCCGCCCCCCCTCCCCCAGGGCCTCTCCCCGGGGGTTGCCTAGCAACGGCCCTCCCTCCCTCCCTCTTCCTCCTCCCCCCTCCCGCCGCTGGGAAAGAGGCGCCCGCGGGCGCCAAGCCTCTGGAGGAGGAAAAGGAGGAGGAATGGGGGGGGGGGGTGGCGACTATGGGGCCCATCGTTCCCAGCCCCGCCGCCATCTGCGCCTCCCACCATCCCCAGCCGTTGAAGGGGACAGGCGCACACAAGACTTCCCGTTGCTGCCTGTCCATGGCTCTGGAAGAGACCTTCGTTGCTCAGCCCCCAATCCCATCGTTCCCAGCCCTTGCTTTCTGCCCCCAATCCCATCGTTCCCAGCCCTTGCTTTCTGCCCCAGGCCCGTGGGCCTGATTTGGGGGGGGGGGTCCTGGTGCTAGGGATAGGCAGGCCTCAGAGGAGGTGAGGGTCTTTGGGCATAGAGGGAGGAGGATTTCTGGCTGGCTTCCTTCCTTCTATCTCTCCTTCCTTCCTTTTCCATATCTATCCCTTTCTCCTTCTTTCCATCTCTCTTTCCTTCCTTCTTTCCATATCTATCCCTTTCTCCTTCCTTCTTTCCATTTCACTTTCCATCTCCCTTTCCTTCCTTCTTTCCATATCCAACCCTTTCTCCTTCCTTCCATCTCTCTTTCACTCCTTCCCATATCTATTTCTTTCTCCTTTCTTCCATCTCTTTCTTTCCCTCCTTCCATCTCTCTCTCTCTTTCCTTCCTTTTCCATTTCCATCCCTTTCTCTTTCCTTCCTTCTTTCCATATCCATCCCTTTCTCCTTCCTTCCATCTCTCTTTCACTCCTTCCCATATCTATTTCTTTCTCCTTTCTTCCATCTCTTTCTTTCCCTCCTTCCATCTCTCTCTCTCTTTCCTTCCTTTTCCATTTCCATCCCTTTCTCTTTCCTTCCTTCTTTCCATATCCATCCCTTTCTCCTTCCTTCCTTCCATCTCTCTCTCACTCCTTCCCATACCCATTTCTTTCTTTCTTTTCTTTCTCTTCCTTTCTTTCTTACTCTTCCGTTCGCCCTCTAATCCACTCTTTTCACAGCAGGAACCTACCTACCTCGATGGGTTAAAAAACAGGAATGTCCAACCTTGGCAACTTTTTAAGACTTGTGGACTTCAACTCCCAGAGTTCTTCCTGTGCCGGCTGGGGAATTCTGGGAGTTGAAGTCCACAAATCTTTAAAAAGTTGCCAAGGTTGGACACCCCTGTGTTAAAACTTTAGGAGGTGCGTTAGACCAGGGGTCACCAACCTTTTGGACCTCAGGGACCACATACATTCATAATTTAGTGGTCCACAATAACATTTAATACAATATAAAAAATGCATATATTTTTTGCGGACGCCTATCTCACTGTTGAGGGATGGCTGGGTGACTTGGGGACTGTCCCTCTCTTTCAGCCCAGCCCACCTCACAGGGGTGTTGTCGTTGCCATGGGTGACATATAGTCCTCAGAGCTGTGGCCTAGAGGTGGAGCTCTCGCCTCCCAGTCAGGAGGTTGTGAGTTCAATCCTAGGTAGAGGCAGATGTAGGGTCTCCTGCTTGGGCAGGGGGTTGGACTAGATGACCCGCAAGGTCCCTTCCAACTTGGTTAATCTGGAATCATAACAGCCCAACCCACCTCACAGGGTTGTTATTGTTGAGATGGGTGGCATATAAATTTAATAAACAATAAGCATAGCAAGGGGAAGCTGTGTTATGTGGATCACTTATAAAGTGATAAAAGCAGAATCAAAATGTAATAAATAAATAGCATTTGATGCTCAGGGTTGAAGTACACACAGCTGCTTCTGGAGAAAGGTCCCTATTTGCCTACAGTTTGTTTAAGCAATGTTTTTGACCCTCATTTAAATTCTTTACCTTGCCTGTCCTGGAGTCCCAAGTCCTGAAGGTCTCAAGGATGCCTTTTTCTTCTTTCTGGAGAGAAAGTTAGAAACATGCGCCTGTGAAGCTGCCTTTATTTGCAAGCTAGAGTACAACACGACTACACAACGATGTGCGGTGAATGCCACTTGTGTTGTGCTTATTACATCAGAGGTGGGAGGGGGGGCCATGAGTGCTTCTTAAAAGAGATTGAGGATTTTGGATAAGTCCTTCTTAAGGTGGCTAAGTCTAGTAATGCTTGAAACATGAAAATTTTGGCCTCTGAACTGAAAGTTGTAAGGATTGCTGCTCTGTCTATTGCAGGGGTCCCCAACCTTTGCAACTTTAAGTCTGAAGGACTTCAGCTCCCAGAATTCTCCGGCCAGCTTTGCTGGGCGGAGAATTCTGGGAGCTGAAGTCCTTCAGACTTAAAGTTGCAAAGGTTGGAGACCCCTGATCTATTGCACTGATTCCTTTCTTTTTTTAAAGAAAAAAAATCAGTGTTAAGTGCTTTACCTATAGTAGATCTTCAGGGAGAGATATTGTGAATACATAAGGTGAGCTGTGCACACCCCTTATCCTTTAATCAACATATAAGCGCTTGTACAGTTGTGTTTCCTTGTAGCAACGTGGTGTGAATACAACAAACTAACTTTGCATGCTTGTTTTCCCAAATTAACCAAGCATCTTTCTAATAAGGAAAAACCAGTTAAGAATCCTGTACACTGGTAAACTTGTTTTGCAGATTTTTCTACTATTTTAATGCGAGATTCCTGACAAATTACTATCATATGTTAAGAGGGGTTATCGGGCATATCTTTCATATTTAGGGGCGGTACCCTTTGCTAAAAATTTCAGCTTTCGGTTGCCCAGTCTGTTTGGCTCCTTTGGGGTGATTCACACCTGCGGAGGTGTGAAACTTGTTACATTCAGATTTCCCACGAGAAGGAAGGCTTATGCAGTAAAATATGGACAGTGCCTTCTTTAACACCCGCCTGAGACCTGCAAATTTGTCATCCCAATTTTGGCTATATTTACCTGGGCTGAGGGGCAGTTAATGTTCTCAAAACAGCTACCCTGAAAATAAGACCTCCCCGGATAATAAGCCCAATCGGACTTTTGAGCGCATGCGCTAAAGTAAGCCCTCCCCCCAGAATACTGCAACACATCAACAGCTACGCTCGCTGCCTTCTCCACCCCAAAAATAATAAGACCTCCTAGAAAATAAGGCCAAGTGCTTATTCAAAAGAAACTGAGACCACATTGATCAAGTCTTGCATTTGCAATCCCTGGACCCACAAAGGAATGGCCAAAATAACCTCTAAAGTTGTAAATGTGTGAGGATTTCCCTCCAGTTGTCAATGATTTCACTTTGGAGATTTGCCATAGCTTTCTCATATCTAGAAAGCTTGGTAAGTTTTTTCCGGTATGTCTTTTCAGTGGCTACTGCCAGACAAGGGAGTGACTTGGTGCAGTTCCTTTCTTCAATAAATCAAGAACATTTAAGGCCCTTTATAGTTTCCCAACAGGGGAGGCAGTGGTGAAGACGCTGGGCTTGTCAATCAGAAAAGTTGGCGGTTCGAATCCCTAGTGTTGCGTAACGGAGTGAGCTCCCGCGACTCGTCCCAGCTTCTGCCAACAGTTCAAAGTGAAAAATGCAAGTAGAAAAATAGGGACCCTCTTTGGTGGGAAGGGAACAGCGTTCCGTGCGCCTTTGGCATTGAGTCATGCCAGCCACATGACCACGGAGACGTCTTCGGACAGCACTGGCTCTTCGGCTTTGAAACGGAGATGAGCACTGCCCCCTAGAGTCAGGAACGACTGGCACGTATGTGCGAGGGGAACCTTTACCTTTTTATAAAGTATAAGTATAATCTTTATTGTACTTAAATACAACAAAGTTGGTGATAGTTTCCCATAGCAATCTCTGAACTTTGCACACCTACTGGTTGTGTATTGTCGGGCAGACAAGGGCAGGGGCCCAATTGCCATGAGGAAAACTAAAAGCAGTGCAACCCCACAGCTTTTATAACAAAGAGAAAAGTTCACTTCGGGTTACTTAAGGGAGCTGCAGAGTTGGGAGGCGCCTGTGCAAATATGCACTGATTTGAGCCGCATGCTGTTGAAAGAGGAATTAGGCACAAGTGGTCCTCGACTTACAACTGTTCATTTAGCAACCAAAGTTACAACGGGACTGCTGGGAAATAAAGGGGGGCTGATGACCATTTCCCCACACTTATGGCCGCTGCAGCATCCCCATGGTCATGCGATCGAAATTTAGGTACTGGTTTGGATTTATGACAATTGTTGTGTCTCATCTCATTTTGCGACAAAGAAGTCAGATTCACTTCACGACGAGAAAGGTCATAAAATGGGGCAAAACCTCCCAGCGTTTCGCCCAGCAACAGAAATGCTGGGCTCAGTTGTGGTCGTAAGCCGGGGACTGCTTCCACATGAGGACATCACTGGCTTGGTTGTTTTTTTTCTTCTTGATTTCTTAAACCTGCCTTTGTAAACAGGCATGCATTTTTGGCTCTGCACACCAGGTGTGTGTGCAAGAGGGCACACGCACTTGAAGGCAGCCCCTCTGCGCTTTTGGAAACGCCGGCTCGATTCTCGAAGACACCTTTGTGTCGTTAGCCATTTCTTGCAAAGAATGATCCCAGCGGCGCCTTAAGATGTTGCCAGGCGTGGGCAGGGCCTGAAATAGTGTCTTCCATTCATACGACGGGCTCGCTGGTGGAATGGCATCTGCCACACCACGCTGTCCGTGGCCTTCTGTATAGAAGGGATGAATTCCAATCAGATGACGGTCACGTGCTTACGAGGAGACGCTGACGGTTGGGAAATCCACATCCTCGGAGGAGGGGAAATGACCTAAACCCTCAGACGGAGCTCAGATTTTATTTTATTTTATTTCATTTCATTTTATTTTTCTAGTGGGAAAGGACCCAGCTGGTCGTGCATTCTTGGCTCTTCCTTCAAGACGGATTCTCTCTCTCAGTTACCCTTCCCGGTGCCAGCTTGATGATCTACAAGGAGATTTCACAATCTCATTAAGCCATTTAAGCTTTTGTTGTTGTTGTTTTGAGCAATATATAAAAGTAGCCTTGCGCTCTTTCAAATTAATCAGCTCGTCACTGGTTTTACTATCATTTTTTATTTATTTTTGCTGGCTGCCCTGTCCCAAAGCAACATGTAGTCCGCCTGCTTGAGTTGGCTGTAGCAATCGAATAGGTAAATTCATTTCCAATGAATTTCCATTCACTTGCGGTCTCCTCTTCCTTGTTTTCAGTGAATTCATTTAATATGTTAACCTTTCCTTTGGTATCTCTTTAATGTAGTTCTGCTTCATTATTTTAACTTGCTCATTTAAAAACAACAACACCAGACTGGCTAACCTAGTTTACCTACGTGGCTTGTCCCTTCATCCCTTGCAAACTTTAGTTCAAGACTTAGAAATAGGTGAATAGCCTGAGAATCTTTTTTCAACATGTTCTTTGCAGTTAGATAATTTCCCGCAGGAAAAAAAGAGATAAGAGGCTTAAAATAATGCTAGCATTGCATGGTTGTTGGGTTAATTGCTTAATAAACTCTTCCGCTATCCTGCCAGGAAATTAAGAAAGGGCACATGGAAATCTCTTGAAATATCTAGGTGTGTCCACTGTGAGGGGAAAAAAAACACTGATATTTTTTTGAAGGAGCCGCGATGTGATGCTACAGTGGGAATCTTAAAAGGAATGAATACACTATTGATCTTTGTGACTGGCAGGGCAAATCGTGACCGTTCAACGCTGGAAAAAGTGACTTACGTTTTAAAAGCTTTCAATTTTAATATTTCCTTCTTTGAAATACAGGTAGTCTTTGAATTACGACCACAGTGGAGGCCAAAATGTATGTGAGAAATTTGTTAAGTGGGTTTGGCTCCACTTTACGATCTTTCTCGCCGCATCTGTTAAGGGAATTCACTGCAGTTTTTAAACCAGTAGCATGGTTGTTAAATGAAACTGTCATAAAGATGAGTCCATCGGCAAGCGGTCACATGTTGATCACGTGACCATGGGGATGCTGCACCGGTTGTAAGCGTCAAAAATGGTGATAAGTCACTTTTGCCAGTGTCGTCATAATTTTGACCAGTCACTAAATGGACGGTTGTAAGTCAGGGACTATATATCTATGAGCCACGGTGGCACAGTGGTTAGAGTGCAGTCCTACAGGCTGCTTCTGCTGACTGTTGGCTGCCTGCAGTTTGGGAGTTTGAATCTCACCAGGTCGACTCGGCCTTCCATCCTTCCGAGGTGGATCAAATGAGGACCCAGATTGTTTGTGGGGGAAGAGGCTGACTCTGTAAACCGCTTAGAGGGGGCTGTAAAAGCACTGTGAAGCGGTGTATAAGTCTAAGCACTGTTGCTATCTCAGTAAACATACAAGGAGTCTGTTGACTTTGGAGTTTTGGGGTTCTGTGGTTCTCTTAAGGACCCACTATGACTTGTGAACGAAACAGGAAATTTGTGAGCCAAGGATAATCATGCTAAGCTGTTTCTCTTTTTCCTTCTCTAGTGCCACAATGGCAACTGCACCTTACAACTATTCCTACATCTTTAAATACATCATTATCGGTAAGTCTAAACCTTCCTTGGAAACGCTTCATTGTTTCTGCTACAGCTCACTTCCAGATGCTGTTGACTGCAGCTGTTTTGGGATAATAGAAGTTGTGGGAAGAAGATTATGCTGGAAGGGTCCAGCCTACCAACAACGAGTAAAATGAAGGGGGGGGGGGGAAAGGGATCTATTTTGGGGATCTGGCGAATCATCCCCGGTGTGCAAGGCTCGGTGGAAAGGTGGCATACAGTGTCACAAGTCACGGATGCGTTGATTGTAGCGTTTTTAATTCCATGGTCTTGAGGGTTTGGCCCCATTCATCCAAAAGCAGGACCTGTTTTATTTTTAAGGCTTGGACTTCTGCATTATTTCACGGGTAATAATAATAATAATAATAATAATAATAATTTTAATTTCTAGACCGCTCCCTCTCCCCAAGGGGACTCGGAGCGGTGCACAGGGAAGTTAAAACAATAAATATACATAAATATACAAAACAATTAAAAGCAAATTAAACAGTAAAGCCCTGCGCTAAAATTCCCAATGCCAATTCACTAAAACCCTATAATACTATAGTAGAGAGGCTACCCTAGGCCGGCCAAGCAGAAAAAGTGCGTTTTCAATTTCAGACGGAAGGAACGGAGGTCCGTGGTTGTTCTAATATCGGGGGGAAGGTCGTTCCAGAGGGCAGGGCCCGCCACAGAGAGAGCCCTTCCCCTGGGCGCCGCCCGCTGACAGAGTCTAGTGGACGGCACCCGGAGTAGTCCCTCTCTGTGGGAGCGAATCGGCCGTGAGGATGTATGAGGCAGGATCCGATCCCGCAGATAGCTAGGTCCCGAGCCATGGAGCGCTTTAAAGATGATAACTAGCACCTTGCATCTCTCCGTGCATCTCTCCGTGTTTTCAGTCTGGCCAGAGTTTTGGATTTCAGAGCCAGGAAGTGAGGTAGAATGATTTACCCTTCGCTTCCTTCAGTGGCTACCGTGGTGCTGACATTTGATCCTTGTTTTGTGTCTGGTATTGGGCAAAGGCTACTACGCTAGAGAGTAACATGATATACGCCTAGGAGAGCTGGTGGAATAGCCTCCTAGGGGTAAACATCACTCAATCCTGGTATGTGATTTTTAGACTCTGTTGCTATCCAGCTTCGAAATAGTCCCCAGCTTACAAACATTCATTTACCGACTGCTTGAAGCTACAACCGTGCAGGAAAAAAAGGGACATACAACCAGCTGACATGGATTTACAGCGGCTGGAGGGTCCTGAGGTCATGGATTGCCCTTTGTGACTTTCCCAGCCTGCTTCCAACAAGCAAGCAGAAATTCCAGCCCCAAATACTAATTGTAATAAGTCCAGGATTACTGTTATAGTGATTTGAGATCTTTCTTAGCCTAAACATTACACCTGTGTGCGCACGATAGGATCAGACACGAGGTGGCTTGTTTAAATAATAATAATAATAATAATAAATTAGAATTTATTAACCGCACCCTCTCCCCACAGGGACCCGGGGCGGTGCACAGGCATAATTAAAACAATATACAATAATACAAACATTACTAAAATAGAATTAAATAAATTACCCGTGCTAAAAATACAATTAAAAAACCATTAAACTTTATCGTTAAAAGACAGAGAGAACTATTCAAGGCCGGCCAGTCGAAAGAGATGGGTCTTCAGTTTTACACGGAAGGAGCGGAGGTCGGTGGTCGTTCTAATATCAGGGGGAAGGTCGTTCCAGAGGGCCGGGCCCGCCACAGAGAGCGCCCTTCCCCTGGGCGTCGCCCGCTGACAAAGTCTAGTGGACGGCACCCGGAGAAGCCCCTCTCTGTGGGAGCGAATCGGTCGTGAGGATGTGTGGGGCAGGATCCGATCTCTTTGCTTTTAGCGTGTGGATAAACCATTGTTTAATGCCTAGTTATGTTCTTGAGCGGGAAATACAGCTAGAGCATTCATGCTCTTTCGAAGAAATTTAAGAAGTAGGGACTTTTCTCTCCTTACTTGCAAGTCACAGATTTTGTAATAGCGATACCAGGAAAAAAATTTCCAGAGCAGTTCTCAGTAGCATTTACACACTACTTTTCTTTTCATTCCCACCTCCCCCTTTAAAAAAAAAAAACAAACTTGCTTGGCACTTTTATTAAGGAGGAATGTTGTGGATTATTTATTTATTTTTCATTTTTCAAATTTATACCCCGCCCTTCTCCTTACAAGGACACAGGGCGGCGTCTGTGTGAGAGAAAAAGGGCTCCATGTTATTCCACAAATAACTTGTGATAAATACTAAGTCGAGGCCGCAGTGGTAACAATTCATTTCTAAATATTCCTCTCTTTTCTCCCCCCCCCCTTTTTTTTTTCATTTTAAGGTGATATGGGTGTAGGAAAGTCGTGCTTGCTTCATCAGTTTACAGAAAAGAAGTGTAAGTGTGCACATCTCTTCCTAATTGAAGTAGTAACCACATGCCTTTATCCTCTCCACTTTCCTAACATGTTAATTTTGGGTTTCTCTTATGTTGCTAAAGCTGCCTTACCGAATGGGAATGGTTCTGGGTTTCACTGAAGCGAAATGCCTCCCATTATATAATACACGATCATGATTGTTTTAATGTCGCGAATTTTGGTTCAGAGATAGGCTTCACAGCCAAAGATTTATACATTTGCTGATGGCTAGAGTTGGGGAGGTTTTGCCAGAACCCCTTGCCTATAAGTAATTTGCAGTAGAACAAGTTGGAAATTAATTGTTCACATTAATAGAAAAAAAACCAGCACTGCTGGTTTTTTGGGCTGCCATTTAGCTGAGAAGGTGGGTTAAGCAGCCCTTCGGGTACGACAAATCTGCTCCTCGTTCGTGGGAATCCCTGTGAACGGAAGGCTTGTGTAGTAGGTAGTAAGTGCTTTCTTGTTTTTGTTTCGTTTTGTCCTCGCAGTTATGGCAGACTGCCCCCATACAATTGGAGTCGAGTTTGGTACCAGGATAATTGAAGTTAGTGGCCAGAAAATTAAGCTGCAGATCTGGGACACGGCGGGACAAGAGAGATTCAGAGCCGTCACACGGAGCTACTACAGAGGCGCCGCAGGAGCCCTCATGGTTTATGATATCACTAGGTAAGGTGGCAGAGATGCCCTTTGGTTGTGGTTTGAACCCAGGGTCGCCTGTCTCTTAACCCACTGTGGTTTAGCTTGAAGGGAACAGCGCTCTGTGCAAGTTCGGCATTTCGTCATGCCGACCACAGGACCACGGAGACGTCTTCGGACAGCGCTGGCTCTTCGGCTTTGAAATGGAAATGAGCACCGCCCCCTAGAGTCGGGAACGACTAGCACATATGTGCGAGGAGAATCTTTACCTTTACCTTACCTTCTGGAACAAAGCAGGTGTCAGACTTATTGTATCGCACCTCTCCTTTTAGCCAGATAATAATTTCCCAACATTCTCAAATCGAGGTTTAAAAAGCTCCTCCATGCAGGCACCTCGTTTTGTTAGACAAGGTAGAAAAAGGCCTGGGGAGGGAAAAACCCAAACACTGAATCTTTCTCGGATGAAATGGGATGAAGTTGGACTTTTCCTCGCTGTGATTGTCTTTAGAGACAAACGATAAATGTGATGAAATGTTTGCTTCCTTTTTGCCTTGCAGAAGAAGTACGTATAATCATTTAAGCAGCTGGCTGACGGACGCAAGGAATCTAACTAACCCAAATACTGTGAGTGTCGCAATTTAGACATTTTTGTGATAGGGTGTGCTCATCTCCAGGTTTGAGATGTCAGGAAATTTCTCCTTAGTTCTAGGTCGATTCGTTTCCTGTCTTGCCTTCTGGTCCTTTGGAGAATAGCTTGACTCCCTCTTCTTTGGGGCAGCCCCTCAAATATTGGGGCACTGCTATCATGTCTCCCCTAGTCCTTCTTTTCATTAAACGAGACACACCCAGTTCCTGCAACCGTTCTTCATATGTTTTGCCTCCAGTCCCCTAGAATGGAATAGTCCTTCTATTCTCCAAGTGGGCCTCTGCCTCTTCCCCCCCTCTGTCCCTAGAAGTCTTTGAGGTAGATCAGCTGTACAGAGTCCATGGCAATTTGCTTGAGGGAGACAGTTTTGAAAATGACCCCCCCACACCCTTCGTGGATTTCTTCCCCTTTTCTACAGCCTTGGTTAGAAAGCTTCTCTTCCTGACGATGTGTTTAACTACAGCAGTCATTCTAGCTCGCTAGGCTTCCAACTTCCTCTTCCAGCACGTCTGTGTTAATTTCATAATGAGCAGTTCCTTAAAACTGCTTCCTTAGCCTAATGAGAAACCAAAGTTATCCGTTAATTAAAAGCATTTGCATTCCAGCTTCCCCCCTCCCCAATGTTTAGTCTCTTGGGGAGAGGAACGGTGTATGGGATCCTTTTTTGGGGGGGGGGGATGTTACCCTTGACTCTCTCTTTTTGTCCACTGCTAGGTTTCTGTTAAATGCCCCGTTTTGTCTCTTGTTCTGGATGCAGGTGATCATCCTTATAGGAAACAAAGCAGATCTGGAAGCCCAGAGAGACGTGACATATGAGGAAGCCAAACAATTTGCCGAAGAGAACGGTACTTACAGCTGCTCTAGAGTAATAGCGGTAGCGCTTAGACTTACACACTGCTCCGCCCTCTTGAGCGGTTTACGGAGTCAGCCTCTTGCCCCACAACAATCTGGCTCCTCGTTTTACCGACCTTGGAAGGATGGAAGGCTGAGTCAACCTTGAGCCAGTCAGAATCAAACTGCTGGCAGTGGGCCGAATTAGCCTGCTATACTGCATTCTAACCACTATGCCACCATGGCTCCTTCCTTCCTTCCTCTCTCTAAGCAGTTTTACAGAGTCAGCCTACCACCCCCAACAATCTGGGTCCTCATTTTCCTGACCTCGGAAGGACCTGAGTCAGCCTTGAGTCGGTCAGGATTGAACTCCTGGCAGTGGGCAGAGTTAGCCTGCAATACTGCATGCTAACCACTGCTCAGCCTAAGCAGAACAGAGGGTGGGTAGCGCTCGGCAGAAAGATGGCGCAGAAACTGTCTAGAGCAGTGCCAGTGTAGTCCCTCGGGGTGGTGATGTATCCAGCACCTTGTTAAACTTTGGTATTAAACACCAACTTACTGGTTGGCGAGATCCGAAAGAGGAATATTTTGATTCCCACCCTAGGTTAAACTTGCATTTTGTTCTCCCAACAGGCTTGCTGTTTCTTGAAGCGAGCGCAAAAACGTAAGTAGGCTGCTTGTACGTTTAAAAAACAAAACATGTGTTTCATAGATGAATTCATCATTTGCCCGGCAAAGCAAGAAGCTGTGTCCGTGTAATTTCTTAATGAAAAGCCCGGGTTTTTTCTTAATTTCTTAACAACGTAATTTCTACGGTTGGATTTTCCCCCTTACCAGAGGGAGCCCCCTTGTGGAGTACGGGGAAGCCATCACCATGGCAACTATGTACAGTAAAGCCATTTTACGGCAGTACAGTAGAAGCCAGTTTAAGGCACAAGAGGCTGTATGTTAACAGCACACACACACACTGAAGGGTTTTGGGGGGTGTCTTACCTCCACAATATTTCTTCCCAGAGAGTAAGTCATCTGTGTAACACACACACACACACTTTTTATATGTATGGATTCTATCTGTTACTTATTATTTTATTCTTGTATATTTATTGAGTGTTTTTATTTGTTTTGGTCTCTGACTGTAATAAAGAATTCTTCTGCTTCAAAACAAATCAGTGTGCAAGCAGGATAGGTGTATTTGGTGGGGTCCTTGATGTTCTCCGAGCATGGTGGTTTTGTTGCAGGTGTTTCATGACGGGGAACATCGTCCCCGTTGAACATGCACATTAGGCACGGCCGATGTGACCTAGTTAAGTAACGAAACATCTACAAAAGGAAGCAAGCTCGGGAGAAACACCAAGGACCTCCTCAGTTCAACCCCGAGCTATAAATACAGATGCATCGGTCATAAATCTCCCAAATTAATGGCTGCTTCTTCGGCTTGTCCTTCTTCCCCCACCCAGAGGCGAGAATGTGGAAGACGCATTCCTAGAAGCCGCCAAGAAAATATACCAGAATATCCAAGACGGAAGCCTGGACCTGAACGCGGCCGAGTCAGGAGTACAGCACAAGCCTTCAGCTCCCCAGGGCGGCCGGCTAACCAGCGAACCCCAGCCCCAAAGAGAAGGCTGCGGCTGCTAGTGACCTCGGTTCTTCGGCTCTGTCTGTGACCTTTCACCTCTGTCAAGAGCAGTGCTTTTTTGGGGGAGGGGGGGGCTGCTTCCGTTTTCCTCTGCACATCTTACCAGGTTTAATTAAAACTCCCCAGGCAAGAGTTTAACACAGTACTAAACTGCTAAAAGAATAAAAATAAAAAGAGAAAAAAACTTAGATGTAATCAGGTTATCAAAGGCAAGTAGAGTCATACCTCCCCCATCCCTGCATGGTAAATCTTAGACGTCCTTATTCCACCCCCTCCTCCTCTCCCTTCCCCATAATCAATTTGTCCTTGTGAATAGATGTCACCGATTTCATGATTTACAAAACAGAGCTCTGATGCTGGACCTCATGACTTTCACTCTCTCTCTCTCTCTCTCTCTTTTCTCTGCAGAGCTTTGTCTCTCTCGTAAAGTTTAACTTTGTTGGCTTCAGCTTTTTCTCCCAATCTGTAACTGGTCTGTCCTTTTTAGTAACAAAAAAAAAAAAAAAGAAAGGAAAAAAAAAAGATTTACTATGAAACTATTTCCAAGGGTAGAAGGGATCCTGCATAGATTGCTTTCATTGGGAAACTCTGGTGGTGGTGGTGGCGGCTGGGGATTCTTTTTCAGGGGGAGGGAGGAAGATGGGGGGGGGGGGAACACTTATTGCTGGGCCCCCTCCATCTTGGCTTCGGACATGGCGCGGCTTTATCTCGTCTCCTCCCTATTTTTACCCATATGGGCCCTTAATTATTAACCAAGCGTAAATATGTATAAATTTTGACCGAACCAATCTAGACACTTGAATACATCCTGTGTATATGATTTTAATGAAGAAGGAGGGGGGAGGGGGAGAGCCCTTAATGACCGGCATTAAAAGTGAACTCTCTGTACAGCTCCACTAAAGATGGCCAGGTTAGTGAGTGCAGGTCATTTGCCCACCCGGGTTTCGCTTTATGACGTTTGGCATTAATGCAGTGAGTGGCCAAGAGTATTGCTAGCCCAGCCTGGGCCCTCTTCTCTGCCCTGTGAGCAACCTACTACTCTCTTTTTTGTGTTGTTGTTACTCCAGATCTGGTGTACTTGAGGATGTGCTAACTCGCTTTCCCTCTCCCCCTCCCTTCCCAAAATAGCTCTGCATTTTATTCCAGCTTGTTGTGTAAGGCGGCGGGGCTGGGTCACACAACCTGTGTGCTTGTGGGAAGGGTGTTGTTCCAAACTGGACAGTCGTAAGTATTACTCTGGAGGGAGTTTGGACTCTAGCTGTGGCATCGGACACTACAGTTCCATCGGTTTGGCTGCTGATAACTCTTCCCAACCTCCTCTCTGCCATGATCCCCGAAAGAGGGTGGGCCTATAGGATGGAGTGCCCCCCCTCCTTCCCCAAACCTCTCTCCAGCCTTATTTGTTCTCTCATTGGCAACCTGGTTTAAGACGTGGCTAAGCCCAGCTGGGGAAAAAAGGATGAGCACCTTTGATTCTCTTGCCCGCAGTGTCTCAAGCAACCACGCCTAGACACACGCATGCACGCACACCCTCGATGACACTAAAACCAGGCCACGTTCCAGTGTGCGAAAGGGGACAACCAGCATATAATGTACAGTCGACGAAACGCCAAAACTGGGATGTGCAAACGATTCGCATTTGGGTAGCTTGTGTGCTGTTCCCTCCTTGCTTACATGCTCCTTTTTCCTTTGCTCTAGTCCCCCTCCTCCTGAAATCTCAAGATTCTTTCAAAGTAGATGGGTATTACAGAATTTTGCTCTCTGAATTGCACCGTGGGTGGGTGGGGTTGCCCAGGGACCATGACCTGTTGACACAACTTAAAAAAATTATTTGGGCAAAGGCAATTTGCTTCCTGCAGCTTGTTAGCGGTGCAATATCCTTTTCTTACTCCCCACCCACCCCTTCAAGTTACAGTAGGTCTTCATTTTCTGTGACAGGATTTATTTGGGCTGCTGTATACTCATTTAATGTAACAATGCTATTATCTAAATATTTGTAAATAAAGTACCTGTATCTAGACAAAAACGAGCACTAGTTGTTCTTTGAGGAGGCGGAATCATAGGGTTACGAATTGTGAGACAATTAAGACGAGTGGCTTTTTAAAAACCATTCCAAGCCTTTGAAGGTTGGGCTTGAATTGTCCCAAAGGTGCTTTTTCAAGAGGCAACTGGACTTTTCCTTTGCTAGCTCATTTAATTTTTAAGAAAGACAATTGGGTTGAAGGTAAAAGTGTAACTTCTTTCTTAAATATTAAATGATGCGAGATATTGGCCTTTTAAAAACTTCCCAAATAACTCGCTACAGGCAAATGATGGATACGCTGATGGGTACCAGCTCTTTCTGCTCCTAGGCAACTATACACCCTAAAATTCTACGTTTTAAATAATATTTTGGGGGCTCTCTGCATAAAGGAGGGAGAAGAGGTTTTTGAGATGTGAAATATCAATGTAATTTTCATTAACAGCCATTGAGTATGGACACTGGAAAACTCGAACCCTTTTGTACCAAAAAATTTTTATTCACAAAATATTTTATCCCATAAAAAGCCGTTTTTTTGCTTTTAAACGGTGGTTAAAAAGAAATATAAAAGAGCAAAAGACACACACCTCTTCCTAGATTCCACTCCACTCCAAAGTGGAGCTCTGATGTTGCTTTCTGCTAGAGAGAGGCGGAAAACCTGAGGTGGCTCGAAGAGCGTTAAAACTTGTAAATAAACGAGGTAGTCTTCATGACTTTCACATCCAATTGGCACAGGTTTCACCAATTCCATTTGGGCATAGTATTTTTCTATAATAACAAAAAAAAAAAAAAGCGATTTAAGTAGCAAGTTATAGATCTCGTCCCTCTATGTAATTTCCTCATTAGAACGTGCTTTCATTTTATTCATGAAATATTTGTTCTAAGGAAGCCGCATTTTACCAGGCTCTCAATACAGGTAATCCCCCACTTAACAACCACAACTGAGCCTAAACTTTCTGTTGCTAAGTGAGACATAGTTGTTAATTGAAGCTTTGTCCCATTTTGACGACCTTGCTTGCCGCAGTCGTTAGGTGAATCACTGCTGCTGTTAGTCACACGCTTCTGGGACCAATCTGGCTTCCCTCTTTACTTTGCTCGTCAGAAAAAGGGGATTGCGGGAACCCCGGGACACTGAGACGGTCATAAATGTGAGTCAGTTGCCAAGGGTTTGAATTTTGACTGGAGATGCTGCAAAGGTGTGAAAAATGGCCGTAAGTCCCCTTTTTCAGTGCTGTTATTAACTTTGAACGGTCGCTAAACGAGCTGTTGCATGTCGAGGACTACCTGTGACCCACAATAGTTTTGTCCTCGGTTACTACAACTGTCCAGCATCACAATGGATTTTTAAGGTCTTTTCCAGACAGGAGTAGAAAACCTCTGTCATGCTTCTAAGAAGGAATATATGGCAACTGCGACTTAAAGTCTTCGAATTGGTCAACCCATGTTTAAAACCATTCCCAGCTGAGGTGTGTCTCACCTGTGGAAGCTATGTCTTGAACTGATAAGCCACTTGAGATTGGTCAGAAGTGTCTGCAGTTGTCCAGGGCGAAGGGGCTGTGGTGGACTAGGGAGGGAAAGAAAAACAAACCCAAAACCACAATTTTTGATTTTATAAAAGTCATAAGGACACTGGTGCTCTTTAGGTTAAAAAACACTTTAAATTGATTTCAGATCTTTCATGTCCACATTTTTCCTTCAAACGACATTAATTAAATTCTCCAAAGTGAATATGTTCACCGCCCGTAGCATAACCCAGCGCCGCCCAACCTTTTGGGCACTGAAGATAAAGGTAAAAGTTTTCCCCTTGCACATATGTGCTAGTTGTTCCTGACTCTAGGGGGCGGTGCTCATCTCCGTTTCAAAGCCGAAGAGCCAGCGCTGTCCGAAGACGTCTCCGTGGTCATGTGGCTGGCATGACTCAATGCTGAAGGCGCATGTAATGCTGTTCCCTTCCCACCAAAAGTATTTCCTATTTTTCCCCTTGCATTTTTACGTGCTTTCGAACTACTAGGTCGGCAGATGCTGGGAGAAGTAGTGGGAGCTCACTCCGTTACGTGGCACTAGGGATTCGAACTGCCAACCTTTCTGATTGATAAGATCAGCGTCTTAGCCACTGAGCCACCATGTCTCTTTTTTTCCGACTGGTTTTTCCACAGACCAGAGGAGACCTGGTTTCGCGTTATGCCTGCATCCCAGATGGGGCTTTGTTTTTTTGCACGTCCCGGGTTCTGGCATGGACCAGTCCATGGACCGGACGTTGGGGACCCCTGGCGTAACACCCTCCATCCATTCCGAGAACAAAGGGTTTAAATCTTTCCCAGTTGCAAATATCCAGTGTGTAAAATAATGCTGGCTTCGGACCTTTTCAAAAAGGATTAGCGCTGTTGTCTTTAATACCGCTGTATTAAATCTATTTTTCAAGGGGAATAATAGGGACGGCTTTAGAAAAAGGCCACAGGGACATGTCATGAGAAAGGATGGTCCCTTCGGACCCAGGCTTAACGGGGTAAATATGCGGTGTGTGCTACGCCAGCGTTTTTCAACCACTGTGCCGTGGCACACTAGTGTGCCGTGAGATATTGTCTGGTGTGCCGTGGGAAAAATTCCAATTCCAATATCAGCTTTGTGTTCAGCCAAAAAGGCCCAGGTTTCGCACTGAGTAAGTAAACAGAAATATGAACAATTATAAAATACTTTATTATTTCATAATAAAGTAATTATAAAATAATTTCTTTGTGTTTATTTGATTCCTATTCAAGAGAATTACTTTATATATAGTCAATATAGGCACAGAGTTAAAATTTTTAAACATTTTCTAATGGTGGTGGTGTGCCTCGTGATTTTTTTCATGAAAATAGTGTGCCTTTGCACAAAAAAGGTTGAAAAACACTGTGCTACGCTACTGAAAAGATCGTTTGATGCAAACACTAGCAAAGAAAACCACATGGCAGGGCCAACCTACCTGGTTCTTGGCATCTGCGAATCCCGAAGAGTTTAACGATGGAAACAAGGAATCGGTAGAACTGCTGCTAACCAGCTCGTCCAGGGCATCGACTTGTCTCCGCAGGCTATGGAGGGTGCCCTCGGTCTGTTGCTTCCCTTTGATTAAGGCCTCCACTTGCTTTGACATGCACTGCCGGAGTTGAGCCTGGGTGGATAATGTTCAAATCAGCTGGGAAGATCTGGGCTGCTTGGGACAGAGGTCTACCATAGCAGGGGCTCTGCCACTCACTCTGGATTAACCCAGAAGGGACCAAGGACTTTATTCTTATGACAACAAGGGAACCTGTGGTTAACTGAGACATTGGTTACAGTGAGTTTTGCCCCCTTTGAAGACTTCCCTTGCTGCAGTTGTTAAGTGAATCACTGCAGTTAATGAGTGGGCAACCAGGTTGTTAAGCGAATCTGGTTTCCCCGTTGATTTAGCGTGGGAGAAAGCCACCAAAGGGGAATCACATGACCGCTGGGACATTGAAATTGTCATAAATATGAGTCTATTGCCAAGTGTCCGAATTTTTATCACATGCCCTGGGTTTGCTGCAACGGTTGTTAAGCGTGAAAAAAAGTCGCAAGTCGCTTTTTTCAGTGCTGTTGTAACTTCTAGCGGTCCGTAAATGAACTGTCATAAGTCAAGGACTGTATTGGACCATTTATTTTCTACCCCAAGCAAACAACATCTGAATCGTCACTACCTTGAGTCGATCTTCCTGGTGCTGCAGTTGTTCCCGACGTACTTTCCCACGCCACTGTTCATCCTTAAGAGAAGAAAGAATTGGTGAAGAGAAGAAAGAATTGGTGAAGAGAAGAATCTCTTTGGCAAGTAACTTGGGGGGGGGGGGAGAGAAGGCACCTCCTGACATCCCTTCGCACTCATTCAGGGTGGAATGTGGGGTAAAACTAGACATTAACTATCATACGTGTAGCAAACACAGCGAGATTGTGTACTGTCAGACAATAGCTATCACGCGGGTATTTTAAATGCAGACTCCTACTTAACAAGTTCCAACCAAAGCAGAGATTTAAACCCAAGCTTCTAGATCTCATTTTTTAAAAAGGTATTGTTTTATCATAGAAAATAAAATACCAAAATAGTAAAACAAACAAAAATGGAAGAAAACAGAAACACGCCTTCCACCCAAACAACAACAACAACAAAGAAAAGAAATAGTATACAATAAAGGAGGTAAAAGTAGTCACTTAAAATTAACATTTAACAGGTAGGATCCACCCTGGCTGCAAGAAAAAAAAAGCAGCAATTAATTCTCCTCCCCTTTTACAAATATATATATATATATATGTGTATTAGTGTAATATTTAGCTCAACTTGATGGCTCTTTCTTTTTCTTTTTGTATCTATCTCTCTATCTCTATCTACCTATCTATCTATCCATCCATCCATCCATCTGTCTCTATATCTATATCTATCTCTACTTCTCTCTCTCTCTCTATCCATCCATCCATCCATCCGTCTATATCTATCTCTATCCCAATGTCTGTCTGTCTGTCTGTCTGTCTGTCTGTCTGTCTGTCTGTCTGTCTGTCTGTCTGTCTGTCTGTCTGTCTGTCTGTCTGTCTGTCTGTCTATCTATCTATCTATCTATCTATCTATCTATCTATCTATCTATCTATCTATCTATCTATCTATCTATCATCTATCTAAAAGCAGTCAACAGGTTGATCTAAACATTACACTAATCTTCAAATCCCTGTTAACCATGCTATTATACTTAGCATGCAGAAAGTCCACAAACGTTTTCTAGTCTCTTATAGATCTCATATTTGTAAATTAGAAATAAACCTGGATGGTTTGGTAACAAAAACCGATAATGGGAGAGTGGTGGAAAGGAGGGATTGTTGACCAACTGCACGTGGAAACAAGCTGCATGATAGCTTGGATTTCTAATATCGGTGCAAAACCTAGACTTTCTCGCATGGAAGACAAAGATGTTCCTTCTTCAGGTGGACGTTCAGGCTAGCTATAAGTATCGTGTGTGTGTGTGTCTCTCCCATAGTTCTGATCCGTGGTACAACTTTGCATCTTGATGTAACTTTACCGTGATGTGAACTTTGGACAGGTCCAGCTTTTCATCCCAAAACAGCATCCTGGTCTTGTTATCGGTAAACGGGTAGTTTTCCTTCAGGCTTTCCATGTCACTCCAAAGCCTTCCCTTCCCTTCCAGGTCAGCTTCTCTGTCCTCCGAAAACTCTGGAGGAGATTGGCTCAGGTCCTTCAAACCGTTCCTCATCTTGTCCTTCACTTCCAGCCTGACCAGCTTCATGGTGCCCTTCAGCTCTCTCTGCTGTTTCCCCAGCTCCTCCTGGTTCTTCATCTATGACACAAGAAGCAACAGTGGTCATCCCATGCTGAGGTCGAACCACCGAGTGGCCTTGCATCTCTATGATTCTGGGAGGAGTGCCAGAAAGCCCTCTGGGATGAGTTTATCTAATCAATGCAACTAATTAAACGTGAGCAGCTGGAATGATTTATGTCTAGTGATGCTTCTTTTCGCATTTTACAATTTATAGTCCTCTCACATTACAGGTAAGCCTCGACTTACGGCCACAACAGAACCCTAAACGCCTGTCGCTAAGTGAGGCTATTGTTAAGTGAGTTCCCCCCTCCGCCCCCTTTTGCAATCTTTCTTGCCACCGTTGTTAAGCGGATCCCCGCAGTTGTTAAGCTAATCGCACGGTTGTTGAGTGAATCGGTGTTCCCCGTCCATTTTGCTCATCGGAAGGTCGCAAAAGGGGATCACGTGACCCCAGCAAGGCTGCTACCGTCACAAATATGAGTCAGTCTGAATTGTGATCAAGTGACCGCTGGGGATGCTGCAATGGTCTTAGGTTTGAAAAATGATGATGTCACTTTTTCCCGGTTTTTTCCATTTTTCACTAAATGAACTGAGGTTGTAAGCTGAGGTCTACCAGTATTAAATTATACGCTGGCAGGGTAGCCCTTTCCTCTGCTTTATTCAAACATCTCAGCGCTTGTGGGAGCAGTCAACTTTCTACCTTAATTCTAGATTGGGGGGGAAAGTCCATTCTCCTGGCCAGCAGGCCGAGAGAGGGGGCAGTCATCCTTCTGGGAAACGGGGAGGCTATTCGGAGGCTTCGGGGGGGTTACCTGTGATTTGAGTCGTGCGTGTTCCTCTTGTATCCGGCAAAGGTCCCTCATCAGCCGCTTGGCTCGTTCGTGATTCTCTCGGGCCACTTGTTCCAACGAGGCTATTTCTCGTTGCAAGCTGTAGTTTTCTTGCTTCTGTTCCTAAAAATTACAACAGCCGGTTGGGGAAGAGTAGATTTTGTTTTTCATTTCATCTGCTTTGGGATTAACAAACACATTCCATGGATGGGGTGGGTGGGGAGAATGCTCTATTGTGATCTTTAATGATTTAAAGCTATACACACACACACACACACACTTGAGCTGATTCAAAACATCTGGAGGATACTAGTGTTTGGCCCTGCTTCAGATTATCCCACGTGGATTGGATCCAAGAACTCCATGTTGTGACTTGCGAGAGAAAGCTGGATTGCAAATCCAGAAGTGATCTACTGAAGACCTACTACTGCCATGGATTCCTTAGGGGGGGTGTTCAAGAAACCTTCTAATTTCTCGCCATGTCCCCTCTTTTTCCACAACACCCATCCCCCCAAAATGGAAACGAAGCAAATGGAGGTTGGCGAGGACAGTTACGTACTTGAAGGGCTCTTTCAAGCTGATCCCTTTGAGCCCTGATGGTTTCCTTCAAGGTTGCAATCTGCTTCTCGGCTTTTACGTGGTCGGCTTGCAGCCGGTCCTGGAGGAGCCTCTCCTCGGCTCTGGAGAGACCAAGCTCTCTTTGGAGGGATGAAACCTCATCCACCTTTTCCTGAAGCTTCTGTTCTTTTTCAGAGAGCTGTTGCCCTGGAATCAGAGGAGTGGGTCTTGGTTACCTGAGCAACCTTATCAAAAGCCTCGGATGGGTGCTGCTTTTCATCTGCGGAAGGACATCCCTAAGAGAATGTATGAGGATTGTTGGCCGAGCAGAGACAAAAACAGCCAGAGAAAGGATTGAAGCCTGGGAAACGGGCCCCTTGTCAGCCAACAGGAGTGCTGGTTTACAACCAGCCTATCAAGAGCCGAGGGCACAGCGTCACAAGGAAACAACAATTAACGACTTAATAGCCAGTCATCCGCACCCTAATTAAACAAATAAAAGCTACGCACAACCAGCAACCATAAAAATACAATGCGTAAAAGAGCCCAGTGCGCATATTCTGGGAGAGAGAAGTTCCAGTACAAGCCCAAAAGCTTGGAAGAATAAACTTTGGGTTCCGGAGACTGATTCAGATGGGATCCTGCGGAATCCCATCTTCGCAGAGAGCTCAGAGTATTTAAAAAGATGCTACAAAGGGAATGTGTTTAGTGGATAAAACTCCCAACTCAACTGTATAGAATTAGTTGCCCAGTGAGTTTGGGGTTTGAATCTCTCTCTCTCTCCTCGCTCTCTCAGCACTACCATGTTGACTTTCTTACTTAATGGAGATCGGATTTCTCATGAAAATACATCCAATGTTCCCAGTCTCCAATACAACTCACAGGCTTTGCGGAGTTTTCCTTCAAGAGCTGAAATGTGGGATTCCCCCTTCTGGAGCTTTCGGATCCGTTCTTCCATCTCGTGGACCTTGGCTACGGCTTGTGTCATCTGACCCTGCTGCTCTTCCAGTTCTTGCTCTAGCTGCTGCTTCTGATGCTTCAGCTTGTCTGCGTACTCAGCCAGCTTTTTTTCTTCGTGCTGGACATCTTCTCTGAGCTGTTGGAGGACCTAGATGAAAGCAACCAATCGAGAGTGATGCTGGCTTGGAGGCTAAGAGGCTACTGGGACCGGTGGGTGGCCGGGCTTTTTTACTGGTCTGAAATCTCCCCCTGCTTCAAGGTGTTTTGCATTATACCCTGTTTCCTCGAAAATACGATCTACCCTCAAACTAACCCTGGAAGTCTTTAAAAAGATGTTAGACAGCCATTTGTCTGAAATGGTATAAGGTTCCTGCCCACGCAGGGGGTTGGACTAGAAGACCTACAAGGTCCCTTCCAACTCTGCTATTGTATTGTATTATTATTGTATTGTAAGTCCTAGCTTGATTTTTACATGTGTGCCCAATATAAGCCCTACCCCCCAAAATAAGCCCTAATTAAGACTCCACCCACTCCAGATTGCACGGATAAAAATTAAGCTAGGGTAGGGATGCAGTCCCAACCCAGCCACCCCCCTCTCTCTCAGCCCAACCCACCTCACAGGGTTGTTGTGGTAGGGGAAATAGGGGGAGGAAGGTGCGTGGAATATGTTTTCTGCCTCGGGTTATTTGTTAAATAATAAAGGCGGGGTACGGATTAAATAAATAATAAGCCAACTCCTGTAAGTGCTAAACAACTGGGCTCAGAGAGTAGCTGTTGTACGCAGAGGCTACTGAATCACTGATCAATTGCGGCTTCTCCCCTAATGTCTTCTTTCCACTCCTGGATCAACCTTTTCCTCCCCCTCCACCAACTCGTTCGTTTTCACAAAGGAAGAATTCAGCCAGCGGATCAGTCAAACACAAAATTGGGTGTGTGTGTGTGTGAATGTACCGTCTCCTGCTTGGCCTGTTTCGATTCCTGTTCTTCAAGCTCCTTGCGGATTTGGTGTAGCTGGTTTTCCTTTTCCCTTCGGGCTTCTTGGGTCTCCTTGCACTTCCTGGAAGATTCGTGGAGGTTGTCTTTGAGGACCTTCTGTTCTTGGAGCAGCTCCTCCTTTTCCTTTGAGGCCTCTTTCACATCCTGCCATCCCAGACCGGATAGTCGCAAGAGGAAGATTTAAGATGGTTATTAATTGCTGCAGGTCCACCTCTTTGGCCGTGTTCTGACCGAGGCTTCCCAAGAGCATGAAGCAAACTCCTGGTCCTGACAAAAACCCCTTTTATTAATTTGACTCATTCATATCCAGCAGTGTCTTTCGAGGGAGGATTTATGGTCACAGACCTTATCAGGCTTGGAAAGCTGCCAGGCCGATCTCTGCAAAACCTGGCAAGGAGTCTCAGAGAGTCACGAACCAATGGAGCGAACTAATTGTCTCCTGCAAACTCCACTCCCCTTTCGCTCCTCTTTTATTTCCTTTGGGAGGGGCCATTCATTGTTTACCTGTGGCTTTACTCCCAAGTCGCCCCCTGTTCTTTAGCTCTTCCCTTTGTCTGGCAACTCTGCCCATGCGCACACTGGGAACAGGCTCCAGCTGTTTGTCTGCCTCACTGATATCTGACACTGAAGGCAGCTGATAACTGGCATATGGCCCTGGCCCCCTCTCTGCCTCTAATGCAGAGCCCTCCACAGAGCCTTCCCCAGACTCCAGGACTGGCCCAGGTTCCTCCCCAATCTCCTCACTGTCCGAATCTGCTGCCAGCTCCACTGGACACTGGTGGGCCACAACAGGTGGGGATATCTCAGAAGCCTACAAAGTTGGCCGTTGCTACAGCTAAATCTGGATACAGCTCGCAGGAGAAGCATTGCAAATAGCCTTTCTTTTAATTTTCTGTAGAAAATCGTGCCTTATTTGTAGCAGGTTACAGTCTGATTTTGGCTGAGGTAATACATCGTTGCCCTGACTTTGCACCCTTGGGGAAAAAGCGTGGCTCCCAGCTGCTCTACGTTTCCCCATCCTTAACATGGAACAATAAATCTAAACGAAACTCACCTGCTCCAACAGCTGAAGGTAATGCTTGGAATTATTCAGTTCCGTCTTCAAAACCTCCAATTCCTCCTTTTTTCCTAAAGGGGAAAATAATTGCAATACTTTGAGGAAGAGGTCGGATCGCCAAGAAAAAAATGAAAGGCTCGGGAAAAGATGTGATTGAAAAGATCAAAATTTTTATGGTGTTTTATCCCACACAAGACACTCATCTATATGGAAAACTTATTTATAGGGGGAAGATGTCCAGACGAAACGTAATTTCTAATGTTGGATTTTCCCCCTTACCAGAGGAAGCCCCCTTGTGGAATACTGTGAAGCCGTTACCATGGCAACTCTACTGCGCTGTACAGTAGAAGCCATTTTACGGCAGTACAGTAGAAGCCATTTGAAGGCACAACAGACTGTATCTTAACAGAACATGCACCCCTGAAGGGTTTTAGGGGTGTCTTAACCCCACAGCATTTGTTTTCAGAGAGCAAGTCATCTGTGTACCAAATTTGGTTGAAATTTCTCAAAGCGTTCCAGAGTTATGCTGGAACATATACACGTACAGTTGTTTTTATATATACAGAAAAAGAAGGAGGAGGTAACTGGGATAAAAAGAGATTTGAAAAAATTTCCTGTACCATGCAAATGCTTCTGCAGCTCGGCGACATCCTTGTTCAGAACTATTTTCTGGTTGTGAAGCTGATCGATTTCAAGCTGTAGTTTTTGGAAATCCGAAACAGATTTTTCCTTGCTGGCGAGAATAGTTTTATTGCTATCTTCCGTAGAGGCTAAGATTCTGCCAAAAGAAAAAGGCACACATTTACTTCACAAACATCTGTGGAGACTCTCAACCTCCGCGCTTATCCCAAAGGTGCTTTCTCAAAAGGCAAGTGGACTTTCTTGGTTTTACAGAAAAACTTCTCAAGTCTACCTTGGGCCCAAGGAAGATATTTCAAGTTCTTGGGATGAGTTTGGGTCGCCCATAGGAAACTCTGGGATAAAACAGCACAGTTTAGTGATTGTCTATTTCATATGAAGGGAAAACTAGTGGTTAGATAGTTCCTCTAATGCCAAAAGTAGAAAAGTAGAATTTTTCAGAAGCAGAAATCTCCTGCTTGGGCGGTGGGGTTGGACGAGATGACCTACAAGATCCCTTAATCTGTTACAATATTCAAATAAGAATTTACGGGACCCCCAACATCACCTTTTGCTTTGGGAGAATTTCTCCTCTAGGTTTTCGCATCTGGCTTCCAACTGTTGCTTCTCATCGTTCAGAGCCTTGACGCGGTTTTGCAGAAGGTGGAGCTGAGAGGTCAGCCGCTCGGCTTCCTGCTGAGTCTCCTGGAGAAGCTGCCTCTGGCGCTCGACCTCCCCTCGTTGGCGTTGGGATGCTTGCTGGAGATTCTCCAGTTCCAGCTTCTCCTGGGGTTTAATAAATGTCGGCATAGAGACAGCTGCCCCAAAATTGAAACTCCCCCATCACTGCACCCTCATTTAGAGGTGCAGTGGTAGAGCTCTCGCCCGACGATCAGGAGGCTGTGAGTTCGATCCTGGGTAGAGGCAGATATTTCTCTCTCTCTCTCTGGGCACAATGAGAATATCTCTGCTGAATAAAACTCTGCAATTGTGACAGGAAGCGCATCTGGCCAGTAAACACTTTGATAGCTCTGTTCAGTTACCCAGACTACCCAGCAAGGGATTATGGGGCTGTTAAAAGGAGATGATGATGATCACGGCACCCTCATTGCTGCATAAGAGGGCAGCAAGAAAGAAATTATTATTATTATTTTAAACTTGTATTCATTAAACATGAAACTCAGTCAACTGAACATTTAAATATGTATTAGTGGAGGTGTGGCTTTCTTCTTATTTAGAAAAGTGAGATTCACCAATGTTATCTGCAAGAAGCTCAGGGCAGAGCTTCCTAAATTGAACCATAGCTACAAAATGTGTTTGTTTTACCTCTAGAAGCAACCTTTCAATTTTTTCCAACTCGTTCGTCTTTTGGTTCTGCTGAAATTTCAGATTTTCAACCTCCTCCTTTCCCAGATCTGTCGTCTCCAGCATGTGCTTCAGTTCTAACGAATGGCAGAAAAGGGCATACATGTAAATATTGGTAGGTATATAGGTAAATGTAAAGATTCCCCTCGCATATATGTTCTAGTCATTCCTGACTCTAGGGGGCGGTGCTCATCTCCATTTCAAAGTCGAAGAGCCAGCGCTGTCTGAAGATGTCTCCGTGGGCATGACTCAACGCCAAAGGGGCACGCAACCCTGTTCCCTTCCCACCAAAGGTGGCCCCCTTTTTTTCAACTTGCATTTTTTACGTGCTTTCGAACGGCTAGGTTGGCAGAAGTTGGGACAAGTCACGGGAGCTCACTCCATTACGCGGGCGCTAGGGATTCGAACTGCCAAACTGCTGACCTTCCTGATCAATAAGCTCAGCGTCTTAGCCATTGAGCCCCAAGAGGTAGATATATAGAAACCTACAAATGTAGCTAAAGTTTTTTGGGGGTTTTCTTTTTCTTTCTTCCTTTTTTGAGCCAAACCTGTCTTATGCTTCTTTATCAGCCCCAGGAGATCCTGTAGCTTTGTTTCTTCTTTTCGGATATTCTGTATTACGAGAGAAAGCTGGGATCTTTTCTCGCTTAGCTGGGCATTGAGTTCACCCTTCTGAACACTCAGGTCTTCCAGAAAAGCCTTCATTTCCTAGGAAAAGGGCAAAGAAAGAATTGAAGGGTTTTTTGCAAAATGAATGTGCGAGCCAGCAGCTCCATTGTCCAAAAAGCAACTGGACTTTCTATATCTTAAATTAGTGTATTTTATTCCAATTTCATTTTAACCCTTAACCACAGGCGTACTATTTCGGATCCTCTATTACAGACATGAGGTCATAATGACCATTCGTACAATTTTCTTAATCTATGAAAATAATAGGTGGGGTATGTTGTTAAAATTTACTTAGAATAGTTACAATTTTCATTTGCTGATCAAATCAACAAATTTTATCAATTCTATGTGCAACAGGAATGGTCCATTTCAAAAAATAGGGGTGTTTCAAACATTTTGGAAAACTGTTGCGGTCACCTCGGGTCTGTGGTTAAGGGTTAAATTGCATTTTATCCAACTCATTTTTAAATCCTTTTTAGTCATAATTTGTTTCTGGAACTCTGCTCTTTGATATGGCCCAAGGACTAATCAATAAATAAAACATTGAAGATTTACTTTCTGAAGGAGGAAGACTGAATGAAAACAATTCTCAAAACGGGAGCGGATTAAAAGAACAGAAGCATCCAAACGACCAACCTGACATAGATTTTCCGATTAAAACTTCCAAGTAATTGAAAAAGCAAGGAGCCTCTTTTAAAAAGCTGTAATGCGATTGGAAATATAAAAAAAAACCAACCTTTATTAGTTGCCGTTTTTCGGTTATCTCTGCCTCTCCGTTCCCGAGAGCTTCTGCAAAGATGGCGTTTTTCTCAGCTACGCTGTCTTGGAGAAGGCGTAGCTCCTTCCTTTTTTGATCGAGCAATCTGTCCACCAGGTGTAATTCTTGCTGCTGGACGGCAGTCTGCCAAAACGAGAAATCATTCTGTTGCAGAAACAAGTCAAGTCTTTATTGATCAGACTTCAGGACAGCCCAATTAATTTTTTTTTACCTGTCCTGGGTGGCAAGATGGGTAACCTCATGCTGCGGGTGCAACAGGAGCGCCTTGTTAATTCGTGACTTTCCAAAACTCAACCAGCTCATTGGCTGAGCTGCTGGTCAGATAGCGATAAGGGCTGTGTATGATCTGACCTAGAATTCCTTTCATTCACAATCAAGCAAGGCTTGGCAAACAGTCTTTCAGAGGAATATTTATCCACACGAACCTTATCTCGCTTGGCGAGCTGCCAGATAATCAGCTTCCAAACACAGGGCAAGGCGACACTTGGCACAGGGTCTCTTATAGTCACGAACAGAACTTTCCGCTCTTGAAACAACCGAAGGAACGAATTGTTTCCTGCAAAAGCCCCCTCCCCATTCGCTCCTCTTTTGTTTCCTATGGGAGAGGCCAATCACCTCCGAGCTGTGGCTTTATTCCCAAGTCGACCCTGCTTTCTTAGTTGTTCTTGTCTTCTGGCAGCTCTGCGCATGCACACCCTGGGAACAGGCTCCAGCTGTTCCTCTGCCTCGCTGCTGTCTAGCTCCCTCTCTGCCTCCCATGCAGAGCCCTCATCTGAGCTTCCCTCAGCACCGAGGGCTGGCCCATGTTCCTCCCCGACTCTGCTGCCAGCTGCACTGGCCACCGGCGGGCCACAACAGCGTGCCTCTTTGTAAATTTAAATATTAGCAATAGTTGCACTAATAGCAGTGGTATTTGTGAATAATAAACTCCTCTGTTCATTAAGCCAGCCTTTTCCAGTCTCAACATCGTTTTCTATATGGCGGCTTCCAAGGGTTAGCTCAGAACATTCCCATCTCTGGGAAATGTGGATCGGGAAGGATTCCACCCACCTGGTCTTTTAATCTCTCTAGATCGTTCTTTTTGCTCAGAAGGATGTTCTCTGCTTCTTTGAGGATCTGAAGGTGGTGATCTTCATTGCCTTCTGCCACTTGGATGTCTGTTTGCAGCTTCTGAAGGCTGGAAAAAGAATGGAAGTGGGACGTATTTATTTTGGAGGAAGAAAAAAGATTTAAACACAGGGTGACCCAGCTGCTCTTCTGTGAAACAGTTGAACAAGCCAGCACATTTGCCAAAATGGTTCCGCTCCAATTGGCAGTCTACCCTCTCCCAAAAGGCAAGGTATTATAGGTGCCCGTGTTGTCTTAAAGGGAATTTTCAGAGAAAGGCATGTTGGGAGATTACGGAGAGAAGTTAAAAAAAGGGAGGATGAACACCATTTACTCAGGTGGTTTGATGTCCATCAAATGCGCCAGTCTAAAAAAAATACCTTTCGGTCAATATTTCTATCTTCTGGCTCAAGACTTGAAATTCAGAATCTTTTGCTGATACGATTTGGTTGATTTCTTTCAAAATCCCTTCTTGTTCCATTTTGTGCTGTTCCAAATTCTGGGCATTTGCTTGAAGCAACCTGAAAGGCAGTCATCCAAAATACTTTGATTGCTCGCCTGTGAAAATCGATTCTTTTGAGGTTTCTTACTTTTTTAAATCACGAGCTTAAACTTAAATGTCCACGAGGCAAATTCTATGACCCATGAAACACACAAGGTAACATAAAGGTAGAAGTTCCCCACACACATATGTGCTAGTCGTTCCTGACTCTCGTGGGGCGATGCTCATTTCCATTTCAAAGCCAAAGAGCCAGAGCTGTCCGAAGACAGAACACTGTTGCCTTCCCACCAAAGGTGGTCTTTTCTACTTTTTCCACTTGCGTGCTTTCAAACTGCTAGGTTGGCAGAAGCTGGGACAAATCACGGGAGCTCACTCCGTTATGTGGCGCTAGGGATTCGAACCGCTGAACACATACGCACAACCAAATAATTTTTGAGCTTTTATCACTTTCGTTTCCTGAGTGGATCTTAGGAAGAGGGTTTGATGTCATCTTTTTATTCTCCTTTCTGCATTTTTATCCTATTTTGCACTCCTGAAAAGAAACCATTGGTAACCCTGGGGATTTCACATTCTCTTGAGGGCATGAGCAATATTGGATTTTGGAGGCTCCGTGTTTGGAAACTGAGTTTGCTGTTCGATTTAAGGCATGCCATTCTGCTAATTTACACAAGCTCGGGGAGAGGTTTATAATAAAATGGCTAAACGTACGCTGAAGCCAACACCGTAGTTAAATAATAATGAACGCTGAGTAAATATGGAGAAGGGCAGCCGATGATCAAAGCCATTAAATCGATTGCAGGCTAAGAAAGATGGGTGTGTATAAATATACAGGCTGCCTGCCACATCAATTCTTCCACTAGAGCAACTGTTGCACGCCCATAAAAGCAAACAAGGCCGTTAGTTAAATCAGATGCAAGAACTCTTTGTGACTGTGCGTTCCCAATCTCCTGAGCCACCGTCTGGCCCTGTTATGTTGGGGGTGAAGAGCGTGCCCTTAAAAAGCACTTATGTTCACCTGAACTGCTGATCTGCTTTCACAAGCCTGACAGCCATCTCCTGAGTCCGTCGTTCGAGTTCCTCCGCTTCTTTCTCGGTGTGAGACAAGTGTTGCTTAGCGGTGTTGTATTTCTGAATAGTCTCCTTGGTCTGGAAGGGGAAATCAAAAGCACTATGACTAGTCAAAGAATAATAATTAAATGTTCTGACTTAGGCTTCCCCAAAAAGCACAAGGCAGAGTCCTGGTCCCGACAAAGCCCCTTTTATTAAACGAAGGTGAATTCCTCTCATTCTCATTCAGCAAAGGCCTGGCAAACAGTCTTTCAAAGGAGTATTTGTGACCACAGACCTTATCTAGCCGGGAAAGCTGCCATGTAAATATTTTCCAAATGAGGTGCTGTGCAAGGAAAGGCTGGGCACAGAGTCTCTGAGATTCACGGACAGATCTTGACACTCCTGAAACGACTCTAACGACCGAAGGAACAAATCGTTTCCTGCGAAAGCCCCCTCCCCTTTCGCTCCTCTTTTATTTCCTATTGGAGAGGGGCCATTCACTGTCCACCTGTGACTTTACTCCCAAGTCGACCCTGATTTCTGAGTTGTTCTTTTCTTCTGGCAGCTCTGCGCATGCGCACACTGGGAACAGGCTCCAGCTGTTCCTCTGCCTCACTGCTGTCTTGCTCCGTAGGCACCTGATCACTGCCAGACAACTTTGGCCCTGTCTCTGCCTCTGACCCAGAGCCCTCATCTGAGCCTTCTCCAGCCTCCAGGACTGGCCCATGCTCCTCCCCGACCTCCTCCTCACTGTCCAACTCTGCTCCCAACTCCACTGGTGGGCCACAACGTTAAATTCTTCTTCTATGACTAGTCAAAGAATAATAATTCTGTTATTCAGCCTTTGGAAGGGCTAAGAAGATATAGGGCAAAAAAACCAGTGAGACCTCACTAGCAAGTATTTTAAATCAATATATTAAAATTACCTTCCCCCGAGTATTTTCGAGTTCGGTTTCAGCTTCGCCCAGAAGACAGTCTGCCTCTCGGAGTTCTGCCCGTCGCTTCAGAAGGGTCTTTTCCACGCATTCAATTTCATCCATGATACTTTCGTGGCACTGGATCGAATTCTCTATTTCCAGCTCTGCAGTGAGGCTGTCCCCACGCCCTTCGATCAAATCTCTACAGCAGAGAGAAAGAAAGGAAGGGAGATAAGTGCCAAAAGTATCATTGATTTTCTGCTGTCCTTAGCTAAATTGATCCCGTCCATTAAACACCAGTTATTCATTGAATGAATAATAGCATGAGATTGATAAAGTCATCCAGACGAGAAAAACAAAATGGCTTGCTCCATATATCACAGGAGCTTCACAGGAAAAATGTGCTAAATGGCATCTCTTAGCTCTTTCTTGCTGAATGGGCTTTAGAAAGTGCCACAGCCTTCCACCCAGAGGAAAATCTCAGCATAGATTTTATTGTGGTTGTTAAATGTTTTGCCACAGAGCTTGCTCACATGTGTTTACTTCGCTTCCGGGCAACCCGCTGCAGCTCTGCGACTTGGTATTCCAGCTCTTCTTTCTCCTTCAGCAAGTCTTGTAGGGCCTGGTTCAGTTCCTCCATCTCTTTATTAGGCCCCCGAGAAGTTCTGGAGGAGCAGTCTTTGTGTCGCTGGGATCTCAGTGTCTCTATGCTGTCCTCTAGCCTCAAGATCTCATTTTCCTGCAAAAGATGGAGACCAAGTACATCGTCAGAGTCTATCTCCCGATCCAATCAGGGGATTCAATATTTGAGGGGCTGCCTGTTCTGACCTAAGGCTTCCCCAGCAGCACGAAACCGAGTCCTCGTCCCCATAAACCCCTTTTATTTAATTTACAGTGAATTCCTCTCCAGCAAAGTCCCGGGCTACAGTCTTTCAAGATAGTTCACAATTACTGACCTTTTATCAGGCTTGGAAAGTGGCCAGGCCGATGTCTTTCAGACGCTGCGATAACTGGCATGAATGCAGGAAGGAACTAACTGTCTCCCGCAAACTCCACTCCCCTGTCACTCCTCTTTTATTTCCTCTGGGAGAAGGCCTTACTCCCAAGTCGACCCTTGTTCCTTAGCTGTTCCCTTCGTCTGGCAATTCTGTGCAGGCACACACTGGGAACAGGCTCCAGCTGTTCGTCTGCCTCACTGATGTCTGACTCTGAACGCAGCTGATAATTGACATACGGCCATGCCCCCCTCCATGCCTCTGATGCACAGCCCTCATCAGAGTCTTCCCCAGACTCCAGGACTGGCTATCTATCTATCCCTTCCTTCTATCCGATCATCCATCCATCCACCACCCATCCACCTGTTTTGGGGTCTCCTGTTTGAGCGAGGGTTTGGACTAATTGACCTCCAAGCTCCCTTCCAACTATTATTCTATGTTCTAGAGCAAAAAGGCTCAACACATTTGTCCTAGCCAAGTATGAACCATTTCCAGAATACTGATGGATAGAATGGACGATAGAGGTTAGGCTATGTTGTTGGCGCCCATCTCTCAGCCACAACATAAAATCCCAAGACAATGAGTTTCTCCTCTTATTGTTTAGTTTCAAAGACGCAATTATCTAGCCACTCACCAAGTTTCGGTGCTCGGGGATGTTGCAATGAAGGATCCCCAGGGGAACCAACGGCACCGAATAGTTAGCAGGAAGAAGACCATAATGCAGCTGGACTCCGGTGGGAGGTGAGCCGTAAACCACTGATGTGGGAGCAACTGGGCCTCCGTGGGCTTGCGCGGAGGGAGGCTGTAGGCCATACAGCACTGTCCCCTGGGGCACTGGGTTGCCATCTGGCAGCAGGGTATAAATGATGGATCCAGGAGGCAGAACGCAAGGAGCAGCGCTGGGGATGGTTTCCCCATCACCTTGGTGCCCTATCAGGGGCGAGACACAGTGAGCAAAATCCCAATTAAACACTGGATGGCACTGGTAAAAAACATTTTGTGCAACACAAAGAGCAAAGAGGTGCTCTCTCAGAAAAAGAAATTGTGATTGGGTTTTGACTTAAACCAGATAGTCCTTGACTTACGACCACAATTGAGCCCAACATCTCTGTTGTTAACACTGTTAACGCTGTTCCCTTCCCACCAAAGGTGGGTGGTTCCTATTTTTCTACTTGCATTTTTACATGCTTTCAAACTGCTAGGGTGGCAGAGGCTGGGAAAGTAATGGGAGCTCACTCCGTTACACGGCGCTAGGGATTCAAACCGCCAAACCTCTGATCGACAAGCTCAGCGTCTTAGCCACTGAGCCACCACGTCCCTTATATTGTACACAGCAAGGGGAAATTATGACCTTCTTTATTTATTTATCAAATTTTAAAAGCACCCATCTCCCTCCTGGGAGCAAACAGAGATGCTTCTATGCCTGGACTAATAATCTGCCAGGTTTCTCTGGAAAGTAAGGGAGCAATTTTGCAAGATATTTAGCTGAACTGACTTACTGCTAGAGGAGGGTTCCTGCAGGCCAGCTGTGCAGCTGCACTCTCTTGACGCAGGATAATGTGCTTTCTTGCTTTCGGGCAGCTGCCTGTCCTGTTTGACGATGGGAATCGACACGGGACACTGTAAGATAATGCCCGAATCTTTGGTGCTCTGAGATGCAGGAGTTGACACCTTGGAAAAGGAAGATAAACAGCAACAAATAACCAACTTGAGTTGAATATCCCCCAGAGGGGAGAGCCTCAATGTAATGAGAGCATTTCAGGCAAAAAAATAAGGGAGTAAAAGCTATTATTTCAGATCCTGGGAAGAAATGGCTTGCAATAGGCCAGAGGTCAGCAACCCACGGTTCTGGAGCCGCATGTGGCTCTTTCATCCCTCTGCTGCGGCTCTGTCGTCAGTCAGCAGCACAATTTTGAGAGGAGCTTCCAGTTTGGGTGGAGGGCGTGCGAGGAGGAGACTCTATGGCAAGAGGTGGGTTTTCTGGTCAGCTCCACAATTGATAGGGCTTTCGGTTAGGACAGGTAGAGGAAAAAGTTGGTCGTGCTAGGAGGAGACTCTATGGTGGGGGAACCGGACTTCCAGTCGGCTCCAAAATTGAACGGGGGGCTTCTGGTTAGGACCTTTGTAGCTCTTTGAGAAAGGTTGCCGACCCCTGCAATAGAAAGACTCCCACTGTACAACTCTGACCCCTTCTATCAAAATATGGCAACACGCTATGCTACAGAAGCTGACTTATGCGCTATAAATATGCAAACATCTGTCCATACAAGGGGGAAAAGAAAGAGGGAAAAAGGGCTAGAATCATTTTGTCCTGGAAATCCTCCAAATTATGGCATTCACAAAACTGTCTATAAATGCTGCGATGTTCCTTCTCTTTGGGGGACTGGGCCTCTTCTCCCTTCAGATATAACCAGGCTGCTAAGGGGGGGGGGGGGAAATCTGTAAGGAAAGTGGGCTCTCTTGAAAAGAAATTGTGGATAATAGGAACTGGCTGGGCTTACTTCGGGCTTCCACTCAGGAAAATGGAAAATATTTATCTTACTTCTGCTTAGCAAGGTGGAAAAGAAGTGTATAAGTAAGCCAGCTGTTGGTGGGATGAAGGGAAATAAAATGCTTCCTAACTCCACACACACACACACATATATATATATATGTTAGAATTTTTAAGGGCTGAAAATAAAGGGACCTCTTCACAGGAGCTGTGATAATTATTCTTCATAAATATATATATTTAATGAAAACAAGGGGCAGCCCTGTAAACCACTCTGCTTGATTTGATTTAAAGTTTCTTTTAAGGCAAAGTTCGTGTGACGGTGTTCGTACTTGGGATGATGAGGGCACAAAAAAGAGATGTTGGCTCTGCTGGAGTGGCGCCACGAAGCTAGCGATGGTATCGTTCTGCTGAGAGATCGTACGCCGGAGTCCTTCGATTTCACCCAGTATGCTTTCAATTTCAGCCCTGTTGCCTACAAGGGAATTTAATAATAATAATAATAATAATAATAATAATAATAATAATAATAATAATAATAATAATAATAATAATAATAATAATAATAATAATAATAATAATTTTATTTATAACCCACTCTCTCTCCCCGAAGGGACTCAAGGCGGAATTTAAAAATTCAGTGCGTTTTTCTAAGCAAGCCGGTTGTCTTTTTTTTAAAATAAAAAGTTTTTAAAAAAGTTTTCCATTTTCATAACAAATAACATGTATCCTGTTACAGTACATGACCAACATTATTTTACATTATTAAATATTTACATCAATTTGTCTTACCATCAACCCCCAAAATTGATTATTGGCTCTTCTGCTCTTTATACACCATATTTGTACCCTATCCATCACTTTCTTCTCCCTCTCTTCTCCTCCTCCCTATCTCCTTTCTTTCCTCTGTCATCCTTCTCTTGTCTACTTTCCCTTCCTCTCTCTTTTTCCTCTCTCCCCTTTCCACTCCTTCTTTCTCTCCTCTTCTGCCCCCTTCCCCGGCCTCTCTCCTAACCCTCTCTTCTTCCCTTTACCTCTCTCCTCTACTCCTCACTCTTCATCTCAGCCTCTGAGCAAACTCCACTTTATGTTGATGTTTATAATTTCATTTCAATAAACATCTTTAATTTTTACCAAATCTCTCTCCTCCTTTTTTTGAAAGAAAAAGAAGTATACATATATAGCAATTATATTTTTAAACCCCTCCCCACCCTCCAACCTAAGCCGGTTGTCTTATTGTTTTAAGCATGTTCATTATTCTGTCGGCACAATTTCTTTCGTGGAAGAGTGCCAATTCATCCACGTTTGCCCGAAAAGCCAAGAGAAAAGAAACAAACCGTTTTTAGCCTGATCTAAGGCTTGGCGGAGTCGGTCCGTTTCTGCTTTCTGCCACTTCAGAAGCCCGTTCAACTTCTCCCACTCTTCCTTTTGAAACTGCGAAGCCGCCGTCTCGGTGTCGTTTTTTTCCAATTCCAACTGCAATGTGGAAAAGCATTTTATTTTGGATGGCTTTTGAGGGTGCTCAAAGCCAAGTCAAGGACTACCTGTATACCACTCCACAGTGCTTCACAGCCCTCTCTAAGCGGTTTACAGCATCTGCATATTGCCCCCAACAATCTGGGTCCTCATTTTACCGACCTCGGAAGGAGGGAAGGCTCAGTCAACTTTGATCTCTCTCAGGATTGAATTCCAGACTGTGGGCAGAGTTTGTCTGCAATACTGCCCTTAGCCACCAGGGCTCCACTTTGAAAAGGAACATGTTTGTAAACACAACATACCTGTGTCTCCTTTTCTCTGAGAAGCGTCTGCAAAAGGCCTATTTCTGTTTCTGCTCTGGCCAGATCCTTAGCTGCTTGAGTGGCCTGCACGCAGAACTTTTCTGCCTCCTGAAGCTCCTTCAGTTTGGGTGGGGAGAAAGGAAAGGGGGAAGAAAAGCTAAATCAGTTTGGAGTAACGTTTTACAGATTGTGCATTTAAGTAACTTACAAAAGAGCAGCTGCAGAGACTTTCAGTGCTCTCTCTGTGTTCAATGCTACCTCATTATATGTTTACATTATAATGATAAATGATAAAATATAACGATAAAGATTGCTTAGCAACAGGTCTCAAACACAGATTTTCCTTTCCGTAAGCAATGAGAATTCGATTGTCACAATTTTGAGCAGGGACTTTCTGCAGCAGCGTACCTCGGAACGTTCCCGATTAATTTTGAACACAGTCCCATGAAGCGACTGGAGCTGGTCTTTGGCGGCGCAGAGCTGGGCGGTGGCCTGCTTATCGGAAGCGGAAATGGCTTCTTTTAATGCCTTCAGCTCTTTGCTGAGGCTGTGGAACTGCAGCTGTGCCCTCGTGTCTTCTGCCTTTTTCTGGAAAGACCCATAAAAGTGCATTCAACAGGTCTGAGCAAAGCAAAGCAAAGGGCTGAAAGCTACAATAAAAAAAACCAGGATTCACCTTTGGGGGTGGGAAAAAAGGGCAAAGAGAGCAATTAAAATGATTAAGGGCCTGGAGACAAAAACATATGAAGAACGGTTGCAGGAATTGGGGTATGGCCAGTCTAGAGAAAAGAAGGACTAGGGGGGACATGATAGCAGCATTCCAGTATTTGAGGGGCTCCCACAAAGAAGAGGGGGGTCAACCTATTTTCCAAAGCACCAGAAGGCAAGACAAGAAGCAACGGATAGAAACTAATAAAGGAGAGACGCAAACTAGAACTAAGGAGACATTTCCTGACAGTTAGAGCAATCAATCAGTGGAATGACTTGCCTCCAGAGGTTGTGAATGCTCCAACACTGGAAGTCTTTAAGAAGAGATTGGACAGCCACAAACAACAGTCCTCCAAGGTTCCTTCCAGCTCTATTCTATTCCATTCCATTCCAATTGTTATTCTATTCTGTTCCGTTCCATTCCATTCCTATTTCTATTCTATTCCTATTTTCTATTGTATTCTCTATCCTATCCTATCTTTCCAACTGAATGCATCCACCCTAAAAAAGCAAACCAATACCTAGATATTTCTGTAAACCTTTTGCAGACCTTCAAGAGGAGATAATCCCACCTTATTCTCCAAGTCTTCCAGCTCAGCAAGGATTTGTTCTTTCTCCTCATCAGCTTCTTGAAGCTGTTGGTCGGCGAGGCCCTGAATTTCCTCCATGCTCTTCAGCTTTTCAACGAGATGCTGGATTTCACCCTCTAGCTGCTGAACACGAGCCTCGTTCTGTCTCCTCTCCGATTTAATCTAGATAAATGCAAGAAACAAAGGGCGAGTGATACTAAGGATTGGATCCAGAGGTGGCATTTAGCAGCAAGGAAATAGGAAAGCAGCCAAATATAATGAGACAGAGAGAGAGTTCTGTTTAATTAGTTGCAGGTTAAGGATAAAGAGACATGGTGGCTCAGTGGCTAAGATGCTGAGCTTGTTCATCAGAAGGTCAGCAGTTCAAATCCCTAGCGCCGCGTAAGGGAATGAGCTCTCATTCCTTCTCCCAGCTTCTGCCAACCAAGCAGTTCGAAAGCATGTAAAAAATGCAAATAGAAAAATAGGGACCACTTTGGTGGGAAGGGAACAGCGTTCCGTGCACCTTCGGCATTGAGTCATGTCGGCCACATGACCACGGAGATGTCTTCGGACAGCGCTGGCTCTTCGGCTTTCAAACGGAGATGAGCACCGCCCCCTAGAGCCAGAAACAACTAGCTCTCATGTGCGGGGGAACCTTTATTTTTAAGGATTAAAGATCAAGCCAAAGATTTTCTACAGAATATTATTTGCAGAGTTGAGGAAAATGTGCCCCATGAAAACAACATATTATTTATAAAAAGATGTCTGCCAAAATGACGAGTGACCTTTCCTCCCACTGGTTATAATTTGCCATTCATTCATTCATTCATTCATTCATTCATTCATTCATTCATTCATTCATTCATTCATTCATTCATTCATTCTTACTTTGGCTTCTGCAGCTCTGTTGCAGGCCAGTTTATACTTTTCTTGGGCTTCTTCCAGCTCAGCCCGCTGAGTAGCCGCCTCTTTCTGGAGCTCTCTTTCCCTGGCCTGGGCCGATTCATTTTCTTGCTGGGAACGAGCTAAGATCTCGGCGAACTGTTTCTGCAGCTCCGCGAGGCTCTTCCCTAATACGTCCTTCGAGTTATGGCACCTGTGGTAGAAGCAGCAAAATGTAAACAAAAAAGATTATGGAGATTTAAACAATAAACTAAAATAAATAAAGAACTTCCTATCGGGGAAAGTGAGGGTAAAAAAAGAAGTGGAAGGCAAAAAGGAGAACCTGCCACCTTTCTAAAGTTTGGCGGAGAGGTGATTCCCCAGGAAAATTTTGCAAAGTAAAGACCCCAATTGTTCAAAAGGTCCCCTCTCCTTGTGTGTAAATGCACCTAGGAGCTTCATTGGACTGCCTAGGACCAGAATTACCCATGTCTTTCCAGATATATCTCCCATTCCCATTGTCAAGTCCACCATCTTCAGCTTGGCGCCATGCTGGCATCCTACCATCAAAGGACAAGGGGGGGGAGGGATGGGGGACAGCAAATGGGCAATAAAACTGTATGCACTGTTGTGTGGGACTTTGGGTAGGGGGATGACAGACAGCTGAAGAAAAACAGATCAATGCGCAACCGCTTCGTGCCAAGGCATCTTCAAGGCCGTTTGCCTTGAGCGTGGAAAATTACCAGCCCAAACACCTTAGTGTCCCTACAACACCCCAACAGCATCGCATTGGCTGGATTTGGACTGGTCATGAGAGAAGGGACGGGACTGAAGGAAATAGTTTTTACTGGTGCGTGGGAAAATCAGATTCCGCCTGACTTTACTGCAACAAGCATCTCTTAGTAAAAATATCTACCACATGGAGTCAAGGGTTTTCCTTCCCTAAGGGATCAGACTGGGGCAAGTCTAACACCCGTGGACTTGGGACTCTTTGATTTTATCGCACCTGATTTCGGTCCCAGTCCGCAACTTTTGCTTGAGTTCATTCACACGAGCTGAGACTTCCTCGGGATGAATTAAGCTATTGGCTGTGTGATTCAGTTGCTCCTGCGTGTCTTTCAGCTGCTGCCTCAAGAGGTGGTTGTCTTTCTGATAGAGATAGAGATAGAGATAGAAGTTTGAAAGATCACCATGCACCATTCCAAAGTTGGAATTTATTTCTTTTCATTTCGGTTGTAGAATAAAACCTGCAGATGTCTCATCAGAACATTAGCAGTGTTGCACATTTGCAAACTTTTTTTTTGTCACTCAACTGCTTTGTTATTATTACAAACAATAATAATTTCTCTAGCATAAAGGTTTTGTTAATTTTTAACAGACCTGAATGACAAGAAAAGGCAGACACGCAACTGGTTTTCACTGAACATTCATCGGGATGATATTAATTCTTTAAAGGAAAAGGAGTAGAGCTACAAATGCAATTGGGGGGGGGGGGACATTCTACCTGCAGCAGTTTGAGCTGGGAGAGCAGCTGATTGTTCTCCTGTTCCCTCTCTTCGCACAATTGCGCTTTGGACAAGGCGTTCTCCAGGGCCTGCCTCTCCTTGCCAAGCTGAGACTGTTCCACCTGTAACCCCCAATCAGAAAAAAAAAATGAGGTAGAAAGCAAATCTTTCAAAGAAAACTGAAGTAACCTGTCCCCCAAATTGAGCTACTGAATATTGCTTTACATTTTTCTTCTAAAGGCCCTGAAAGTTCCCATTTCTCAACCTCCATCAGGATGGAATTTGAGCGTGCCTTGGTTGAAATAAATCTGTCCAGAACATCTTTGACAACTTAAAATGTCACTTCCCGGGGAGGTCCCAGCGATGATTCTAAAGCTGGAGAGCTTCTAACTTTGATTTCAGACAAGGTGAGGGGACCTTTATTTCTATATATGTTTGCCTACCTGGATAATCTGCCTTAACTTCTCCAGCTCTTCCTTCTGCTGGCTGGCTTCAGTGTCTCGAGCCTTCAGCTCAGCTTCCAGCTCAGCCTCATAAGCGCTGATCTCACCTTGGGCTTCCTGCAAGGCCTGGTTGAGTTCATGCTGTTGCTGGAGAGCCTGTTCCAGGTTCGCAGTTTCCTGAAATCAAAGGTACCTTTTGGATTCTTCTTGCCAACCTGTCCGCAATATTGGCAAGGTGTCTCGGAGAGTCATTAAGTGAACAAATTGTCTCCTGCAAACTCCACTCCCCTTTTGCGCCTCTTTTATTTCCGCTGGGAGGGACATTCATCATCCACCCGTGGCCTTACTCCCAGATTGACCCATGTTCTTTAGCTCTTTCCTTTGTCTGGCAACTCTGTGCATGCGCACACTGGGAACAGTCTCCAGCTGTTTGTCTGCCTCACTGATGTCTGACTCCGAAGGCAGCTGAGAACTGTCGGGTGGCCCTGGCCCCCTCTCTGCCTCCGACACAGAGCCCTCCTCAAAGCCTTCCCCCGACTCCAGGACTGACCCAGGTTTCTCCTCAACCTCCTCACTGTCCGAATCTGTTGCCGGCTCTGCTGGCCGCTGGTGGCTACAACACATCATCGATGCTAGGCTAGAGAGCACCAAGAAGCCCTCATTTCAATCCTGAGCTACCAATACTATCCTTTACTGGTGCAATTTTCAGTCCCAAGAGAGAAACGAAGGGATCTGGTCAAAGCGCATTTCCAAAGCCGGTAAGGGTAATTATAACCTTGAATGTCTTCATCACTCACTTTTCTCAGGTTTTCGGCATCGATGGCAACTATTTCCAGCTGGTTCCTCTCTTCTTCTACCTCCGCCAGTCTTTTCAGCAAAGCTTCTTTCTCTTTCCGCAGCTCTTTGCACTCATCGGTAGCTTGCTTCGTCTGACTCTTAACGTTCTGGAGGTATTCCTGTAATCCTAGGATCACTTCTTCTAGGTCTTTCTTCAGGGCTTCGTTGGCTGCAATCTGGCCTGCGAACAAATAGTGATGACAATTCCCAAGCTACCCCAGAAGTTTCCTGCAACGAAACCTTTACTGATGCTTTAAACGCCTGCGCCCCGTACATTCTGAGGGACACATGGCCAGTTTGCCATGAAGGTTTTGGACGGAAGAGAGGATTGCACAGGTGGGGGTTACCATCGGTGAGCTGTTGCTCCAAATCCCGGATTTCTTCAGTCTCATTTGCGATCCTGGACAGCACGTTGTCCAGGCGGCTTTCCAGCTGCTTATAATGCCTCCTCATCATGTCCAGTTGCTGCTCTTTGCTTGCTTTCTGGGCCTTCATATGAGCCTAAGGACAGATGTGGACAGATGTTGAGACACTTGCAAAGAGTACAGATGTTGAGGCTCTGGAAAGAGTGCAGAGAAGAGCAACAAAGATGTTTTGGGGGCTGGAGGCTAAAACATATGAAGAACGGTTGCAGGAACTGGGTATGTCTAGTTTAATGAAAAGAAGGACCAGAGGTGGCACGATAGCAGTGCTCCATATTTTAGGGGTTGCCACAGAGAAAATGGGATCAACCTATTCTCCAAAGCACCTGAGCACAGGACAAGAAGCAATGGATGGCATCTCATCAAGGAGAGAAGGAACCTAGGACAAAGGAGACATTTTCTGACATTGAGAACAATTAATCAGTGGAACGGCTTGCCTGCAGAGATTGTGGATGCTCCATCACAGGAGGCTTTCAAGAAGACACTGGATAGCCATTTGTCTGAAATGATGTAGGGTTTCATCCTTGAGCAGGAGGTTGGACTAGAAGGTTGCTCTAACTCCATTATTCTATGTTCTATGACAGCTCAAAGCAACGCAAGAAAATGAAAACCAAACACCCTCAACAGCTAACATAAGTATTATATGCAGTAACTGGGTGGTGTTTTTTTTAAAGATTCCAGCACCCATTCTAACCTGAATTATGGGCTTTTCCCATATAACAACTCCTGACAGCACAGCCCACCTAAACAGGTTTTATTACAGTGCTCTGTTTGCAAAAAAAAAATAGTTTGTAGGTAGATTCTGCCTGCTTGATTCCCTCAAACAGGGGTTCCCGAATACCAATTTCTATCGCTATCTTGCATTTGGCTGTTTCTATTTCAATAGCAAAAAAGAAAAAAAAAAGATTATTTGGACTGACAACTTCCAAAACAAAAGCAATGGTTAAAAAAAAAAACAAAGAGGAATCTCAATGCTTAGTCAAACAGTCCCTTTACACAACTGTAGCACCCAGCAATTACTTTAAAAATGCAAAACTGTAATGACTCCAATTCCAATAATGCACTGTTTTCTGGATACACTCTTCCAGATTCCCTGAAGCAACGCAAAAAAAGGTCGAAGCACATTTCGCGTGAGCACGATCGATCGCACACTCACCAAGCTTCTCGGCCATTGTTGACACACCCACAATCACACAAGATCCTTCCCTCTTTTTCTACAGCTTCTGCTCAATGCTGTCGACTCCCCTCCAAGGTCCCTGCAGCTGCTGGGCTGCCTCCAGAGTCTTTTGATGGGGTGGGGTGGGGAGAGGACTTACACTGCTTTCTTTGTCTCGCCTTCCCTTTCCCCTCCCCGACTCAGCACGTGAAATTCATTGTGGGGAGAAAAATGCAGCAACGGAAAAAGTTGCCTAATCGGGACGCAGCTCCCCTAATCTCTCTTCTCGCCTGGCGCATCGTCCTCTGTTTGACAGTTGCAACTCGGGCGAGGAAGTGGTTTTGAAAGGAGCCAGCTCCAGAGACCGTGCGGGATTCTTTATGACGCTTGCACAGCGGGAACGTGTGTGCCAATCCCTGCTTGTCTCGGCTAATCGGGCTCTGCCCTGTTTGCTTTAAATCACAACACAGGAAGCTGCCTGTCGGCAGCCAATCGGCTTTAGGAGTGGCAGCAGGCACTGCTGCTCTCTCCGAGAGAGGAAACAGCTTTCTTTTGTTTCAAAAGCAGGGGGAGGGGGGGGGAAATTCCAGTTTTAGAAGGCTGCAATCTTGGCAGGGTTTTCTGTTGTGAGCTTTGTGGAGAAAAGTGAAGTCCTACACTTAGGTAAGAAGAGCCAAAAGTACACATATAAACTGGGTGAGATCAGGCTTAATAGCAGGGATCTTGGAGACTTAGTGGACAGCCAGCTAAATATGAGCCAGAAGTGTGCAGCAGCAGCCAAAAAAGCCAATGCAATCCTAAACTGCATCAACAGAGGGATACGATCAAGATCAAGGGAGGCATTAATAAAGCCCTAGTAAGATCACACCTAGAATACTGCATCCAGTTTTGAACACCACACTATAAAAAAGATGTTGAGACTCTACAAAAAGTGCAGAGAAGAGCAACCAAGAGGATTAGGGGACTGGAGACTAAAAAATATGAAGAACGGTTGCAGGAACTGGGCATGGCTAGTCTAGTGAAGAGAAGAACCATGGGAGACAGGATAGCAATCTTCCAATATTTGAGGGGCTGCCACAGAGAGGAGGGGGTCAAGCGATTTTCCAAAGCACCTGAAGGCCGGACAAGGAATATTGGATGGAAACTGACCAAGGAGAGATTCAACCTAGAAGTAAGGAGGAACCTTCTGACAGTGACAACAATCAACCAATGGAACACCTTGCCCTCAGAAGTTGTGGGAGCTTTATCGCTGGAGGCTTTCAAGAAGAGACTGGACTGCCATTTGTCAGAAATGGTGCAGGGTCTCCTGCTTGAGTGGAGGGGTTGGACTAGATGACCTATAAGGTCCCTTCCAACTTTTTATTCTGTTGTCTGTTAAAAGCTGGATAGGCTGGTTTGCAAATGATCAACACGAAAGGAATTTGTGATATTCTGCAATTGCCAAAATAAAATAAAAGAATTTGGCTTAATGAAAAAAGTTGGCTTTGCTAAGGGAAGGGTAGGTCGAACTGCTTCTAAACTTCATGCAGACCAACTGGACGTTGGCAATGGCTCTGACACATTGTCGGACTGACGTAGTTGGCAAAAACTCAAAGCCAAGCTGAGTTTCTTTGACAGAACAGATCCTAGTTAAAAAAGAAAGCAACCTGTTTTAAAACGGGAAGATGTGTACACACTTACATGTCTGGGGTCATTAGGATCCAGAGAATCTAGGAAACTTTGCAAGCCTTCTAGCTCCTGTTCCTTTTCTGCCATTTCTTGCCGTTGTTTCTGCATCTGTCTCTCTAGTTCCAGAGCCTCCTCTTGTAAATGATGAACCAGACGTATCTTGTTGCTCAGCTGCTGACGAAAACAGTCCTTTTCTGCTTCAGATACCTGGATTTCAAAATGCAGAGAGTATAGCCAAAGAAACCTGGGAAAGAATGAGCACGCGAGAGATTCTAAAGCTAGAAGCTTAGGTACAAAAACTTGGAATGTAATTCAATTCAGGAATTGGGGTTCTCACTCTTGCTTAGATGTCAACCCTCCTTGCGTTAATGGAAATTAATTCCAAATATAAGTGCACAGGACTGTGGCTTTCAGAGGGTTTCTGGGTCTGGCTCTTGTCTTTTGATGTTCAGCAACATTGCTATAAAGGATGGAAGATAAAATGGAAGATAAAATGCCAAGTCTGTTGCTGTGGTTCTCATTCCAGATGAAGGATGGTTTTAATGTTTTGCTCTGAAAAGCATCATGTCCTCACTTAAGAGCCTTAAAGACTTTAGGCACAAAAAGTCTAATAGCTAAGGTTAAATTTTTTTTTTAACCTTTGGTGTATTGAGTTCAACGCAACACATGAATGGCAAAGCGGAAGCATGGTTTAGCACATTGGATGAGCATAGCTAGACTGGTTGTCATGCTTATTTGTTCATACCTTTTTCTGGGAGACTGCATCCTGGACTTGTTTAAGCTCCTCAGTGACTTTTAAGACCTGTTGCTCTGCCTTGGCGACTTCGTTGTGCAGTGTGGTCAATTTTTCCTGGGCTGAAAAAAAGAAAAAGAAAAATTAAGATTCAGTTGAAATGTATTAGAAGCCGGCGATGTGAAAGGCATATCTCTGTTAGAAAAGCAAACCATTTTTAATGTTTAAATAATAACTGCTGCCAAAGCTTTTAAAGTCCCTTTTCTTTCACACACGGGGTTGGAGAAGCTGCTGAGAATCAGAGAAGGGTTAAAAAAAAAAAAAAAGATCCAAAGAGCCACATAATTTGACTTTAAATCTAAACACCCTCTGGAGCTATTTCAGCGCGGCTTACTGGAATCTACCATGCTGGCTAAATCTGAGATGAAGAGTTGTCAATTTCAGGTCATCTCTATGATCGCAAGGAACTCGATTCATTTATTGATAGATCAACATCAATCAAACGTTCCTGAGAGGACACTCCAATGCACAGAGGCAAAAGCTCACTGCTCATGATTTCAAGATGGGACAAGGAAAGCTGTTAATACCTTCTTTAATCTTCCTCTCTTTCTCCTCAAGCTGTTCATCGAGCGACTGGATAAGATTCTGTTTAAGCTGCTGGGCTTCCTGATGTTCCTCCTTCTCCAGGTTTCCCATCTGCATCTGCTGAGCCTTTCTGGGGACGTAACCTTCCATAGCAAACATGTTCCTTTTGTATCTGGCCTTGCCGATGTAAGGACTTTCACCTGGTACATTGTCAAATTCAACATCCTAAAACAGGAGAAATAATGCAGGAGTCCAGGGATGTTAAGATTGCAAAGCCAGCAGTCTGAACCATGAGATGTAATTTCATGGTAACCAAATTCATTGTAATTTTAGTACAATGACAATAAGTCTTGGTACTATATTTTTATTCAATGAAACAAAAAACTAAAAACTTTGGACAAGTCCCCTGGCACTTTTGTGGATTTTGTCTTGGTACTCTCTGAGCTTGCTGGTTTTCTTGCAGATGTTTCATTACCCAACTAGGTAACATCATCAGTGCCGGCATCATCATCAGAGGAAGAAGTAATTCAATCATCTCCGCACATACTTAATGTGTTTAAGCCCTTCTTCTCTGGCCATCCCACTAAGAACGGGGCTACCAGAAATTGGGGTCCTGTGTTAGCCAAAATTTTAGACCCCCCCCCTTACCTCCACTGGATAATAGCCCAACGGCTCGAATTTGGCGTCGATTTTATAGAAAGCCAATTCTTGTTCCAGCTCATATTGCTTCTGACAAGCTCGAGTCAGTTCCACAGTTTTCTGCTTCAGCTAATGGAAAATGCAGGAGGGTAAAGCAACATCAGTTTCAGGAAGATGTGGGTACATACGAGCAGTAAGTCAAGGTCACATCACAATAGTGAGCGTGGATTGCAGGACAGAATGGTTTACACATCGTGTAAGGCTATGGTTTAGACCCATGATGTGCTGAACTATCTATAGGTGGTTTGTTCACACAAAAGGCAAAGCCAAAACCAGACAGATTACATTATGGTCTAGCGCTGTGATGGCGAACCTATGGCATGCGTGCCACAGATGGCACAGAGCCCTCTAGTCATTTTGTGCCTAAAGGATAAATTTCAAACGTTCCAGTTTAGAATGGAATAGAATAACAGAGTTGGAAGGGACCTTAATCCAACCCCCTGCCTAGGCAGGAAACCCTTCAGACAAATAGTTATCCAATCTCTTCTTAAAAACTTCCAGTGTTGGAGCATTCACAACTTCTGGAGGCAAGCTGTTCCACAGATTAATTGTATTAATTGTCAGGAAATTTCTCCTTAATTCTAAGTTGCCTCTCTCCTTGGTTAGTTTCCACCCATTGCTTCTTGTCCTGCCCTCAGGTGCTTTGGTTCTCCGCTCTCTTTCTAGAGTCTCCACATCCTTCTTACATTGGTTCTATGGTCGCCCAGAATAGGATCTATGGTCGCCTAACACCCCATCCATTGCTTTACCAACTCATTTTTGGTTTCCAGTTCGGTCTCCAGGTCTTTGTGGCTCTGTTTCTGCTGCTCTTGCTTCTGTTTTAAGGATTTGTTCTGCTCCTCTTGTTGCTGGACTTGCTCTAGCAGGCCAGACTGCCTGTTCTGCAAGTGTTCTATCTCCTTGGTCATCTGTTCCTGGTCACGTTCTAGGTGTTCTATCTCTTCTGCAAAGGACAGGGGGGGAAAAATCACGTCCAGCTTCTTCGTGGCAGGAAAGCAAATAAATAAATAAATAAGTAAGGCAAATTGGATTGGCAGACCAAACCAAATGTCCGTTTATAACTGAGGGAGAAAACCAAGGAGGAGGGCTGGTGCCAAAGACATTGCTGAGGGAAGCCTGCCACACAGTGTGAGGCTATTTACGGACAAGTTCTTGTATCCCAGAGAGACCATGTGGCAGGGTGGTTTAAAAATTGAGGGTTTTTAAAATAAAAATGTCAGATTTTTAAAAAATATAAATCGGATTTCTTAAGATGAAATTTATTTTAACAAAATGCTTTTGGAGTAAAAATAATCTATCTAAAGGTAGTTTTCTATTTAAAATACATTAATAATTTAGTTTATTCAGCATGACATGGAGCTTAGGTATGGAGCATGAAGCTGTGTATTCTGCAATATTGGGACCGTCGACGAGTCAACTGTAGGTCAGAGGAGGAGCTGCTGCAGGACAGAGATGATAGCTGATTGATCAAGTTGATTTAAGTCAAGCCTTTTTACTAGTGATTTAAATCGAGTTGATTGAAATCAAATCCACCCTGCCATGTCGACATAAAATGTGGGTTACCATACAACTTGCCACAAAACAACCCTTTTCTGTATAAAAGCATGACCACAGCCAAAGGGGAAAAAAATTGGAACAGTTCGTTTTCAGTTACAGTCGTAAATGTTTCTACATAAGGGTTTTTTTCACCTCATTCAATATAATATATATATATTATAGAAGAAAAATCTGAATGCATAGTGATGGTTCGAAGTGGCACTGATGTACCTAAATTAAATCTTTCAAGGGCTTCTTCCCTGTCACAGTTCGTCACCGGCCGGCCCTCAAGATCCTCCAATGACCTCAGATGGAAGATGGTATAGAGACGGTAGTGAGGTAGGTTTACCACTGGATTGTCTGCCAGGATCAGAGAAGTCAAATCTTTAAGAGGCTTCAGTTTGGCTACTTCGTAGAGCTGAAAGTAAATAAGAGACAATTATTAATTTAAATAATAAATAAATACAGGGAATAAATAAATAGTAAAAAGGCACAGGAATTAGACGCTGAGGCATAAGTCGGGGTTAGTCTTCTACTACAGGTAAGTAATGAAATAATAAGCTAAATGGTTCTTTTATGCTAAAACTGAACAGAAATTGATGTAACCATGAAGAAGTTCTACCAATTATGACGCATCATGTTAATTTCTGGAGTTAAAAAAAAATCTATTGGATAGATACTACTGAAAAGAAGTCTGTGTGAATGCTACACAAAGACAAACTGAGCTGAATTCTAAATTAGGGAAACCTTAAAAAAAAAACCACTTTGTCTACTATAGTGCTTTCATAGAGCTTTACAAATATAAAGCAATAGAGCCAAAAATAGAAGTCAACGAAGAGCATTTTAAGGACACACAAAATGCTTCTTTGTGCAAAAGAGTACATTTTCTTTTTTTTTTTTTAGCTTTAGGGAATGTTTACCCCAAATTATGTGATTCCCGTCCTTGTTTTCTAACAGAAAACAAAAATATATATTTATAGTGACTTTCTGCAGTCATAGGATTCTGCAACTGGTTATCCCATGACTCTGGAAGCTGGTTCCTTTGGCAATAGCGATGGCACTTACTTATATATTGCTTCATAGTGCTTACACTATATACCTGCACCCATACATTAGAATAGAATAAAATAAAATACTTTATATACCACTTCCCAATGCTTTATAGCTCTAAGCATTTTATAGAGTCACCCCATTGCACCCAACATTCTAGGTCCTCATTTTACCAAACTTTGAAAGGATGGAAGGCTGAGTCAACATTGAGCTGGTCAGGATCAAACGCATGGCTACGGGCAGAGTTAGCCTGCAATACTACACTCTAACCATTGTGCCACCACGGCTCTTTATTAACAGTCAGTAAAGGTATCGCTAGTATTCCAAGGAAGCAGAACTGTTTTCAAATATTGTCATATGTTGGGAAGGATTAAAACAATGACAACGATAGCTATGATGTTACCCAATCCTCTAATAATAAACATTGTTGTAGAAGGTGGAAAATCACTTACAGATGAGATTTTATTTTTTCTTAAATTCAGGATACGAAGGGACCGGAGTTTTTTCCCCAGCCACATAGGGAGGTGTTCAATCTCATTCCCAGCCAGATTCAGCTTCTGAAGGCTGTGTAAATGTTCAATGCCTTCTATTTTACTGGACATTAAAAAAAAGAAACGGGTGGACAAACCAGCATATTAAAGTGAGGAACAGGTTCAGATTTTTAACATGAACGTTAGTTTGTACACAATGGAAGAGCTGTGATAATAAATTTCCACTCCACAGGCCAGGACTAGAAGAACTGAACAATACCTCAACTTAAATAAAAAGCTAAGAAGTTACCAGAATACAAGGGCATCTAAACTTACAGGAAGTTTGCTGATATACATTGGCTTGTTTTATTTTTTCATGTACTTTTTAGACTACCTCTGTGTACTTGTATCCCTTTACCACAAAAGTGCTAAGATACCGAAAAGAGAAATTGAGAGGGTTTATCAGGAGTTTAAGAAGAATGTGAAAGTCTGTCCTCCTCATTTTGTAACACGTTAGTCTCTAGCTGATGCAAGTTTAAAAAATGGGAACAGCCTTATCTGGTTTAAAAAAAAAAAAAAACCTCAAGAAAAACTTTTCTCTCTTTTTTCTTGCTTACCTTATTTTATTGAAAGAGAGGTTGAGGTCCAATAACTTCAGAAGTTTATCCAATTTTTCAATCTTTTCGATCAGATTATGGCTGAGATTTAGGATTTCCAGTTTACTACATTTCTCCAGATTTTCTATGTACTGAAAGGAATAAAAATATGCTGTTGGATTCATCTCTGCAATCACACTATAAAGCAGTAGATAGTGTTTCTTTAGATCAGGTTTATTTACACAATTCACATTATTCCTTATTAGCCTGGGGTTGATGTTTGTTAAAGTGCAAAGCACCAGACACAAACCTTAAATTTCTTCCCTCCATCTTTACCAAGAGAAAGATTCAGAGCGGTTATGCGTGCCAGATTCTCTTGCTTGGTGAGCTTCTTAATAAGAGTCTCTGTTATGTATCGGGTACCTGGACCGCCATCTGAAATCAACAGCAAGGTGTTTGAGGTGGGAAGTGATATAGAAACAGAACAAGGAAGAAGCTAAACATTATCGAAGCCACAGAGGTGAATTCTGAGAGTTCCTGTAGTGTATAGTTTACAAAAACTATAAAAAATAGCCATTGTTTAGATCCCCTAAGCAAAGCCCTTGAAAGAAAACTGCAGCCTTTTATACAATCCATCACCGATCATTACGATACCTGTATCGCTTTCTCGATCTATCTCTCGATATCTTTGACCAGCTGGCTGGTGGATCGACAGAATTCCTTCGGTGTCCAGCGGAGACGATGACCTGCTACGGGTGCTTGCAGGAGACTTTGGACTCCGAGAGCGGGACGGAGACATCTGTGGCTTCCCCAGGGATGGTTTCTGTGGCTGGCCTCTCCTCATCGCACAGACCTCTGCATGTCATACGGCAAAAAGCTACAAGAAAAGAGACCCGTGCTTTCCAAACGGCATAACCAATTTAGCAGCTGCTTCACCGTAAAAACAGAGAAGTCAGCAACTTTTAAACTGGCTCCGCTCCAAAATATTAACCTGCCCTGCACAAACTTTTCATAATGAGGGAAATCAATTACAAGACACGTCCCCAGGCGGTCAGGTTTTACGGCTCCATCTTTGCTTACTCACTGCATGCCTCTTCCGGAAGCTGTGGTTCCCCTTCAGCACAAAAACACTTTAGCAGATGTTACAGTTAAAAAAATGTAAAGCTTTTACAGTTCCAAAGTAGCAAGGTCCACTCAAGAAATCCCTTCAGCACTTGCCCCAATAATTTGCTTCCGTTACCTACCCTTGAGGTCTCCAATTACAAGCCTAGATTGCAGGTATCAAGGTGACACTCTCATCTGTATCGGCAAAATGTGAGCGACTTTTTTAAAGATAAAGCCAGAGTTGAAAGTAAGATCTCGGCTTGTGTTCAGAAGGCGTATAGCTGTTTCTGCATAATCTGTTCTCTACTTAGATGGACAGTTATGAAATCAGTGCCTCAAATTTATATTGTTACTTTATTTTTTTTTAATGTCCCTTTGATGGTTTCTATGTTTTTTTCCCTTGGGCATGTTTCTACTGGAATACAAAAGAGCCAGTCACTGCTGGAAACTAGCTTAAACAAAAATCAGGAAAAACACATTGCTTGCTCTTTTCGTTTTCAACCGACAGTTTGCCGTTAACACATTTTTTGTGTCTTGATGTACAGGTAGTATTTGACTTACAACTGAATGCAGAATTTATGTCGCTAAGTGAGAAATGTGTTGCGTTTTTGCCTCCTTTTACAACTTTTCTTACCACAGTTGTTAAGTGAATCACTGCAATTGTGAAATTAGTCATACGGTTGTTAAGTGAATCTGGCTTTGTCTGTCATGTCACAAAAGTGATTCCCATGCCCCCGGGACAGTTGCCAAGTGCCTGAAATTTTGATCACTGACCGTGGGGGGGATGCTGCGAAGGTCGTAAGTGTGAAATATGGTCACTTTTTTCAGTGCTGTTGTACCTTTGGACAGTCAGTAAATGAACTGTTGTAAATCAAGGACTACCTGTAACTGGGTTTGCCCAACACAAGGAATCAATCACTCACTTCTAATATCTTTAAATGTTCACTTTATTGAGTTTCATGTTTAATGAATCAAGTATATTATTATTATTATTATTAATAATAATAATGATAATAAACAGCAACCCATATCAACCATTGGCACCAGTCAATGGTTTTTGTAACACATTTTTAAATGTTCAGTTGACTGAGTTTCATGTTTAATGAATAAATGATAATAACGATTTCAGATTTTTAAAATAAACCATGATCCTTTTAAAGCAGGGAGAAAAGCTTTGCAAAGGATCCCTATCATCCCCCACTCCACTCCGTGGGTGGCGGATAGGATTTGTAATCCAAATCACACCCACCCCCTCAGTATAAACCCAACTCACCCTCTCAAGCCTAAAAAGCACCGGTGCAAAAAAAAATTAAATAAAAAAGGGCCCCCCAACCCTATTCCCGGCCCCTCATGGGACATAAGGGGAGAGGAAGCCTGGAAGATGGGATTTGTAGTCCGAAGGATTCCCCGGGCGGTGCGAAAGGGTCCTCAGATGGAGCGGGAGGGGGGGGCGAAGCCTTGAGGAGGAGGCATTACGCACTCACCCATACACCCACTCACACGCAGCGTCGCAGCAGCAGCAGCAGCCTCCCAAATTTACCTCACCTGTGCGGCCGCGGCCCACCTGGCCGTGGCGAGCCGCCTCGCGTTGCTTCCCGCCGTCGCCATGGCAACCGCTGCGGGTAGCCGGCCCAGGCGCTTTACGCGAAGTGTGTGCGTATGTGGGTGGAGGGAGAGAGAACAGGCCGCGCGCGCTCGCCCTCCCGTGTGCGCGTGCGCACGAGCTCGAGCGCTTTCCCGCCCTCGCTGTGTATGGGGAGGGGAAGGGAAGAAATAGCCCGCGCGCGCCCGTCTCCTGTGTGCGCGTGCGCACGAGCTCGAGCGCTTTCCCGCCCAAGCCCCTCGCTCAGCGGGAGGAGGGGGTGGTAGTGGAGAGAAATTGCTCGCTCGCGCTCGCGCTCTTGTGTGCGCGTGCGCCCGAGCTCACGCGCCCGCGCTTTCCCGCCCGGGCAGCCCTCGGGAGGGCCGCCCTTCTCCCCGCCCTCCTCGGCCGCGATTGGCTGCTCTGAACACCCCGCTGCTCGGATTGGCCGAGAGGCCTCTCCTCTCTCCCCCGAGGGGCGGGGGAGGTCATTTAAAAAGCCGGCGGGCTCCTCAGCTGTGTGCAAAATTGAGAGAGCTTGCGGCTTAAACGGGGGCTGCCTCTCTCTCGTTCCTCTTAAGGGACGATGCCGCGGGGCGCCGATAATCTAAAAAATAATACTATTAAGTTTAGTTCAGTTTCTCAACGGCGCCTCCGCGGCTCAAGTCCTCGAGCTCGAGGCCGGGCAGGGCCTTTGAGCTTTTGAGGTAATTCTACCTGAGGCTTTATATAGGTTATAGGATACGGAGAGGAGCGGAGTGGGGGTCTTTAATGAATAATATATTGTGCTCTGGGTGTAAGGATAGCACCTGTGGTAATTTTAATTTACTTTTAGGAGTTAAAAACGCAAGTCGCGGCTTGAGGTAGAATAATAATAATAATAATAATAATTTTTATTTATAACCCGCTCTCTCTCCCCGAAGGGACTCGAGGCGGGGCACAGGGAATTAAAAAGTTAGAAAAAATACAAAATATAGAACAATAAACATACATAAATACTGACTAAAAGGCATATTAAACAGAAAACCCTGCGCTAAAATTCCCAAATATTTACTAAAAATCCCTAAACAATCAGAAGAGACTATCCTAGAAACTTATTTAAAGGACTCCGATACCTCAGGTTACTTAAGATAGTTATTTCAATAGGGTTTTCCTCAGGGAATAAGGCAAACTAATGTGTCTCGAAGTAATTCTAGTCAAGTTCTTAAAATACCGGTGGAACCTGAGGTAATAGCCATGTCCTGTGTAAACGAGGGAAAAGGGACTAAACCGCGACAGGTGCGAATAAGTGTTAAAATGAGTTTTAACGGTAAATTGCCTCAGGAGCTGACTTGTTCTCGGGAATAAAGTCAACTTTTGGGACCTGAGGTTTTTAGTCAAGGCTTCTTAAAAGAAGCAAAGCGTGTAGAGAGGACTAGTTACTTGAAGTCAATTAAAAGCAAAAGTTTAACTAAAATTACTTCAGGTCCAGGAGTTGAGCTTATTTTCTTCAAATAAAGTCAGTTCTTGATAACTGAGATAATCTTACCCAAGGCTCAAGTTCTTAAGAGTAAAAGGCTGGTGGAACCTGAGGTAATTTCAGCCATGACCTTTTAAAAGGACTGAACCACCATAGGAGAATAAGAGTTAAAATGAGCTTCAGAGTAAAGTCTGAGATAATAGCCATTTCCTTGAAGATTAAAAAAAAAAGTATTGCAATTAAGTGGAGGTGAAAATGAATTAAAATTACTTCAGGAGACGATATGACTCCAAGGAATAAGGCTGAGCCAATTTTAGCCAGGTGCAGCTAAAAAGGGCTGAACTGCCACAGGTGAACAAGCCATTAAAATTAGCGTTAAGGCCAAAATTACTTCAGCACCTGGAGTTGCTCTTGCTTTCTTGAGCAAAGTGAACTCTTGGGACCTGAGCAAATTTTAGTCAAGGCTCAAGTTCATAAAAGAAGTAAAACATGGAGAGGACTAGTGTTAAACTAAGTCAATTAAAAAGCAAAAGTTAACTAAAATTGCTTCAGGTCCAGGAGCTGCCCTTATTTTCTTCAAATAAATTCAGCTCGTGAGAACTGAGAGCTGACTTTAATTTAGCTAAGCTCAATTTTTAATAAAATATACGTGGAACCCAAGGTAATCTCAGCCATGTCCTGTTGAAGGGAGAGTTAAAATTAGCTTTAATAGTAAAATTGCCTCAGGAGCTGACAGTGCTCTCAGGAATACAGTGAATTTTTCCAGTCTCAAGTAATTTTAACCAAGGCTCCAGTCCTTACAAGAAGCAAAACCTGTAACCAAGACTAGCTACTTCAAGTAACTAATAGTTAAACATAACTAAAATTACTTCAAGTCCAGGAGCTGACCTTGCTTTCTTGCAGGAAGGTTAAACTCTCAGGGCATGAGAGTTTCCTGTTCCTAGAGAGTAAGAGAAAGTGCTGGGACTAGAGGCCATACCTTTATGGTTGGAGCAGTCAAACCTATGGTTAGGTATTCTCAAGGGCACAACGGTCCAATTCATTCTATCATGCCTTCTTTCATGTAGGGTAAAGCACATGCAAGCCCCTTTGTAAAATTACTTGATTGTTTTTCTAGTCTCTGAATATCAGTTGGCCATTTGGTGACATTGATTTTTTTTTTTTAATCCCAAAGGCATGAATCCAAATTGACGAAGAAGAAGACATCAACAGTAAGACAAATTGTTTCAATTACTCCTCAGTGATGTTTCATTTACTCATCTGTATCATGAAAACGAGGAAACCTGGCAGGTACTGTTTGCAACATGTTTACAACAAAAAAAATCTTTGGGCCTTGCTAAAGTTTATCCTAAGCCGAGGCTTGCTTTAGCAAAGGTTTTCTTAAAAAGGAAACATTACAAAGTATCTGTAGTAAAAAGAGCAGTGGTAAGTGTGACAAGCTTACCTAAAGTATCAAACATTTCTGATGTGACATAATTTTGGCTATTGGCTGTGGTTCTTAGAACCAGAGAGGCCCGCACAAGCATTCCACATGCAAACACAGACTGGGGATAGGGGTGATGCCCCTACTTATAGAGGTCTTTCAGCCCCTGAGCTTCCACTCTGTGACACTCAATGCTGAATGAGCCTGAGAGTCAATCAGCTGCCTGACTCATTGAAGCCCTGAGCAGACATTGGGAAACTCACACTGGAAGTCCTCTCTGGGATTGCCCGGGGGGGACCCTTTCAGTCCTTGAGTGAGCAGTGAGGGCGAATCACACTGAAAGAGAGAACAGCGCTCAGCTGAAAGCCTCCTCCAGTGCCTGAGGACCCCCTCAGCAAAACTCAGACTACAAGGGAATCCTTTGGGATCACCCCTTCACACCCTTAGAAATAATGCCGGTGCCAGCCAGACTTCTTTAAACTGAAAATGAACCTGGTGATGCAATTAGATACAAGGTATACCAATAAAGAGGAGTATTGAAATGAGGCAGCCTTGGTGCTGTCTGTGCCTAGTGGGTTTATTGTAGACATTTCATTAAGAAACTAGGGAACATCAGTTCTGGGAGGGAGTGTAGTTTGCTTTCAATGTTGCTGGAAATGGTCTTGGAGGGTCTTTCTTGTTATTAGCTTCTTTGGAAGATCTTTGATGGGCTCATTTTTATATATAATTTTCTTTTATTTTTAAACAAACGAAACAAAACACAAACAAGTGTTGGATTCATACATAAAACTTCAAATATTTCAAATCTCTATTATATATTTCTGGTGTAATCCCAATAATAAAGCCTACTTTAAAGTCTGTTTCTGTGTCGTTTTTTCCAACCATGTGTGGATCTCAAGTTAATTGGAACCGGTGTCTGATGACATTTGCAATACTGATTTGTTCTGATTTGTTCTTGAACATTATTGATATTATTGTCTGAGGTATATGCCAGCTGTAAAACATCGTATACAAATTTTCTTTATGTGCTGTTGACATTGTCATTTTATAATTTCTGTCACTTCTCTAATTCAAGTTTTTTCCACAGGCTAAATAAATGAAACAGATTGAAAACCCCAATAGCCCTTTTTAATGCTGGGTATGGCTATTGATCGATTATAGAATTTATAGATTTCAGCCTGGCTTAATCCAGCCTTGGCAATGGTTCTTCGAAACTGAATGAAAACCTCAATAGTCCTTTTTAATGCTGGGTATGGCTATTGATCAATTATAGAATTTATAGATTTCTGCCTGGCTTAACTCAGCCTAGGCAATGGGTCCTGGAAACTGAATGAAAACCTCAATAGCCCTTTTTAATGCTGGGTATGGCTATTGATCGATTATAGAATTTATAGATTTCTGCCTGGCTTAACTCAGCCTTGGCAATGGGTCCTGGAAACTGAATGAAAACCTCAATAGTCCTTTTTAATGCTGGGTATGGCTATTGATCGATTATAGAATTTATAGATTTCAGCCTGGCTTAATCCAGCCTTGGCAATGGTTCTTCGAAACTGAATGAAAACCTCAATAGCCCTTTTTAATGCTGGGTATGGCTATTGATCAATTATAGAATTTATAGATTTCAGCCTGGCTTAACTCAGCCTTGGCAATGGGTCCTGGAAACTGAATGAAAACCTCAATAGCCCTTTTTAATGCTGGGTATGGCTATTGATCAATTATAGAATTTATAGATTTCAGCCTGGCTTAACTCAGCCTTGGCAATGGTTCTTAGAACCTTTATGAAAACATAAATGGCCCTTTTTAATACTAGGTATGGCTATTGATTGATTATAGAATTTATATATTTCTGCCTGCCTTAATTTTGCCTTGGCGATAGTTCTTAGAACCTGAATGAAAACCTCAATAGCCCTTTTTAATGCTAGGTGTGGCTACTGATTAATTAAAGATTTTATAAATTTCTGCCTGGCTTAGTTCAGCCTTGGCAATGGTTCTTAGAACCTTTATGAAAACATCATGGCCCTTGTTAATGCTACGCATGGCTATTGATTAATTAAAGATTTTATAGATTTCTGCCTGGCATAGTTTAGCCTTGGCGATGATTGTTAGAACCAGAAAGAAAACCTCAATAGCCCTTTTTAATGCTAGGTATGGCTATTAATCGATTATAGTTTTTATAGGTTTCTGCCTGGCTTAAATTAGCCTTGGCGATGGTTCTTAGAACCAGAATGAAAACCTCAACAGCCCTTTTTAATGCTAGGTGTGGCTGCTGATCCACCAAAGATATAGTTTTGTAGCTTTAGAGACTAAGGGGAGGAACAATGGCACTCCTGCTGCCAAATGTTCCTCAGAAGAGACATCCCTTACTGGGCATGACTCAGGAAGAAAGGAAAGGGAAAGAAGAAGAAAACAAGGAAGAAGAGATGAAGAAAAAAGTCTCCAGCTCAAGCCCTGTTAGCCGTTGGCTGTGACGTGGCCTTCTATGCTGTCAGGTAGGTTCGCTTGGGACTTGCCTTCTCCAAAGTTTTGGGATTCAGAGGGTGGTTGGTCTTCCACTACTTAATGGTCCATTCTCCCCAGTTTAATAAGGAGGTAATGCCAGTATTAAGCACAGTAGATTACGCACTCCTAGAATTAAAACTGCAGTGGCAGCTGAAGTAATGTTCGTTTTGTTTTTATCTCCAAAGGCATGTGCCACCACAGCATTGTAGAAGACAGAAGATTCAATTCTCAGCCTTTCAGCGTTGAAGGTGAAAAAGGAAGAAGAAATGGAACACAAGAGTGTATATTATCTTCTTGAAGAAGGCTACTTCACCAAGTAAAGGAAAATTGTAGATATTAGATTTTATACCTTTCTGGCCAGGTATAACTTTAGCCTTGGCGATGGTTCTTAGAACCAGACTGAAAACCTCAAGGGCCCATTTTAATGCTAGGTATGGCTATTAATTAATTAAATATTTTATAGATTTCTGCCTCGTATAATTAAGCCTTGGCAATGGTTCTTAGAACCAGAATGAAAACCTTTTTAATTCTAGGTATGGCTATTGATCGATTATAGATTTTTACAGATTTCTGCCTGGCATTATTTAGCCTTGGTGATGATTTTTAGAACCAGAATGAAAATCTCAACAGCCCATTTTAATGCTAGGTGTGGCTGTTGATCGATTATGCCCAGCATAACTTAAGCCCTGGCAAAATATCAAGAGCCTTTATTATTGCTAGGCATGGCTGTTGGTTATTATAAATTTCTGCCTGACATAATTTTAGCCCGGGTGTTGGTTCTTAGAACCAGAAAGGAGACTTCAATGGCGCTTTTTAATGCTAGGTGTGGCTATTGATTAATTGCAGATTTTATAGATTTCTGCCTGGCATAATTCTAGCCAGGGCTATGTTGGTTAGAACCAGAAAGGAAACCAAAGGCCATTTTTAATGTTTGGTACGGCCAATGATAAATAATAAATTTTATAGTTTTGTAGCTTTAGAGACTGAGGGGAGGAACAATGGCACTCTTGTTGCTAAATGTTCCTCAAAAGAGACAGGGCTTGCTGGGCATGACTCAGGAGGAAAGGAAGGAAAGAAAGGAAAGGGAAAGAAGAAGACAGAAGGAAGGAAGAAAGAAGAAATGAAGAACAAGTCTTCAGCTCTGTGTTAGCCTTTGGCTGTGATATGGCCTTCTCCGTGAGGTAGGTTTGGTTGAGACTTCTTCAAAGTTTTGTGAGACGGAGGGGGGTTGGTCTTCCACTTCTTGAAGATCCATTCTTTCTAGGGTAGTAAGGATAACACATGTGGCTGGTGTAATACCAGTAGTGAAAACAGTGGATTGCACATTCTTAGAATTAAAACTGCAGTGGCAGCTGAAGTAATGTTCATTTTGTTTTTATTTCAAAGGCATATACCAGGAGCATCGTAGAAGACAGAAAATGGAAGAGGAAGAAATGGAACACAAGAATGAATATGATGATCTTCAAGAAGGCTACTTCACCAAGTAAAGGAAAACTGTAGATATTAGATTTTATAGATTTCTGCCTGGCATAATTTAGCCTTGGCAATGGTTCTTAGAAACAAACTGAAAATCTCAATGGCCGTTTTAATTCTAGGTATGGCTATTGAATGATTATAGATTTTTATAGATATCTGCCTGGCATAATTTTAGCCCTGGTGTTGGTTCTTAGAACCAAAAAGGAGACCTCAATGGCGCTTTTTAATGCTAGGTGTGGCTATTGATTAATTGCAGATTTTAAAGATTTCTGCCTGGCATAATTCTAGCCAGTGCTATGATGGTTAGAACCAGAAAGGATACCAAAGGCCATTTTTAATGTTTGGTATGGCCAATGATAAATAATAAATTTGAGAGTGTTCTTGCCTTGTTTAATTTTCGCCATGGTGATTGTTTTTAGAAGCCAAAGAAAACTCTAGCGGCCCTTTTCTAATGTTAGATGTGGCCGTTGATTCACAAAAGATTTTATAGTTTTGTAGCTTTAGAGACTGAGGGGAGGAACAATGGCACTCTTGTTGCCAAATGTTCCTCAAAACGGACGGGGCTTGCTGGGCATGACTCAGGAGGAAAGGAAAGAAAGGAAAGGGAAAGAAGAAGAAAGAAGGAAGGAAGGAAGAAGAAATGAAGAACAAGTCTTCAGCTCCGTGTTAGCCTTTGGCTGCGATGTGGCCTTCTCCTCTGTGAGGTAGGTTTGGTTGAGACTTCTTCAAAGTTTTGGGAGTTGGAGGGGGGTTGATCTAATATTCTGTTTGACATGTATTTTTTGGAATGCAGCTGAGTTTTACTCCTGACTTACTGCTGTTAAGTTGCTGTGATGCTAATGATAAGACAAGATATGTTATCTGTTGCCTATTTTTAATGTATCCTTTCATATCACCACTTCTTCACCAAAAGATACCTGCGTAATGCTTGGAAAATGTGATCCTTATTGTGTTAAAGAAACAATAAAGTGGTTGAAACTACTTTTGAGTCGTCTTTGATTTTATTTGTGATCCTGCAATCAGGAGTTTGGACCTGCTGTGCATCCTGCACTCCTGCTCTATGCTGAAGTCACCAAGGACTATCTTTTGTGAGTATTTGGGGTTTTGATGTAATCGAAAATGTCCTGCTCTATCAAAATAAATCTCCAATGAAATTATTTTTGCACTTTTCATAAAATTATTTTTGATCTCTCTCATCAAGGGGGTTGGATTAGAAGACCTCCAAGGTCCCTTCCAACTCTGTTATTCTGATTCTATTCCATTCTTAATTTCTATTCTAATCTGATTTCATTCTATTCCTAATTTCTATTCTATTCCATCCCTGTTTATTCTATTCTATTCTGATTCCATTCCACTCCATTCCATATTTTCTATTGTATTCCCTTCTCTATTCCATTCCTAATTTCTATTCTATTCTGATTTCATTTCATTCCATTCTATTCCTAATTTCTATTCTATTGTATTCTATTCTGATTCCATTCTTTTCCATTCCTAATTTCTATTCCCTTCCCTATTCCATTCCCTAGTCTATTCCCTTCCCCCTCCATTCCTATTCCATTCTATGCATCATCTATCTCTATCTAATCTTATTTATCCAGTAACCTTTTCTGCTATACCTTAGGGGGAAAATTGCCATAGACTTACCTGGCCACCAGAGGGCAGCAATTCCTACTTTGATATCCTCGGTCCCCTATTAGAAATGAAATTGTATCTCCCTTTCCATTCCTGACAGCCTCTTCTCCAGCTGCTTTGAGCTTTCATCGAAGGAAAGAAATGCAAGAATGAAAATAAGCCACTCTGGGGCTTCTTTGCCAAATGTTACAGCACATACACAGGCCACAGGAGGACAAATGTTACTTGCTTTTGTGTACTAAACTCAGCTTTATGGTTGTTTATCCTGTATATCCCTTTAATAAAGGGATGTACTTTGAGTGCCCCTAGAAAAAAGCACCGAATTGTAGGAATTGTCTGAGATGGTATAGGCTCTCCTGCTTGAGTAGGGGGGCTGGACTAGAAGACCTCCAGGGTCCCTCCCAGCTCTTATTCTATTCTGAATTCTCAATGAATCCTAACAACTCACTAGAATTCTTGACCAGGGGTTATGGTGAAAGCTGTCCACAAGAGGGCAGACTTCCCTTTTTTTTCTCCCCAGCTGGGCAATGGGGGTGAAGAGTCCTACTACAAGTTCTCCCACTTGCAAGTTTTGAGAAGGTTTTCTCCTTTCCATGCAACAGTGGAAGCAAATACAGTGAGCAATTTTACTTTGGGAGATGCGAAGGGCACATTTCCCACAAGAAAACACGCTTAGGAAATCTGCTCCCCGCCTTAGAAATCTATAAAACCATAGAAATCTATCTCTAAACTAGCATTAACACGCAAGATTATATTGGTTAATGATTTCTTTAGCTAAGCAATGTTTTCCAGTAAAAGTTACAATATTTGCTTCAATTTGCAAAAGCTTGCTTTCTGTTTCAAGGTTCAGTAGGCTATCTGAATATGCAAATAAAGCAGCACCCATACTCATGTTTATTCTTATACCTGTTATCTTGTAAACGGTTGACCAATCAAATAATCAACATATATGCAGAGACCTGTTTCCACACACCAGAACTTTAGGAACATGGCCAAAATATTTTTGATCCCGCATTTTAGGATGAGGATTATAACTACCACCACTCTCTGCATAAATGGACCAATCCACCAGGTTAAAAGAGGCCAAGCTGACCCTCACTGTCCATTCATTTGTGCCAGATTTTCAGATGCATACATTTAGAAACATGATCAAAATGCAGACTGTTTGGCAACTGACCCCTATTTATGACGGTCCCAGTGTGCGGGGGGGGGGGGGATGTCTAGTTTAATGAAGAGAAGGACTAGGGGAGACATGATAGCAGTGTTCCAATATCTCAGGGGTTGCCCCAAAGAAGTAGGGAGGGAGTCGAGCTATTCTCCAAAGCACCCGAGGGTAGAACAAGAAGCAATGGGTGGAAACTAATCCAGGAGAGAAGCAACTTAGAACTGAGGAGAAATTTCCTGACAGTTAGAACCATTAATCAGTGGAACAGAAGTTGCCCCCAGAAGTTGTGAATGCCCCAACACTGGAAGTTTTAAAGCAGATGTTGCATAACCATTTATCTGAAGTGGTGTAGGGTTTCCTGCCTAGGCAGGGGGTTGGACTAGAAGACCTCCAAGGTCCCTTCCAACTCTGCTATTGTATTGTATTATCCCCTTTTGGTGACCTTCTGACAAGCAAGAGACATGTAAAACATTTTGCACGCCAAACCGGCAGTAATGCCAGCAACAACCCATCCTTGCTGACCACCATTAAACCATCATTAAACAGCTTCCATGTTTCCAGTGTCTTTTTCCCCACTTGGAACTGAACCCAGATAGACGTCTCTTCCAACACTAGCTGTATATGAAATCACATCATTGAGGCAAAGAGCCACGAAGTAACAAGCTCAAAGGGTTATTGTTTTATTATATGTTCCAAATCTGGAAACCTTCTGATCTAGGAAGAACTTTGGATACACACACACAAAACAAGCCTCCTCTAGACATAATGGGCAGCACTTAATAAATAAAGATTAAAAAAATAAACTTGGAGTTGGAAAACAGATCTGTTTACGGAAATGTACTTGCATGCACTTACAAATGCCGACTTAAGAAAATTTGATGGCTCTAAGCCTTTAAACCGGTTGGGCACTATAAGAAAAATGAGATGGGACAATGGGATTCTATTCTATTCTTTTTCAAAAATTGAAAATTAACACGGGGGGGGGGTTGAGGATACCTAGAATATTAATAATCAAACACGTGTAGGGGTTTGTAGATAGATAGATAGATAGATAGATAGATAGATAGATAGATAGATAGATAGATAGATAGATAGATAGATAGATAGACAGATAGATGAGCATTATATAAAGATTCTTTGTTCAATGTACACTTTTGCTTTTAAATTTTTTTAGTTTTAATTGCTTCTTCCTCCCACTATTTTTTCCCTTTTTACTCCTCTGTATATTTTAGGATAGGAATTATTTTACCTGCCCACCCCTATCACTAACTTTTTTTTTATATAACAGTTGAGATTCCCTTTCTTAATCATTCATACTCCCCCACCCCCATTTAATAGCAATAGAGTTATAGTGTTAGCTTTAAAAACAATTACACAGCATGCTGCAAAAAGGCTAAGGGTTTTTTTATTATTATTTGTAATGTTTCCAAATGTAATAAAATGCTATTCATTGCTGCAGTATTTTCTTTAGTTCCTGTTTATTTTAGACTCTAAGCCACCTTGAGTTACATTGTTTGACCTGGGTATATAAATCTTGAAAATCAAACAAAAGAAATGGATTGCCGCAATATTGAGAATCAAACAACAGTGTGTGTACATATGTCAGTGTGATGCCTATATGCACAGAGTAGAAATCCCACCACCCTTTAATCTGTGTTGTGTGGGAAGTTTGCACCAATCCCTCTTCTAGAAAAATGCAATATCCTGGGAAATATTGAAAAGGCAGAATATTATATTTCCCTGGATCGGAAATGGAGAAACATGTTTTTTTAGATCGGTAACAGACTCACTCTTAATAGCCCCTACCGTTGTCAATGGGCTGTTAAAATGCCCGAGAGTCTATTCTACATAACAAAGATCTCCCCCTCAGCTCCATGGTGATGGGATTAAGGCATGATAGAAGGATCAAGCAAATAGCAGGGGGGGAAATCTCTAATTTTTAATTTAAAAAAAAAAAAAAGGAATACAGCCTGTCCAGTTTGTTAAACTGTAGAATAATCTTGGTGCCCGAAGTGCTGGGAAGAAGTGGGTTGATCCTTTTCCTGCAAAGTCTGGCAGATTCCAGAGGTAGGAAAGAGCTGGCATTAAAATGATAAAGCGGGCTTTCCCCCCTATTCTATATAGAGTAGAATAGAATAGAATAGAATAGAATAGAATAGAATAGAAAAGAAGAAAAACTAGACTAGACTAGACTAGACTAGAATAGAATAGAATAGAATAGAATGACAGAGTTGGAAGGGACCTTAAAGGTCTTCTAGTCCAACCCCCTGCTTAGGCAGGAAACCCAACAGAGTGTCCGACAATCTAACAAGATTGCAGAGATGTTGCTCCAGCTGAGTTTTTCCTCCCTGGGGAGTTGGGAGATGCTACTGAAGTGGATTATTTTATTTGCAGAGACAATTATTTTCCGGGAACAGCGGTCAAGGAGATAGCTTTAATTTAAGCCCACAGCAAGCATTCATTTAATTAACGGAGCAAAGTCCAGCCATGCAACTGGGACCTAACTCTGTGTCCTTTAGGTTAGTTTTATTTTTAGCAGCTCTGCCTTTTTTAACAGAAAAAAGGAGAAGCAATGCTAACAGGAACAGCTTCCCCAGGCAAGATGTTGACTAACTGTCAACATCAAAATGCACATTGAACAAAGAATCTTTAATATCCGAGCTCTTCGCTTAACAGGTTAGATTACATAGCTTAGCAATATGGATCGCACATACGTAGCTGAAATTTAGCTTTGCGTCCGGTTTGTTAGCTTACTCTAACAGATAATTAGAGATGATTGAAGCAGGTTTTGCTGGTAAAAGGCGCCAATGTAAACCCAAAGAAGACAAAAGAATGTATAGTTTAAAAAAACAAAAACCTTCGGTCAAAGCGGAAAAGGAAAGATTTCGCTTCTCATCCAAGACGCTCCTTCAGTTGCAACTCGAATCCGTGAAATTGGATAGCCCTTTGTCTGAAATGGCATAGGGCTCCTGCCTAGGCAGGGGGTTGGACTAGAAGACCTCCGAGGTCCCTTCCAACTCTGCTATTGTATTGTATGGTATTGTGTTGCAAATGTTTTCAAAGAAAAAAAGAAAACAAGAAAGTCCAGTTGCTTTTTGGAAATGCAAAAAGACTTTGAGACAACCAGGACCTGGGTGATTGAGTAGCTCCATAGATTTTTCTTTTTTTTAAATGCTTGAGTTTGCATCTATGGTTTGTCCGTGTGTTATTGAGGTATTTGTTTGTTTGTTTTAAAATTTTAGACACCACCCATCTCGGGATCCAAGTAATTCTGGGCGGTTTACAACTACGCAACCAATAAATAATCAGTTCCCTTTCATTATTCCGAATAGCAAAGGGGATTTTTCTATAAGGAACTAAATATTCCCTTGGGTGATTTGACGAATGATTAACCTCTGGATCAATCTGCTCACCAATTTCAATCGAGGGGAGTTGAGGCAAGGACAGTCAGAGCTTGGCTTCCCCAGTCCATGGAGACATGATTTATCTAAGCGTTTTCTTATTTTCGATGCTTTACGAGAGAGGTTTGGCTCAGGACCAAACGTAAGTAGTTGCTGAGTTGCTGCAAAGGGAATGAAAACCAAGCTTAATTGCTGGGTAGGGCTAATTCAAACAGGACTTAACCCGAGGATTAACTGGCATGATTAGATGTGAGAAGATGTGATGCGATTGCGATAAAATCTGATTTGTGGCTTTATGCAATTCTTATTTATTTATTTATTTATTTATTTATTTTATTAAATTTATACCCCGCCCTTCTCCAAACGGACCCAGGGCGGCGCACAGGAATACTAAAATACATACAAAAACATATAAAATGTTAAAAAAACGTATTCCAATAAAATCCTGCGCTAAAAACCAAATTAAAATCCCCAAATTTAAAACTATCTAAAAGTCAGTAATGGAGGTTACGCTAGGCCGGCTAGATGGAACAGATGTGTCTTAAGACACTTGCGGAAGAGGCGGAGTTCGGAGATGGTGCGAAGTTCAGGGGGTAAGTCGTTCCAAAGGGCTGGGCCCGCCACAGAGAAGGCCCTTCCCCTGGGTGTCGCCAGTCGGCATTGTCCAGCCGACGGCACCCTGAGGAGGCCCTCTCTGTGGATACCCATACTTTGCTGCAGAATTAGGTGATCGGGCTTGGTAAATTGACAATTAAAGATTGAACATTAATGAGTAGTTACGATTAGCCTCTCCTCTCCCCTTCTCTCCCCCAGGCTGGCCCCACTGATCCTCTCCTATCCCCTTCTCTCCCTCAGGCTGGCCCCACTGATCCTCTCCTATCCCCTTCTCTCCCTCAGGCTGGCCCCATTGATCCTCTCCTATCTCCCCTTCTCTCCCTCAGGCTGGCCCCATTGATCCTTTCCTATCCCCTTCTCTCCCTCAGGCTGGCCCCACTGATCCTCTCCTATCCCCTTCTCTCCCTCAGGCTGGCCCCATTGATCCTGTCCTATCTCCCCTTTTCTCCCTCAGGTTGGCCCCATTGATCCTCTCCTATCTCCTTCTCTCCCCCAGGCTTGCCCCACAGAAGCCTCTCCTATGTTATCCCCTTCTCTCCCTTTTTAGGTGGGGAGGGGAAGTAGAATGTCTAAAACGCCCAGCCCGCAAGCCGAATGAGTCACACACTGCCCACCCCCATGCCCAAGTGGAAGTTGGAGCAGAGTTCTTTTCAGGTGGGGAGAGGGAGTAGAACCTCTAACGCCTTCGCATCAGAGCATGTTAATAATAATAGAAAAAATACTAATGACCTGATGGTCATTTCAAAAAATCCTTTCTTAGCAAGCACCTAGAAGCCAAGAGGAACATACGTGCTAAATTTCAATTTTTTTGGCTTTACAGTTCTGGAAATTTTGTGATGATGCATGAGTGGCATTTCACATAGATAGATAGATAGATAGATAGATAGATAGATAGATAGATAGATAGATAGATAGATAGATAGATAGATAGATAGATAGATAGATCGATCGATCTGAGTTACGGCTTCTGTTTTTGAGTTTTGAAATCTTTTGTAACTGTTTCCTAGTCCAATAAGATGTTGAGGCAACTTTCACGTCCCTGAGTGTCTCCTTTGTGAGGTTAACAAATAGCCAAATTTCCTCCCTTGAATTAGCCAACACCAACATTCATGAGTTGTGTTTTTACAGAGAGCTTGTTCCCTTTTAGAAACTGTTTGGAAATGCAAAGCTGAAACTGTGAGGCAAGTTAACAGAGCGACAGAGATGGAAGGGACCTGGGAGGTCTTCTAGCCCAACCCCTTGCTCCAGCGGGAGACCCTGTCCCATTTCTGTCCAACCCCTCCTTAAAAACCTCCAGTGATGAAGGCAATTCCATTCCATGAACCAATTGTTCTAATTGTCAGGAAATCTTTCTTTAGTTTCAGGCTGGTTCTTTTCTGAATTATCATTCTTCCTTCCATCTCAGGGTTTAGGCCCAATTTTGCCCCAATGGGGTCAACGATTTTTCCATTATCATTTCACCTGGAAATACTTTTCCTTCAAGAGGTGCCCGCAAGTAAAGACTTAGGTTTCTACTGCTAAGTCTCCAAAGATTCAAAAAAAGATTAATAAGGTATTCAAACCCAAGCAATACTGTTGTTGTTGTTAGTTGTGAAGTTGTGTCCAACCCATCACGACCCCATGGACCACGTTCCTCCAGGCCTTCCTGTCCTCTCCCATCCTCTGGAGTCCATTGAAGCTCACGCCGGCTGCTTCGGTGATTCCATCCAGCCCCCTCCTTCTCTGTCGTCCCGTTCTTCTTTTGCAATCCTGTAGAAAATCATCTAATTTTTTTTTTGTCTGTAAAGAACTCAGCCCCGCTAAGACTCTAGACCACAAGACAATTCTTCCTCTTGCCTTCCAGTTATTTAAGTCTGTGTTTTGCATGTTATTTTATAATGGCAATTAAAGATTATACAATAATACAATAGCAGAGTTGGAAGGGACCTTGTAGGTCTTCTAGTCCAACCCCCTGCGTGGGCAGGAACCTTATACCATTTCAGACAAATGGCTATCTAACATCTTCTTAAAGACTTCCAGGGTTGGGGCATTCACAACTTCTGGAGGCAAGCTGTTCCAGAGGTTAATTGTTCTTACTGTCAGGAAATTTCTCCTTAGTTCTTAGTTCTCCTTAGATGCTTTCAATACAATGATATTGCTGAAAAGCTTAACTGTAAAGCTTAACTCTGCGTGCCACCTCTGGTATAGGTTTGCCATCATAGGTATAGGGTCTCCTGCCTGAGCAAGGGGCTGGACTAGAAGACCTCCGAGGTCCCTTCCAACTCTGTCATCCTGATAGTCCTCCAAGGTAAACTAAGCTCTAGAGATGCCTTCTGTAAAGACATAATGGACCGAAACGTTGAGGATATCTTTCTGTTGCAGATATGTCATTTCCGCCCCTAAATTTATCCGTGTTGGCGCCTCTGAGCAGGTGGTAATTCAAGCCTATGGATACACCCAAGAATTCTCGGCCACAATCTCTATCAAAAGCTACCCGGATAAAACAATCACCTATGCCTTCGGTACCATCCCAATGACTCCAGCCAACCATTTCCAAGGCTCGGTCACCTTAACGGTACGTAATAGAGCACAGCCGACCCACTTTACGCTGTTTGGTACTGTAGGAAAGCTTATGTAAAGACGTGCGCAGCACACTGCCATGATCTCAGTACCTGGTTATCTCAGATTCCTATGAGCTCCCCTAATTAGCAGTGCCAGACACCTTCTAGATATGTGAGACTCTATCCTGGCTGGGATTTTCTTAGAGATTGACAAGGAGAATGTACCAATCGGATGCTGTTGCTGTACGCTCTTGGCTTTGCTTGTAAAAAACGGTATAATAAACTCTGCAAGAGGCGGACGGAGAATTTGGAATGGTCCCTGTGATGTCTCCATCATGGTACGGTCCGTCTTGTATTTTAAAAGCATTTCCATCCCAAATCTAGGTTCAGCCGAAGGATTTAAAGACCAATGATCCCCAGAAACGGGTGGAGTCTGTATATCTGGAAGCAACTTCGCCCCATTTTACGAGGCAGAAGAAAATGCTGCTTACGTACGAGAATGGCTTTTTGTTCGTCCAGACTGACAAGCCTGTTTACACTCCGGATCAATCAGGTGACCTCTTTTCCTTGGTCTTGCTTTTAAGAGCTTGGTCCCAGCTCTGGCTTATCTTCATTCAGCAAAACCCAAATCCACAAGCTGATTAAGAACGGGAAGCCGAGGGCTTTTAGCATCCCTTTCATTGTCATCTTTTAATGACCCCATAATCCCTTGAGGGGGTGGAGTCTTGAGTTGAATGGAGCTGAGGGTTTACTGGCCAGATGCTCTTCCTGTCACCAATGCAGAGTTTTGTTGAGCAGATCTGATCTACTCTACTCTACTCTTCCTGACTCCACTCCACTCTACACTATTTTATTCTATTCTATCTACTCTTCTTGACTCTACTCTACACTGTACTCAACTCTACTCTTCTTGACTCTACATTCTACTGTACTCTACTTGACTCAACTCTACTATTCTATTCTACTGTACTCTACTGTACTCTTCTTGACTCGATTCTACACTCTACTCTACTCTGGACTCTACTCTTCTTGGCTCTACACTCTACTCTACTTGACTCAACTCTACACTATTCTATTCTACTGTACTCTACTGTACTCTTCTTGACTCGGTTCTACACTCTACTCTACTCTGGACTCTACTCTTCTTGGCTCTTCACTCTACTCTACTTGACTCAACTCTACACTATTCTATTCTACTGTACTCTTCTTGACTCGATTCTACACTGTACTCTACTCTACACTCTAGTCTACTTGACTCTACTCTACACTCTACTCAACTCTACTCTTCTTGACTCTACACTCTACTGTACTCTACATGACTCAACTCTACACTATTCTATTCTACTGTACTCTACTGTACTCTTCTTGACTCGACTCTACACTCTACTCTACTCTGGACTCTACTCTTCTTGGCTCTACACTCTACTCTACTTGACTCAACTCTACACTATTCTATTCTACTGTACTCTTCTTGACTCGATTCTACACTGTACTCTACTCTACACTCTAGTCTACTTGACTCTACTCTACACTCTACTCAACTCTACTCTTCTTGACTCTACACTCTACTGTACTCTACATGACTCAACTCTACACTATTCTATTCTACTGTACTCTACTGTACTCTTCTTGACTCGACTCTACACTCTATTCCATTCTACTCTACTCTATTCTCATTGGGCTCAGAGAGAGAAATATCTGCCTCTACCTAGGATCTCACAGCCTCCTGATTGTGAGACAAGAGCTCCACCTCTAGGCCACTGCACCGCTCCAATTTCAATTATCATTTTGAATTATCTTTACAGTGAAGGTCCGAGTCTACTCACTGAATGAAGAACTGAGGCCAGCTCGGCGTGCAGCTGTCTTAACTTTTGTGGTTAGTCCATCTTCCTCCCCTCTTTGTGAGAGCTTTATAGCTCCCGCTGCCTTAAGAAAGTTCAAAGCATTCTTAAAGATCCATCTCATCCTGGGCACCCCTTTTTCTTTGAACTATTACCATCTGGCAGCCGGTACCGGACAATAAAAACAAGGCCAAACAGGCTGAAAAACAGCTTCTGTTCCAGGGCAGTAACCATATTGAATTCTATTGTATAGTGCAATATTCATGCAGTATCAGGTTTTCAATTTCAAGTAAATAGAATGTGAAGGAGGTGTGTTTTGGGTTTATTTTTTTATGTATGATGTACATGGAAGATATTTAATTTCGTTGTATGAGGTGCAATGACAATAAAGTAAAATAGAGTATAAAGTAAAGTGGAAAGTAATGTAACATAGATGTTTCTCTTCGCACCCCAAAAACTTCTTCCATTGTGAAGGTAACTGGAAAGCCCATCTGCCTTTTGAAAAAGTAACTTTTGGGGATATAAATCTCCTTCTTACCAAGGCAACATCTTCACTAGCAGTCCTTCCTTTTCAGACCACAAATCATTATTTATTGATAAAAGAGAATCGGAGACTTAAAGCTAGAAACCGACTGAAAAATTATTAAATGTAACTTGAGGAAGTTTAAGGATTTGGGCGTCGATGGAATATTTTACATTCTACATCCCAACAGAAATGAGTAATCGGTCAATTCTCAATGAAACTCCACAAATGTTGGCTAGCCATTTGTCTGAAATGGCATCGGGCTTCCTGCCTAGGCAGGCAGTTGGACTAGATGACCTCCAAGGTCCCTTCCAACTCTGCTGTTGTATTATCTAATGTCTTCTGCTTTTTTTTCTTTCTCAAAGTGATCTTTTGTCTCTCACGAAGGATCCAGATGGGGTAGAAGTGGACATCATACGTGAAGAAGATGCTACCGGAATTGTCTCATTTCCTGAATTCAAAATTCCTCCATATCCTAAGTAAATCTATTGACATTCTCAATACAATACCTTGAATTTAAATATTAGTTTGCAAGGAAAATGTACAAAGACTGCTGTGAAATGCTGTGGAAAAAAATTCCTGCATAGGAATAGACATTTGCTTAATATACATCTGCATAGAGGGGCGCGGTGGCTCAGAGGCTAAGACGCTGAGCTTGTCAATCAAAAAGGTGGGCAGTTTGGCAGTTCGAATCCCTGGTGCTGCATAACAGAGTGAGCTCCCATTACTTGTCCCAGCCAACCTAGCAATTCAAAAGTATGTAAAAATGCAAGTAGCAAAACAGGGACCACCTTTGGTGGGAAGAGAACAGCGTTCCATGCGCCTTCGCTGTTTAGTCATGCCAGCCAAATGACCCCAGAGACGTCTTCGGACAGCGCTGGCTCTTCAGCTTTGAAACGGAGATGAGCACTGCCCCCTAGAGTCGGGTACGACTAGCACAGATGAGCGAGGGGATCCTTCACCTTTACCTAGATTGCTGCAAACAATTAAGAAAATGAGCAGAAGGCAAAATTGATGTATTTAAATGGCCACACGATAGCAGAAAAGTATTAAAGATTAAAACATTTAATAAAAATTATTATTTCTAAATAAAATCCTGGCTGTCATGAATTTAAACGGCCACACGATGGCAGCAAAGCATTAAAGATTAAAACATTTAATAAAAATTATTTTATTTTTAAATAAAATACAGGCTGTCATGAATTTATAAGACCACACGATGGCACCAAAGCATTAGATTTGATATTCCGGTCCATCATTTATGCATTGTGGAGCAGAAAAATAACCAGATATACTGAAAAGAAAAAACTATTTAAAGATCTACAATTATCTAACTGCATTATTTGATGTCTCATTATTATTATTATTATAAATATTTTTTAAATGTTTTAATATTTAAAAACAAGTATACAAGTATAAAAAATATCAAAACAGCAAATCAACACAAAACACAATATATAAGAGTATACAATAATTTTACAGCTTTCTATACTGGCTTTCCTGTGTGCAAGCGATCCTGGCTGCAGAGAGGATGTGTATGGTTATATAATCAGATTCTTTGTCTATTTTTTGGTCCAGTAATACTAATAAAAATGCTTCCAGTTTGAGTTCTATTTTTCGCTCCGAAAGCCGGTATAGAAAGCTGTAATATTATTGTATATTGTTTTATATGTTCTGTTCTTTTTTTCGTTTTCAACTCTTCATTTTTTTGTTTTATTATTTATCCTTGTTATGCCTTCTGACTGTTTTTAAAGATTAAAACATTTAATAAAAATTATTTTATTTTTAAATAAAATCCTGGCTGTCATGAATTTAAACGGCCACACGATGGCAGCAAACCATTAAAGATTAAAACATTAAATAAAAAATATTTATTTTAAAAAAATCCTGGCTGTTATGAATTTAAATAGCCACACGATGGCACCAAAGTATTAGATTTGATATTCTGGTCCATCATTTATGCATTGTGGAGCAGAAAAATAACCAGATATACTGAAAAGAAAAAACTATTTAAAGATCTACAATTATCTAACTGCATTATTTGATGTCTCATTATTATTATTATTATAAATATTTTTTAAATGTTTTAATATTTAAAAACAAGTATACAAGTATAAAAAATATCAAAACAGCAAATCAACACAAAACACAATATATAAGAGTATACAATAATTTTACAGCTTTCTATACTGGCTTTCCTGTGTGCAAGCGATCCTGGCTGCAGAGAGGATGTGTATGGTTATATAATCAGATTCTTTGTCTATTTTTTGGTCCAGTAATACTAATAAAAATGCTTCCAGTTTGAGTTCTATTTTTCGCTCGGAAAGCCGGTATTCAAAGCTGTAAAATTATTGTATATTGTTTTATATGTTCTGTTCTTTTTTTCGTTTTCAACTCTTCATTTTTTTGTTTTATTATTTATCCTTGTTATGCCTTCTGACTGTTTTTAAAGATTAAAACATTTAATAAAAAATATTTTATTTTTAAATTAAATACTGGCTGTCATGAATTTAAATGGCCACACGATGGCAGCAAAGTATTAAAGATTAAAAATTTTAATAAAAAATATTTATTTAAAAAAAATCCTGGCTGTCATGAATTTAAATGGCCACACGATGGCACCAAAGCATTAAAGATTAAAATATTTAGCAAAAAATATTTATTTTAAAAAAAATCCTGGCTGTCATGAATTTAAACGGCCACAGTATGGCAGCAAAGCATTAGATTTGATATTCCGGTCCCTCATTTATGCATTGCGGAACAGAGAAATAACCAGATATACTGAAAAGAAAAAACTATTTAAAGATCTACAGTTATTTAACTGCATTATGGGATGTCTCATTATTATTATTTTAGGTTTGGCATTTGGACCATTAAAGCCAAGTATGCTCAAGAATTCACCACCTCTGCCGTAGCCAAATTTCAAGTCAAAGAATATGGTAATCTTGATGATTTTACTGGGCTGCTACTACTACTAATATTCATGCTATGATGAGTTTTATCAAATATTTCTATCCCACGTTGTATGTATATACAACACGAAGTGGGGAACCTGCCTAATATATTCTGTCTTTTACTTCACCCATAATAACCCTGCGAAGAGCATCAGCTGTGATGAAGGAATTTGACTCAGCTGGGGCAGTTTGAGAGCATAAAAACTTGGAGATAAATGATACGACCTTCACCTGATGTTGCTTCGAAGCAACAGAAGCTAATTTCCCCATGTAAGACCTCAAATGTTTACCATTTGAAGCTAGTGGGAAGCATTTCCCACCCTATTGTCCCACAGCGGCACAATGGTTAGTGCAGTACTGCAGGCTACTTCTGCTGACTGCCGGCTGCCAGCACTTTTGGCAGTTCAAATCTCACTAGGCTCCAGGTTGTCTCAGCCTCCCATCCTTCCTAGGTGGGTCAAATGGGGACCCAAATTGTTGGGGGGCAATATGCTGACTCTGTAAACCGCTTAGAGAGGGCTGTAAAGCACAGTAAATTGATATACAAGTCTAAGTGCTATTGCTATACAGTAATCCCTCGTTTTCCGCGGCTTCGTTTTCCGTGGCTTCAGTGCTTCGCGGATTTGTAAAAAATACAGGAAAAAAAATGCATTGGTAGGAGGCAAGCGCCCCCTAGTGGTTGCTTTAAACATGTCCACCAATTCAAGTTTCCTAGCGAATCCTACTTCGCGGATTTCCGGTTTTCGCGGACGGGTGCGGTCCCGATTAGCCGCGAACAACGAGGGATTACTGTATACATTTCTCAGGGCCCAGCAGATAAAGAGATCTCCTCGGTAGCAAATGTGTTTGTCATTGAACCAATAGGAATGAGCTGTCTTTTCTTTTACATTTCAGCCATGCCAAGATTTTCCGTTGAAATCGTTCCAGAAAACAGCTTTATTAGTTCCAAGCATTTTGAACGCTTCAAGATTACGATCCTTGCTCGGTAAAACCAGATTATCAATTTTAGGAGTTTCTAGAAAGAGTGCAGAGAAGAGCAGCCAAAAGGATGAAGGGCTTAGGTTAAAACATATGAAGAACGGTTGCAGGAACTGGGCATGGCCAGTCTAGTGAAGAGAAGGACCAGGGGAGGCAGGAGAGCAGCCTTCCAATATTTGAGGGGCTGCCACAGAGAGGAAGGGGTCAAGCTGTTTTCCAAAGCACCTGAAGGCCAAACAAGGAATGATGGATGAAAAGGAGAGATTCAACCTAGAAACAAGGAGAAATTTTCTGACAGTCAGAACAATGAAAGAACGGAACAGGTTGTGGGAGTTTCAGCCCTGGAAGCTTTCAAGAAGAGACTGTCAGAAATGGTGTAGGGTCTCTCGCTTGGGGTGGGGGGTGGGGGTTGGACTAGATGACCTACAAGGTCCCTTCCTACTCTGTTATTCTAATGTTTGCGTTGCTTTTGTCTCTGCCTTCAAGGTATTTTTACAAGAAGAAACTGAACGACGCTGAAGTTTACGTCCGCTTTGGAATCGTTCAAGGAGCCACAAAGCAAATGTTACCCAGATCGTTGCGTCAAGTTCACGTAAGAGTGGGACCACTCCTCCCTGTTCTAGATTCAGGGTTCTAGGTTTATCTTGGCAGGGGTGGTGGTGGTCTGACATCTAGGTTTCCGCTTCGAATCTCAGAGTCGTAATTTCTTGCCTTGCTCCTAATCTTCAGATGGACGATGGCGTCGCGGTGCTGTATTTCAATAGCGAACTAGCCATTGGCGAATTGGGATACAGAGAGCTCTCGGATGTGGATGGGGCTACCCTCTATATTGCAGCTTCGGTGCTGGAGACCAGAGGTAATTGTCTGTCTGTCTGTCTTACTAGTCCGCCCGTCCATCCATCCATCCATCCATCCATCCATCCATCCATCCATCCATCCATCCTCTTTCTCCCTCCCTCCCTCCTCCTCTCTCTCTCAATTATCTATCTATTTATCTATCTATCTATCTATCTATCTATCTATCTATCTATCATCCATTCATCCATTCATCCATCCATCCATCATCTTTCTTTCTCTTTCTTTCTTTATATATTATCTATCATCTATCCATCCATTCATATCTATAGATAGATAGATAGATAGATAGATAGATAGATAGATAGATAGATAGCTCTATAGATAGGTAGCTATCTATCTATCTATTATCTATCCATCCTATCTATTTATCTATTTATCTGCCTGCCTGCCTGCCTGCCTGCCTGCCTGTCTATCTATCTATCATCTATCTATCTGCCTATCTGCCTATCTGCCTATCTGCCTATCTATCTATCTATCTATCTATCTATCTATCTATCTATCTATCTATCTATCTATCTATCTATCTATCTCTATAGTTATATCTATCTATCTATCTATCTATCTATCTATCTATCTATCTATCTATCTATCTATCTATCTATCTATCTCTATAGTTATATCTATCTATCTATCTATCTATCTATCTATCTATCTATCTCTATCTCTATCTCTATCTCTATCTAATCTATCTATCTATCTATCTATCTATCTATCTATCTATCTATATCTCTATCTATATCTCTATCTCTATCTCTATCTATCTATCTATCTATCTATCTATCTATCTATCTATCTATCTATCTATCTATCTATCTATCTATCTATCTCTATAGTTATATCTCTGTATCTATCTATATCTATCTATCTATCTATCTATCTATCTATCTATCTATCTATCTATCTATCTATCTCTATAGTTATATCTATCTATCTATCTATCTATCTATCTCTGTCCAATATCTATCTATCTATCTATCTATCTATCTATCTATCTATCTATCTATCTATCTATCTATCTATCTATCTATCTATCTATCTATCTATCTATCTATCTATCTATCTATCTATCTATCTATCTTATCTAATCTATCTACAGGTATCCATCCATCCATCCATCCATCCATCTAACCAACACACTAGTACTTAGAACTATATATAGTGCTTCTACAGCCCCCTCTAAGCAGTTTCCAGAGTCGGCCTTTTGCTGGGTCCTCAGTTTACCGATCTCGGAGGCTGAGTCAACCTGGAACCAGCCAGGATCAAACTCGTGGCAGTGGGCAGTGCATTAGCCTGCAATACTGCCTTCTAACCACTGCGCCACCACGGCTTACTTCAACCCCTGTGTTTTATTCCAAGAAACCTTTCACCCCAGCTGATTAATTAAGAGCATCCATCCATCTTGGACTTTAATATCATATTGGGTTCTTCTTCTCCTACACCATCCGAGGCCTTCAAGCCTGGCTGATTGATCCCGTTCTGCAAAGATTTTCCTGGCCAAAGGAAAGACAATGGTTCTTTCGCTGAAAACATCCAATCCCTTCTTTTGACAGATGGCCACAGTGAGGACGCTGAACTGACCACCATTAAGTACGCCTTGTCCCCTTATAAATTGGATTTGATTGCCACGCCCCTGTATGTGAAACCCGGACTTCCTTATTTCATTAAGGTGAGTCAAATCCGATGAAGGTCTCAACTGGGTCCTGCTTTGTGGTCACCCTTTGCGGTTCTCTCTTTTTGAGATTTCTCACCTGCCAGAGTCAAGATGGGGAGGAATGATTTGTAAGCATCCCAATTAAAATAAGGTTGTGGCCCGCTAGATTCAGACAGTGGGGAGGGTTGGGGAGGAACCTGGGCCAGTCCTGGAGTCTGGAGAAGGCTCGGAGGAGGGCTCTGTGTCGGAGGCAGAGAGGGGCCCCAGGAGTATGCCAGTTATTAGCTGCCTTCAGAGTCAGACATCAGTGAGGCAGAGGAACAGCTGGAGCCTGTTCCCAGTGTGTGCATGTGCAGAGTGGCCAGACGAAGGGAACAGCTAAAGAACAGGGGCCGACTTGGGATTAAGGTCACAGGTGGACAGTGAATGGCCCCTCCCAGAGGGAATAAAAGAGGAGCGAAGGGTGAGTGGAGTTTGCAGGAGACAATTGGTTATCTTAATTGGCTCGTAACTCTCTGAGACTCCTGGCTAAGTTTTGCAGAGATCGGCCTGGCAGCTCTCCAAGCCAGAGAAGGTCTGTGACTGTAAATCCTCCCTCGAAAGACTTTGAATGAGCAGAATTCACAATAAATTACTAAAAGGGGTTTTTGTGGGGACCAGGAGTTTGCTTCAGGCTCTTGGCAAGCCTAGGTTAGAGCCTCCAAGATCAAATTTAAATAATATAAGGTCGACGTTTAAAATACGTGTTAAACAAGTTGCAGGGATCTTGCCCAGAAACTGGCAATATTGATTGCCTTCTTCGGCACTGCCACGAAGACCTCAAACGTCCACTAATCAGGACACAAAGGGCAGGTGTGATCTTGTGTTGTTGTCTTCATGTCACCACAATGGGAAAAAGCAGAAGTCACACCTGCTCTCTCTGGGTTTTTTTTTTATCCTTTGTCATTCTGTTTCTCTGTTTTGGTGAGGACCTGTGGCCAACAGATCCGAGGTTGTTCATTGGGATATAAAAATATTCAATGCAATAATTGATTCATAATAATAATAATAATAATAATAATTTAATTTTATATCCCGCTCTCTCTCCCCAAAGGGACTCGAGGCGGGGCACAGGCAAATTAAAAACACAAATAAGATCACAACAAAATACAAGGTTAAAAATAAATTAAATTGATCCTGCGCTAAAAACCCATAAACTAAATTAAAACAACCCCTAAAACCCCTTACCTTAAAAGAGACTACCCAAGGCCGGCCAGGCGAAAAAGATGTGTCTTTAATTTTAAACGGAAGGAGCGGAGGTCCGTAGTTGTCCTAATATCGGGGGGAAGATCGTTCCAGAGGGCTGGGCCCGCCACAGAGAAGGCCCTTCCCCTGGGCGTCGCCCGCTGACAGAGTCTAGTGGACGGCACCCGGAGAAGTCCCTCTCTGTGGGAGCGAATCGGCCGTGAGGAGGTATGGGGCAGGATCCGATCCCGCAGGTAACTAGGTCCCGAGCCATGGAGCGCTTTGAAGATGATAACTAACACCTTGAAGCGCACCCGGAAGACGACAGGTAGCCAGTGCAGCTCGCGCAAGAGCGGTGTTACGTGGGTGAACCTAGAGGTCCCCATTATTGCTCGCGCGGCTGCGTTCTGGACCAACTGAAGCCTCCGGGTGCACCTCAAGGGGAGCCCCATGTAGAGAGAGTTACAATAGTCCAGTCGGGATGTCACGAGCGCATGAGTGACTGTGCGAAGGGCGTCCCCCTTCATCCATTTGGCAATTGACCCAATCTGATTTAGATAGGGCAATTTTCTCTAGAAACCTGTGAGTCTTTCTTACCGCCCATACCTTTGTACCTTGGTGGGGGTAAGATAGCCTGTTGTTAGGGATAATAAGGAAATGGTTTCTATTATTATTATTATGAGCAGCCTTGGTTAAGATTAGATAATAAACAACTGTTTTTGTGTAAACAGGCGCGGGTGAGGGATATGTTGGACGTGTCGGTTGGCAACGTTCCTGTGGTACTCCAAGCCACTGCCTTGAACGACCAACTGAAAGAGACCAGATTAATTGAAGAAGGCTCGGATTTCGGGTCTGGTGTAACAAGCTCAAGCGATGGAACAACTATATTCACCGTTAACATTCCTTTCGACACCAAAGCTTTGGAGTTCAAAGTGAGTAAAATATTTCCTTTCTCTGATCCAGAACCATGGAAGCGTCAAAACCTGTTAGAAGTCCTGTTTTTACCTAGTACCACAGAGTGAATGAAAAAGCACAGTCACCATGTGCTTTACTGCTCAACTCTTTTAACTGTAACAAAAGAGCATAGACCCAAACTTGTAAACCCTGCCATCTACTGGCCGAGTAGTTGTTGCATTGAAATACATCCCACCCATGAATTCCAACAAAATCACACGTGTTTTGAGGTTTTTAAGAAGAGATTGGATGGACAGCCCTTTGTCCAGAACAGGAAGTGGGAGTAGAAGACTTCCAAAGTCCCTTCCAACTCTGTTATTCTGCATTCATGATCTCTGTTGTGTTTTGATTTTTTTCTTCTTAGATAACAACTGCAGATACCACTTTACGAGAAGAGAATCAAGCGAGTGAAACCTATGAGGCCAAATCCTACGTGTCTCTCAGTGGAAGCTATTTATATATCAGCTGGGCTTCGGACCACAGAGTGCTCCAAGTTGGAGAGACTGTCCAGCTGAAAGTGCACCCAGCGAGCCATTACATTGACAAAATACTACACTACAGCTATCTGGTACGTCTTGTAAACACAACGTTACAGTCGTACAGTCATAAGTGGGAGGAGAGGGGTGACAGGAACGATGAGAAAACTAATAGTAATAGTAATGCAGCCTTAGGGAATGGTTTGACAGTGTTGAGGGAATTATTTGTTTAGCAGAGCGATGGCATTTGGGGGGGAAACTGTCCTTGTGTCTAGTTGTCTTGGTGTGCCGTGCCCTATAGCGTCAATTTGAGGGTAGGAGTTGAAGCAATTATGTCCAGGATGAGAGGGGTCTGTAGATATTTTCACGGCCCTCTTGTTGACTCCTGCAGTGTCCAGGTCCTTCAATGGAAGGCAACTTGCTAGCAATTATTTTTTCTGCCGTTCTGATTATCCCCTGAAGTCTATCTTGTTGGGTTGGAGAAGCAAACCAGACAGTGATGGAAGTGAAGATGACCGACTCAATCATTCCTCTGTAGAACAGAATCAGCAGATAGCCTAGACCAGGGGTCTGCAAAGTTGGCTCTTTTAAGACTGGTGGACTTCAACTCCCAGAATTCCCCAGCCATCCTGGCTGGCTGGGGAATTCTGGGAGTTGAAGTCCACCAGTCTTAAAAGAGCCAACCTTGCAGACCCTTGGCCTAGACCAACACAACTAACAAAATAATCAACGTTACTTATCTTTTAGACCTGAGTTCTGGAATGTCACTCTCTCCCTTCCTTTCTTTTAGATCTTATCCAAAGGCAAAATAATCAAATACGGGACTCAGGATAAGATCCAGGGCCTGCCCTATCAAGCTCTCACCGTCCATATAACCAAAGAAATGGTCCCTTCGGCCCGTCTTCTGGTCTACTACATAGTCACGGGAGAAAGAACCGCCGAGCTGGTCGCCGATTCGGTCTGGTTAAACGTCCAGCAGAAATGTGGCAACAACCTAGAGGTGAGCAGATTCAGTGATGGGATTCAGCCGGTTCGCACCTATTCAGTTTGGAGAACCGGCTATTGGAAGAAATCGCTGATAGGCCAGGCGAGGTGAAGCGCCCCTTGACGTGAGTTGGCCACGCCCACCCAGTCACATGACCACCCAGCCATGCCTACCCAGCTGGTCATTAGAGCAGAGAACTGGTTGTTAAATTGAATCCCACCACTGGAGTAGAACTCCATCTTTGGATAGATATTTATCTGTCCCACCAAACTCTTCTGAAGGCCTCGTGTGAATGCATATTTGGTCTTCTCGCCATTTCCAGGTCAGCATCCAGAAAAACGGCAGAGTTTACCGGCCTGGAGAAGCCGTGTCCCTTGCCATGACCTCCGAGTTCGACTCCCTGGTGGCTCTCTCAGCCATGGACAAAGCGATTTACGGAGTGACGGGAAGCAAGCAGAAATCGATGGAAAAAGTTACGTCCGGTCGGAAGGAAAACGCGTGGCGTCCTTCGGGCAACTTTAGAGGTCCAACCGACTTCGGTTTGGTTTGGGGACCGTACCGTCACACCGTATAGAAGGGATGGCAAACCTTTTTTGGAGCCGAGTGCCCAAACTGGAATGCGAGCGCATGCATGAGCAGGGGTGCGCGCCAAAGTGCCAGAGTGCTGAAAGCCAGTTGGCCAGTCTGCGCATGCTTGGTTTTTGGGCTAGGTTTTTGGGCTGTTTTCAGAACATTTTGGGGGCTTTTGGGGGAAATTTTCAGGCCAATTTCAGCCTGAAAACAGTCTGAAAATGGCCCAGCAAAGGCCCACAAAATGCCCTGTTTTTTAAACCAGAAGAGCAGCTGGTGGCAGCACATTGGCTCTGCATGCCCCCTCTGGCGCACCTGCCATAGGTTCTCCCTCATGGCTGTGTAGCAAATGAAAAAAGTCTTTAATTCTTCATATCCTGCTAAGAGTGGGCCAGATTCATCAACTTAACGATGAGTTGCTGAAGTGGATTTCTTCTCATGACTGTTTCCATCAATCATCAAGAAAGAACACACTTGACTTCATTTAGAAAGTTCAAAGCTACTTTTACTGATAATGATGAGACTCCAGTCAAAGTCAAGCAAGGAATGAAACATTTAGGCGCGCAACATACGTAACAAAGCATAACCCAACCTCCCCCCCTTTGACCCCAGCATATTGTCCAATGCAAAGTCAGCCACGACATCAGGTGCAGCTCCTTCTCAGGGTCATCATCAGAATGGAATGCAGTTCGTTAGCTGAATGTGATAACAACTGTAACCACCTCTATCTCCTGCCCCCTTAGTAGCTTAGCAACCCCCAGCCCTCCCCCCTTTTCAACGTGTCAGCCTTTGCAGACAAAAGCAGAACAAAATCAGAGGCTGACATTGCCAAACGTTTGCCCAATGTCGGGAGAAGCTATGGGGAAGCCTAAGGATCGACAACACGACCCCTGGGGTGGTATGGTGGGGGCGATGAAGCCAAAGGAAGAGCTGCCTTCGTCGTGTTCGCTTTAGCGTTGCCCATTTATATAGTAGAGCTAGTCCTTGTTACAATGATTCATTTAGCGACCGTTTATATACTTGCAGCTCGGAGTTTAGATTTCAGCAGGGGTTGGGCTCCCCGAGCTTTTAAGAGATTAACAGAGTCGGAAGGGACCTTGCAGGTCATCTAGTCCAACCCCCTGTCCAAGAAGGAGACTTTACATCGGCCTCTAGCTAGGATTGAACTCACAACCTCCAGATTGGGAGGGGAGAGCTCCACCGCTAATTGAGTTTCTGAACGTTGCGTTACCACACTAGGCAAAAAAACGTCCTGCTGATGATGTGACCTAGAATGGTTACACAACGTTCAGGAAGTAAATTGAAGCAAGCTTGGGGAGCCAACCCCTGCCAACCGAGTTCTCTAACTATCCAACTGTTGCTGAAGTGGATTGTCAAATGTTTACCCAATGTCGGGAGAAGCTATGGGGAAGCCTAAGGATCGACAACACAACCCCTGGGGCGATGAAGCCATATGAAGAGCTGCCTTCATCATATTCGCTTTAGCGTTGTGCCCGATGCAGCCATGCCTGCGTTCCTGCCTCTGTCGTGAATTCTTTTGACGAGAGGCGGGCTTGAGAGATGGAAGGGATGGAATCTTCTCGCCTTCCAACGTGTCTTCTCCTCCTCCTCCGCAGGCTCTCCTCCAACTGGAGAAAAGTGACCTGGGCTGTGGAGCTGGAGGAGGGGAGAACAACGTGGACGTCTTCCGGTTGGCCGGCCTCACCTTTCTCACCAACGCCAATGCTGATGACCCCAGAGAGACAGGTGAGGAAATGTTTCCTTTGAAGCATGATCTACAACTGTCCGTAGAACCTTCAGTCCTAAATGCAGAAAGGTAGCGTCTGATTTCCAATTGGCTTCCTCCTCCTTCTCCTCCTCCTCCTCCTCCTCCTCCTCCTCCTCCTCCTCCTCCTCCTCCTCCTAACCCAACTCCCTTCTAGCTCTGATACGTTAGTTAGTTGGGTCATGAAGCATCTTGCAAGGAAACCATTAAGCTCAGAGAGCACCAAGGACCCCACAGTCCTCCTCCACCTCCTCCCCTTCTAGCACTGATGATGTTACTTAGTTTGGTAATGAAATGTCTGCAAGAAAACAGCCAAGCTCAGAGAGCACCAAGTATCCCATGGCCCTCCTCCTTTTCTGTCTCCATCGCCTCCTTCTTCCTCCTCCATCCCTCCTCCTCCTTTTCTTCTACATTCCTCCTTCTTCTTTTCCATTCTTCTTTCCCTCCTCCCTCCTTCATCTTTTCCTCCTCTTCCATTTTCCCTTTCTCTTCCATCTCCTCCTCCTCCTCCTCCTCCTCCTCCTCCTCCTCCTCCTCCTCCTCCTCCTCCTCCTCCTCCTCCTCCTCCTCCTCCTCCTCCTCCAACACTGATGATATTACCTAGTTGTACATTGCACACACTTCTGGGGGAAACACTGCTGCTTTAATTGGCACTGATCTCTTTTCTCACCCTCGCCTCCCGCAGATGAAACCTGCACGGCGATCATCAGAAGCGCCCGCTCCATCAAGCAGGACTTCGAAAAACTAGGTACGTTGTAAGCCCGGCTGTGAGGCTTTTGTGCTGTTTGGGTGTGTGAAGTGGGAAAGTTGGTTTTTGAGCTCACCTGGTCACATGACCATCACCACCAAGCCACGCCCACCTGGTCACATGACACCCTCCCAAGCCACGCCCACAGAACCGCTAGGGGAAATGTTTAGAGTTCACCACTGGCTCAAAGCCACTGGCTTCTCCTTTCCATCATCCTTGCAGTTGCCCAGTTTCAAAGAAAGCAAATTCAGAATTGCTGTCGGATCGGAGCGGAGCCTTATCCCTTCCCGCAGACGTGCCAACAGAGAATCAGGCAGATTAAGACTGGGTCGAGGCAGTGCATTCGTGCCTTCCGGTTGTGCTGCGAATTTGCTGTTAAGAAACGCCTTAATGACACACACAAGCATCTACTTCTGGGGAGAAATGGTAGGTATACCTCCAGCATCCCTTCATAGGAATAGTGAAATAAGCCCTTAGACTTATATAAGGCTTCTCAGTGCTTTTACAGTCCTTTGTAAAGTGGTTTACAGAGTCAGCATAGATAGATAGATAGATAGATAGATAGATAGATAGATAGATAGATAGATAGATAGACAGACAGACAGACAGACAGACAGACAGACAGACGATGATAGGTAGGTAGGTAGATATGATATGTAGGTAGATAGGTAGATAATGATAGGTAGGTAGATAGATAGTCAGACAGACAGACAGACAGACAGTCAATGATAGGTAGGTAGGTAGGTAGATACGGTAGGTAGGTAGATATGATATGTAGGTAGATAGGTAGATAATGATAGGTAGGTAGGTAGGTAGGTAGGTAGGTAGGTAGGTAGATAGATAGATAGATAGATAGATAGATAGATGATAGATAGATAGATAGATAGTCAGACAGACAGACAGACAGACAGACAGACAGACAGACAGACAGACAGACGATGATAGGTAGGTAGGTAGGTAGATACGGTAGGTAGATATGATATGTAGGTAGATAGGTAGATAATGATAGGTAGGTAGATAGATAGATAGATAGTCAGACAGACAGACAATGATAGGTAGGTAGGTAGATACGGTAGGTAGATATGATATGTAGGTAGATAATGATAGGTAGGTAGGTAGGTAGGTAGATAGATAGATAGATAGATAGATAGATAGATAGATAGATAGATAGATAGATAGATAGATAGATAGATAGATAGATAGGATGTAGAAAGATAGACAGAGAGATTATATCTATCTAATCTATCTCTCTGTCTATCTTTCTACATCATATCTATCTATCTACCTACCTACCTATCATTATCTATGATGTAGAAAGATAGATAAGATATGATGTAGAAAGACAGAGAGACAGATAGATAGATAGATTAGATGATAGAGATAGATAGATAGATAGATAGATAGATAGATAGATAGATAGATAGATAGATAGATAGATAGATAGATAGATAATGATAGGTAGGTAGGTAGGTAGGTAAATAGATAGATAGATAGATAGATAGATAGATAGATAGATAGATAGATAGATAGATAGATAGATAGATAGATAGATAGATAGATATAATACCTAGGTAGGTAGATGAATAATGATAGGTAGGTAGGTAGGTAGGTAGATAGACAGACAGACAGACAGACAGACTTGTAAGTGTGAAAAATGGACCTAAGTCCCTTTTTTCAGGGCTGTTGCAACTTCAAACGGTGACTGAACGAATGGTAGTAAGTCCAGGACTACTTTCATAGCCCTTTTATTTCGATTTGTTAATGGATGTTATGGTTTTGATATGTTCAATAATCAGTAGATGTAGCTCCTTGAAGTAACGTTCTCCTTACTGCAGGGCAATAGATTCTTGCCAACAGGTGGCCTTTAGGCTAATTTCCAGTATGAAAATAATAATGGTTTCTTCTCTTCCCCCTCCCCCCTCCCCCCTCCCCTCCTCCTCCTCTTCCTCCTCCTTCGCATTCTTCTCTTTTTCTCCCCCCAGCCTTTAATGCTCTACTGGACGTGGCCCCACAAATCCGAAGTTTTTTCCCTGAAAGTTGGCTTTGGGAAGTCCATCCAGTTCAAAGGTACGAGACCGTATAATGTTGACTCCTTAGAGGTGATTCAATCTCTTCATTAAATATGTTAGAATCACACCAAAGCCGTAGGAGGCAACCAGGCTGAGCCTGACCGAGGGGTCAAGCTTGTCATCTGTCATGAGACCCTGAGATTTAATGCCAGCTTGAATTCCTTCCTTATCTCCCGCTCATTTCCCTTGACCATTAGTAGCCCAGATTCTAGTAGGGAGCTCAAGGTTACAATAAATCTTTAGATGCATTTGAACTGCCTGGATTTTCTGATCCAGGGGCAGAATGAAAACCGGAAGAGGGTGACTTGGGTTATGTGGGCGTGGCTTGGTGGGCGTGGCTTGGTGGCTGTGGCAGGAGAAGGATACTGCAAAATCCTCATTCCTCCCGATCAGCTGGGACTCGGGAGGCAGAGAATAGATGGGGCGTGGCCAGCCAGAGGTGGTATTTGCTGGTTCTCCGAACTATTCAAAATTTCTGCTCTCTGGTTCTCCAGAACTGGTCAGAACCTGCTGGATGCCACCTCTGGTCTCCCCTAATCTGTATTTATACCGTTGCTTTTTCCTGCCTAAATTTATTTATTTATTTATTTTATTAAATTTATACCCCGCCCTTCTCCTAAAAAAGGACCCAGGGCGGCCAATGTAAAGTATTGCTTCTCTACACATGAAATTTCATTTTATTGGATAGGAACCAGTGTTCAAAACCTCCATTGTGGGGGCACCCACAACTCCTGGGTGCAAGCCGATTCCGAAGGATCTTGACAGACTTGAACATTGGGCCCTATGTCAAAGGGCTGGACTAGAAGACCTCTAGAAGTCCCTTCCAGCTCTAGTATTCTATGATTCTATCTGCGCTAAAACCAATAAACCATCTCTTGTTTTTATATCAAATGCAGGTCCAAGAACCTGCCGATTACCTTGCCTGATTCTCTAACTACCTGGGAAATACAAGGTGTTAGCATATCGGATAAAGGTATGTAAAATAATTGATTTATATAGTGTTGTTTTTTGAGGAAGCAATGGTTCCACTATTCAATAGCTCTTCAGAACCTTGAACACTAGCTGCAGGGATTTTCCTTTTTACCTTCCTGTGATAAAAAGCTGGGTTTTACTGGTAACCCAGTACGACCATGATGGAGCATGCCCATTACGGTGATAAGCCACAAAGTGGTCACACAGTGGGTCAGTAAGTTACTGACCCAATGTTATGATTTTTGGGAAGGGCAGTCGTAAATAGAATAGAATAAAATAGAATAAAATTAGAATAGAATAAAATAAAATTAGAATAGAGTAGAAATTAGAATAGAATAGAATAGAATAGGAATAGGACAGAATAGAAAATAGGAATAGAATAGAATAAAATAAAATTAGAATAGAATAGAATAGAATAGGAATAGAACAGAATAGAAAATAGGAATAGAATAGAATATAATAAAATAAAATTAGAATAGAATAGAATAGAATAGAATAAAATAAAATTAGAATAGAGTAGAAATCAGAATAGAATAGAATAGGACAGAATAGAAAATAGGAATAGAATAGAATAGAATAAAATTAGAATAGAATAGAATAAAATAAAATTAGAATAGAATAGAATAAAATAAAATTAGAATAGAGTAGAAATCAGAATAGAATAGAATAGGAATAGGAATAGGAATAGAACAGAATAGAAAATAGGAATAGAATAGAATAAAATAGGAATAGGATTAGGAATAGAATAGAAAAAAGGAATAGAATAGAATAAAATAGGAATAGGAATAGAATAGAATAGAATAGAACAGACTAGACCAGAACCGAATAGAATAGAAAATAGGAATAGAATAAAATAGGAATAGGAATAGGAATAGGAATAGGAATAGGAATAGGAATAGGATAGGATAGGATAGGATAGAATAGAATAGACTGTCTTTGTGTCTAGTTGTCTTGGTGTGCAGTGCCCTATAGCATCATTTTGAGGGTAGAAATAATTTATGCCCAGGATGTGAGGGGTCTATAAATATTTTCACAGCCCTCTTTTTGACTCCTTCAGTGTCCAGCTCCTCAATGGAAGGCAGGCTGGCCATCAATGTTTTTTTTCTGCAGTTCTGATTCTCTCTGTCTGTCTTATTGGGTTGCCGAGCCAGTGATGGGATGTGCAGATGACAGCCTCAATAATTTTGAGTTATTCAACCCTTTTCCCCCCCATGATACACACAGGTATCTGTGTCGCTGACACCTTAGAAGTGGAAGTCGTTAAAGAAGTCTTCGTTAACGTCCACATGCCTTACTCCGTGGTCCGAGGAGAACAAATAGAATTAAAAGCCACCATTTACAACTACAGGCCAGCCAGGTCCAGGGTAAGCCAGCGGTTAGAAAAGAAAACTGTGGCTTCACAGCCACCCCTGTTCGACTTTTAACTCTCCCACTAGACTCTGGTTACAAAAAGGATATCCACTATGCAGGAAACATTATTGACCTACTGTTTTGATTCTCAGAGAGGCTGGAGAGAAGGGAGGTTACAGTTGTGTTTGTAAAATGTAGGCATCCTTGGCACCCCACAGTTTACAAAAACACAAGCCAAGCAGAGACAGAGAGGCAGACGGCACATTCTTCAAGCATCACAACATCTGTGGTTCTTGCCAGCTGCTCTGATTAAGCCCGGACGTTTCGTTTTTGAAGTCTTCCGAAAACCCAAACAGGACAGGATCAGGCGGCTTTTGGAACTGTCTGGCCAGTCGAAAGCTTTTCAAGTCAAGATAACTGCTTTTCAAAAGAGATAACTGCTCGTTTCCCTCCCCTGCTATGAAATGCCATGTAAATTAGATCACATTGGTAAGCTGAGGACAATCACGTATCCTTGAGTGATAGAAGGAGCATTGCGAAGAAGAGGATTTGGGCCATGAAAAAGTGGCTTATGGCATTTTAGAGGGGGAGCTGGTTAGAGAGGCTAAAGTCTCGTCTAAACTAATATTTTGATGTACTTTGCAGCGTCTTTTAATGTCCTGTTCTGTTTTGGATGAAAAGGCTGAAGAAGTGTATTGGCTTTGGCACTTTAAATCATCATTGATGTTGAAACAATATTTGGGTTTTCTCTGATCTTCAATGACTTAAACTATTTAAACACTTCTTCTTCTTCTTCTTCTTCTTCTTCTTCTTCTTCTTCTTCTTCTTCTTCTTCTTCTTCTTCTTCTTCTTCTTCTTCTTCTTCCTCTTCCTCTTCCTCTTCCTCCTCCCCCCCTCCTCCTCCTCCTCCTCCTAATAATAATAATAATAATTTAATTTATAGACCGCTCCTCTCCCCATAGGGACTCGGAGCGGTGCACAGGGAAACTAAAACCACAATATAATATACACATACAGTTAAGAAAAAATTAAATATGAGCCTGTGCTAAAATCCCCTTAATCTGCTAAAATACCCAATTAAAAACAGCTAAACCCTGTAGAGAGAGGCTAACCAAGGCCGGCCAAACGGAAAAGATGAATTTTTAATTTCAGACGGAAGGAGCGGAAGTCCGTGGTTGTTCTGATGTCGGGGGGGAAGGTCGTTCGCCCGCTGACAGAGTCTAGTGGACGGCACCCGGAGAAGTCCCTCTCTGTGGGAGCGAATTGGCCGTGAGGATGTATGCGGCAGGATCCAATCCCGCAGATAGCTAGGTCCCGAGCCATGGAGCGCTTTAAAAATGATGACTAATACCTTGAAGCGCACCCGGAAGACGACAGGCAGCCAGTGCAGCTCGCGCAGAAGTGGAGTTATGTGGGCAAATCTGGAGGTACCCAAGATTGCCCGCGCGGCTGCATTCTGAACCATCTGAAGTCTCCGGGTGCACCTCAAGGGGAGCCCCATGTAGAGAGAGTTACAATAGTCCAGTCGCGATGTCACGAGAGCATGAGTAACTGTGCGAAGGGCGTCCCGATCCAATAGGGGGCGCAACTGGCGAACCAGGCGAACCTGGTAAAACGCCCTCCTGGCCACGTCCTCCTCTCTTCCTCTCTGCAATCCCCACTTCTATGTAGCATTGAGGATGTTAACTAGTTGGGTAATGAAACATCTGCAAGAAAACAACTTTCTCCTTCATCCATCCATCCATCCATCCATCCATCCATCCATCCATCCATCCATCCATCCATCCATCCATCCATCTATCTATCTATCTATCTATCTACCTACCCATCTATCTATCTATCTATCTATCTATCTATCTATCTATCTATCTATCTATCTATCTATCTATCTATCTATCTATCTATCTATCATCTGTCTATCTATCTATCTATCTATCTATCTATCTATCTATCTATCTATCTATCTATCTATCTATCTATCTATCTCCTCCTCCTCTTATATCTGCCTTATGTCAAGTTGCTGAGGATGAGAAGCACTGCTCTATATTGTAGAAATATGACTGTACCAAAGTAATATAATGTACTGTGGATGTTTTAAAACAGGGGCCTCGAAACTTAGCAACTTTAAGACTTGCAGACTTCAACCCGCAGAATTCACCAGCCAGTACCTGCTGACCAGGGGATTCTGGGAGTTGAAGTGCACAAGTCTTAAAGTTGCTAAGTTTCGAGACTCTTGTTCAAAAGTAGTATCATTAAAAGAACAACAAGCAGCCTGGTGCTCCATCTTGGGGCCTGATTTAGCGTGGCTTCTACTGGCGTGTTGTCCTCTGCTCCTGGTTAGGCAGATCTCTAATTCTTCATGGTGGCTTTTTCCCCCCCCAGTTTTGCCTGGCTATCAGCGTGCAAAAAGGGATCTGCCTTTTTGGGGCCACGAAGACCCTAAAGGACGGTTCCCAGGCCAACCCCTGCTCCAGCCTGAAAGACATCCAGAGCTCTTCTACTTTGGTGGAGACATTTAAAGTCCTTCCCCTTGAGTTGGGCCTCCTCAGTGTCAACCTCACCCTTTTTAACGACTTGCGCAGAGAAGTTCTCGTCAAGACACTGAGAGTCGTGGTAAGGCTGAACCCTTGGTCTTGAGTGGAGGGTGGAGAGGGTGGTGGATTTTCCATGCATCCCTTTAATTCTGGACTCTTTATTGGCCAAATGTGGTTGGACGCTCAAAGAAATTTGCCTCCAGCGCATCAGCTCTCAGCAGCTCTCTTTCCCTGAAAATAAGACCTCCCTGGATAATAAGCCCAATTGGGCTTTTGAGTATAGTATAGAAGTATACGATTGCTATTGACCAGTTCCTTGGTTTTAGCCCGAAGGTATTCGACGGGAGAGTTATGATGGTGCCACGCTGGATCCCCAAGGTGTTTATGGTATGTCGGTTCAATTTATTGGAGGAAAAAAAGATAGGCATTTCTCTCTCATGATTTTCTTTCTTTCATTAGTATCAGGGCCCTCCAGTCAGGAGGAAAGAACAGATCTCAATCAATAATATTAGGAGCTGCCGTAGGTCTAGAGAAGATGGTAGAACTGTATTTGGTCAGAAATAACATTGTTAGAAATTCTATCTATCTATCTATCTATCTATCTATCTATCTATCTATCTATCTATCTATCATCTATCCATCCACCCACCCACCCACCCACCCACTTATCCATCCATTCATCCATCCATCCATCACCACACTGAGGAAAGAAAGAGCACTGTCACCATGTGCTTTACTGCTCAACGGTTTTACTGTTATAGGAAACTCTACTTAAAACAAAAGATCCAAACTTTTAAATATTTCCATCTACTGGCTGTAGTTGTTGCATAGAAATACATCCAACAATGAATGCCGGCACACATCGAACATAAGTTAGAACATTGCTTGTCCAAACAGCTGAAAGTTTTCTCAACACTTTTTTTATTCTAGGCTCAACTTCAAGATAAATTCCTAGATTTGTCTTCCTGGTTTTGTAGGGTGCAGAAGAAAGTGTTGGCTTCCATGCAAAGACATCAAGACCTGTCCCCCTGTCTTAAAAACACCCCAACTAGTTGCAGGGAGCTTTCGGTCCCCTTATCAGAGGGGAAGAAAAAGGCAATTCCTTCCCCAAGGATTTCATTGTTTATCGTTTAATATGGAAGATGAAATAGAGGGCACAAGACATAACCTTCCCCATTGCATCCTCTAGATTAAATTTTAAAGGGAATTTGCATCTAAGGGGAAAGATGCATTTAGGTTGATTGGCAGGACTCCAACGTGGATAGAAATGAATCAAGGCAGAATTGCTGCGTTTTTATTAAGGGGCAAAATAGTTGGGAGAACATTGTGTAAACGGGGTTTACTCCCAGTTCACCCACTTCATCTGCCTCTTATCTCACGGAAGGGTGAAAGGAAGATCCCGCCTTCGTATATTTTAGTAGGTTATTTATGCGACCCAATTTGAAGCGCACAATGTACTAACGTGACATGTGATGTGGATTGTCAATGGCAGGCACGATCGTGAGGCAGAAGGAGTTTCCTTACATGGTGCCACGCTACATCGTCCCCAAGACGCAACTCGTAAAGACGCTGAGTGTCAAAGGTAAAAGGGAAGGAGAGAAGGAAGGCCTGCTGGTTTTCATTCGCTTGTGTGTGTGGGTGTTTCCTCCCCCTTCTCAATTTTGAATTAGATGGCTGAAATTTTCAGAAGAAGTGTCATCCACCCCATGGAGGGAGGGATGATTGGGAGGGAGGGCGGATTGGGAGACAGAAAGGAAGGAATGAAGGATTGGGAAGAAGAGAGAAAGGAAGGAAGGATTAGGAAGGAGGGAGGATTGGGAAGGAGGAAGGAAGGAAGGATTGGTGGGAGGATTGGGAGGGAGGGAGGATTGGGAGGGAGAGAGAGGAAGGAAGGAAGGATTGAGTCGGAGGGAGAGAGGAAAAAAGGAAGGAAGAATTGTGAAGGAGAAAGGAAGGAAGGATTGGGTGGGAGGGAAGGAGGGAGGAAGGATTGGGTGAGCGGGAGGGAAGAAGGATTGGGAGGATTGGGAGGGAGGGAGAGAGGAAGGAAGGATTAGGAAGGAGGGAGGATTGGGAAGGAGGGAAGGGAGGGAGGAAGGAAGGAAGGATTGGGAAGGAGGAAGGAAGGAAGGATTTGGTGGGAGGATTGGGAGGGAGGATTGGGAGTGAGGATTGGGAGGGAGAGAGAGAAAGGAAGGATTGGGTGGGAGGGAGAGAGGAAAAAAGGAAGGAAGAATTGGGAAGGAGAAAGGAAGGAAGGATTGGGTGGGAGGGAAGGAGGGAGGAAGGATTGGGTGAGAGGGAGGGAAGAAGGATTGGGAGGGAGGATTGGGAGGGAGAGAGAGAGAAAGGAAGGAAGGAAGATCCCAGTGCAACTGGAGTGAAAGCCTTGAGCTACTTACTCATTGTTTTCCCACGAGCCTCCTCCACTCCCTCCACACTTCCATCTGCAATCGGGCTGCATGTGTAGCCTGAGCCCCCGAAATGATCAATCCACCAATAAAGCTGAATCAGTTTTAATAACCGCATCTCTCGTGGTTTCCCTCCCCTCGCCTTTTCCTCTCTTCCCCTTCCCGCGTTCCTTCTCTTGCTTCCTGCCTTGGTTTCCCATCTTCCCAGGCAACCTGCTGGGCGACATCATCCAGGCTGCGGTGAAGCCCGAAGCGCTGAGGTTACTCGCTGACCTTCCCAAAGGCAGCGCCGAGACAGAATTGATGAACGTTATCCCCGTGTTTTATGTCTACGATTACTTGGAAAAGACCGACTCGTGGGACATCTTTGGCTCGGGCAAAACCAACGCCGAAGTCACCCTGTTCAGGAAGATGAAGCAAGGTAAAGTAGCCTCTTTCTCTTTGATCGATAGGCAAGAGAATTCTGTTCTGACCCAGGCTTCCTTAAAAGCAGAGTCTTGGTCCCGGCAAAACCTCCCACAGTCCACAAGGCTTAGCAAACAGCGTTTCAGAGGAATGTTTATCCACACGAACCTTATCTCGCTTGGAGAGCTGCCAGATAACTGGTTTCCAAATGCAGGGTGGACGTTTTATGTTCAATGTTCATGCTAATAATACATTTGTGATCTGTTGTAGACATGTTTTCCCCCTCTCTATTTAAATATTAAATATATTTATTCGATTTATATACCGCCCTATTTCACCTAAAAGGGACTCAGGGCGGTGCACAGAAGATAAAAACCCAACAATATACAAACTATAAAAAATAATGAAATTAATTAAATCTGTGCTAAAATTTGGATAAATAGAATTAAAACCAATAAATATCAAATTTAAAATTATTATTCTACATATTGTTTGGTGGTTTGATTGGCAGTTTCTTTTTCTTCTTCTTTCTATTGAACTTTGGAGAGAAATAAAACACTTATTTGTTTTTTTTAAAAAAAGGCCTGTTAGACTCCCATCTCCCTTCAAACTTGGAGATCACTTCTGCATCCTTTATAAAGGTCTCTAGGAGCTATGAAGCTCTTTGCCTTTTAAGATGTGAATGAACTCTTAGAGGTGTTTTGGTTTTTTTTCCAAAAAAAATATTTTATTTCTCAGGAATCATCAGTGTCCTGTCTTTTCAAAAGCAAGATTTCTCTTACAGCATGTGGAAGGATGGTGAAGCTAGCACTTGGTAAGTATGTGGCGTCCGAAGGCTAGATACTTCCAGAATGGTTCAGATATATCCCCATTTAAAAAAATGGCTGTTTGTGTGTGTACGTTCCAGAGTAACTCTGGAACACCTCGAGAAATTTCAACCAAACTTAGTACACGGATGATGTACTGGAAACAAATACTATAGGTGTAAGACATCCTTAACACCCCTTGGGTGTGTGTGTTCTGTTAAGATACAGCCTGTTGTGCCTTAAAATGGCTTCTACTGTACTGCTGTAAAATAGCTTCTACTGTACAGTGCAGTGGAGTTGCCATGGTAACGGCTTCACAGTACTCCACAAGGGGGGGAAATCCAACATTAGAAATTATGTTAGGTCCAGACATTTCCCCCCTATTAATAAATTTATCAACTAGTATCACATAAAACAGGGGAAACATCCAGAAAATAAACATAATCTTATTAAATCTGCCTTTATTTCTGTGTGCATGTGGGCCTTAATTTTTTTCCTGCCTCCTGGCACGGGATTACTTTCAATTTCCTTTCTTTCCTGTTGGTCCTTGGCTGTCTTGAAAGATCTCTCCAAATCTGGGGAAGGAACTCAATTTTATCTTTTGGTCTCGGCAGGATCACGGCGTTTATCCTAAAGGTTTTTGGGCAAGTTCGGCGATATATGCCTGATCAGCTTGGTACGGTGTGTCCGTCTCTGACTTGGTTGATTGACATCTGTCAAATGGACGATGGATCTTTCAGGGAAGTCTCAGATTACAAGCCCATAGCCCTTCAGGTATGGAATTAAACCCAATTAAGATTTATCTATTGGTCTGCCAATGTTCTGACCTAGGCTTCCTGAGGGCGTGGAGCAAATTCTTAGTCCCAACAAAAACCCCTTTTATTAATTTCCTGTGAATTCCACTCATTCACCTCCAGCAAAGTCTTTCAAGGGAGGATTTACAGTCACAGACCTTATCTGGCTTGGAGAGCTGCCAGGCCGAGATCTGCAAAACTGGGCAAGGAGTCTCGGATGGGGTGGGAGTGGCGTGCCAGCCATGTGACCGGGTGGGAGTGGCTTGCCGCCCATGTGACTGGGTGGGCATGGCCAACTTGTAAAATGTGGTGAAACTCACTTAACAGCGCTCTTGCTTAGCAACCAAAATGTTGGCTCAGGAACTCTGGCATTGAAGTGTGCAAGTCTTAACGCTGTCAAGTGACCAGACCCTCGCACCCCTAACCCTTTAGAAAAAAAACAACAACCCAGGGGTGTTCAAACTTGACAGCTTCAAGACTTGTGGAGTTCAACTCCCAGAATTCCTCCTCTCGCTCTTCCTCTTGATGATGGGCGGACGGACGGGCGGAGGGAGCTGGAACCGGTTCTAAACAGCACTGTAGATTTGTGGAACCTCTTCTAGAGAAGAGGCTAGAACTGGCAGGAACCCAGCCCCGATGAGCAGGCTCACAATTACTAACCAGTGGGGAAAGTAATACCACCCCTGAAGAGAATGATATTTTTTTTAACCCTAACCCTTAACTTATTTGCTGTTTTTCCAAGGGTACATTGCCTGACCAGGAGAGAGAAAACCGCCTGTATCTCACAGCCTTCACCCTGATCGCCTTTTCAGAGTATAAAAGACCGTGTCCCTTCCAGGTAGGCGTGTCTGCTTTCCACTTATTAGTAACACCACCGCTGTCATGTGGTGGTCAAATCTCCGTACCCTTTTAGGTGGAACTTTATACTCAGAGGTTGTTACGATGTAAGCGTGTTCCACTCTGCCCTAGCAATGAGAAGCAGATGGGAATGACTGTTGGACTATTGAATTCAGATTAAAGATGGGAGCGTAGGAGAAGGAATGACAGAACCTGGATGGGGGGAGGGCAGAGTTAAAAGAAAAAAAAACTTAAAATCCCTACATAAGGTAAAGGTTTCCCTTGCACATCTGTGCTAGCTGTTCCCGACTCTAGGGGGCGGTGCTCATCTCCGTTTCAAAGCCGAAGAGCCAGCGCTGTCCGAAGACGTCTCCATGGTCATGTGGCCAGCATGACTCAACGCCAAAGGAGGCAGAACGTTGTTATCTTCCCATCAAAGGTGGTTCCTATTTTTCTACTTCCTTTACAGAAATTTGCAGATGCTGAAAACAAAGCTGTGAATTATTTGTTGCAAAATGTCGCACAGTCGCAAAACACCTTCGTCTTAGCCATCGTGACTTACGCCCTCACTCAAGCGAAGGTCAACCACCCCAACCTCCACTTGGCCTATCTTCGCTTGAAGAACGAAGCTCAAGTGAAAGGTAAAGTCCTCCTCATAAAACCAATAAAAAGAATAGAAATGGAAAGATACAAGCAACATGGTTATACAGTGATCCCTCGTTTTCCGCGGCTTCATTTTCTGCGGCTTCAGTGCTTTGCGGGTTTTTCAATAATACAGAATAGAAAAAAATGCATTGATAGGAGGCAAGCGCCCCCTAGTGCTTGCTTTAAACGATGTCCACCAACTCAAGTATAGTGTATTGCGAATCCTACTTCGCGGTTTTTCAGTTTCCGCAGAAGGTTCCGGTCCCCATTAACCGCGAAAAACGAGGGATCACTGTAGTCATAAGTGGGGAGAGACAGATACAAGGAAGGAAGAGATGAATAATAATAGTAATACAGCCCTAGTAAATTATTGACATTGTTGAGGGAATTAGTTGTTTAGCAGAGGGATGGCGTTTGGAGGGAAAACTGCCCTTGTATCTAGTTGTCTTGGTGTACGGTGCCCTATATCGTCATTTTGAGGGTAGAAGTTGAAGCAATTTATGTCCAGGATGTGAGGGGGTCTGTAGATATTTTCACAGCCCTCTTTTTGACTCCTGCAGTGCCCGGGTCCTCCATGGAAGGAAGATTTGTAGAAATTATTAAGAATAAGACGCAAGGAGGGCATATTCTCGTTGGTCCCTTGGTTCCTTGGGTAGACTCAGAGGTGAGGAGGTTCTCCCTTCCCTTCCGTGACGCTCCATCTCTTGTTATTTCCCATGGACAGGAAGCCCCCCAGCCTACCGTTTCTGGAAAGAGACCCCCGTCAAATTCGACGCCAGCATTCCTTCTGAGGGCAACGCCAAGATGGTTGAGACCACCGCCTACACCTTGCTGTCAATTTTGCTGAAAGGAGACCACGACTACGCCAAACCTGTCATGAAATGGTTGACCGAAGAGCAGAGATTTGGGGGTGGATTTTATTCGACCCAGGTATCAACGGTCTCCCTCTCCCACTTCCTCCAGGCCATCTGTAGGAATCTTGAGCGCCCTATAGCCTTAGGCAACCTCCTAAACCAAACTCAATTTCATTGAGGGCTGCGGTTGACCTTGGGGAAGCCGGTTGGGCGTGGCCAACTGGATGGGTGTGACTAACTTGGTGGGCATGGCCAGCTTGACGCCATTCCCCAAACTGCTGGCCTGATCTTCCCTCTTCTCATTGAGTAGGCCGGGCCGAAGCTACGTTGGAAATTGATTTATTTCTCCCCCACCCCAATTAATACACAGTGTGGTTCCCTCTCTACTAATGCTGTCCCTTTGGCTTTGTTTGACAGGATACAATTATTGCTTTGGAGTGCCTGACCGAATATTCCATCCTCATTAAACGGCTCGCGCTAGACCTGAACGTCAAAGCATCTTACAAGTTTCAGGGAGATTTTCACACGTACAGACTGACGCAAAGCGACTACATCGGCAAGCCTGTGGATGTGAGTGAAGGGATCGGGGAGGGGATGGATGGATGGGAGGTCAAAGATAGCAGATGTCTTTCTTTCCTTCTCCAAGAACATAAGAACATAAGAATAGCCTTGCTGGAACAGGCCACAGCCCATCCAGTCCAGCATTGGGTCTCCCACCGTGGCTCCCCATTTGCTTCAGGGTCTTCCCAAGCAGATGTCTTCACCTGCTTATGATTCCCTGCAAATGGCATTGAGAGACATCCTGCCTATCTCTCCAACCCGGAGGGTGTCCTTAGGCATCCATCATGATAGCCATGGATACCCTTGTTCTCCATGAACTCCTCTCATCCTTCCTTCCTTCCTTCCTTCCTTCCTTCCTTCCTTCCTTCCTTCCTTCCTTCCTTCCTTCTTTCTTTCTTTCTTTCTTTCTTTCTTAACATAAGAACATAAGAATAGCCTTGCTGGAACAGGCCACAGCCCATCCAGTCCAGCCTTCTGTCTCACACAGTGGCTCCCCGTTTGCTTCAGGGTCTTCCCAAGCAGATGTCTTCACCTGCTTATGATTCCCTGCAAATGGCATTGAGAGATATCCTGCCTATCTCTCCAACCCGGAGGGTGTCCTTAGGCATCCATCATGATAGCCATGGATACCCTTGTTCTCCATGAACTCCTCTCATCCTTCCTTAAAGGTGTCGAGGCTGACAGCTGTCCCCACTTCTTCTGGCAGGGAGTTCCATAGACCAGGGATCCTCTGGGTGAAAAAGTCCTTCCTCTTATTTGTTTGAGGTCTAGCTATCCAAAGTTTCATGGAGTTGCCCCCTAGTTCTAGTGTTGTGCGATAGGGAAAACAGTTTTTCCTTTTCGACTTTGTCCACACCGTGCATGATTTTATAGACTTCGATCAGGTCACCTCTCAGTCAAGCTTTCATCCCCTTGCTTCACGCCTTAGCTAGAGAGAAATTTCACAGATCATGATAAAGTGGTGCCTAGAGGCGGAGCTCTCGCCTCACAATCAGGAGGCTGTGAGTTCAATCCTAAGTAGAGGCCGATATTTCTCTCTCTGGGCACAATGAGAATAGATCTGCCGAACAAAACTCTGCATTGGCAACAGGGGAAAGCATCCGGCCAGTAAACACTCCGCTCCATGACTCCAACGCGCAACGGATTATGGGGTCATTAAAATAAGAAGATGATGATGAATCAGGAGTCTAACAAAACCAAATCTGTACCTCAAATAGCCGAAAATATCCAGGTCAAGTTTATGATAGCTTAACAAGAATTTAGCAGCCATGGGGATTAATGTCATTTATTTTTTTTGCCGTTTCTTTGCAAATTCAGGCTTCCGTGAAGGATGATATAGAAATACATGCAGGCGGCAATACTGGGACAGCAGCTGTGACTGTAAGTGAACAAAACACCTTTGTTTACCTTCGGTCCTCGACTTCCAACAGTTTCGTTTAGTGACCATTCCAATTTATGTATTGGTTTAGATTATGGCTGACCATTAACCTATGGCTGTTTTTCACACTTGTGGCATTCCCATGGTCCGTTGTGGCATTCCCATGGTCATGTGATCAAAATTCAGATGCTTGGCAGCTGACTCGTACTTACGACGCTTGCAGTGTGTCGGGGTCACGCGATTCCCCCTTTTGCGACCTTGCAACTGGCAAAGTCGATGTGAAAACGGGATTCGCCTCACAACGGTGTTACTAACTTAAACCACTGCACCGATTCACTTAGCAACGGTGTGTCAGGGGGGGGGTAAAAGATGGCCTCCAGGCCTGACACTGTGGCAAGGAGATCGTACGATGGGGCAAAGTTCACTTAGCAACCCAAATTATGGCCTCAATTGTCGTCGTAATTCGAGTGCTTCTTATTTTTATTTTATTAAATTTATACCCCGCCCTTCTCCTTGTTAGGACATCTAGAACCCCAAATAACGATACATACACACCAAATTATAAATATCTTGTAAATCCCAGCTTGACAGATGAATGTGACTGAATGACCATAAGAATAAGTAATGGAGAACTGGATGGGAAATGTAGCCATTTAGCCACAAAACAATTATATCAGCGTCCTTTGAGTTTTGAACCCAAAACTCTCCTCGTTACGTTGACTAGAAAGGAACAGTAGTAGATGGAATACTACTGCCATCCAAGATCGATGATCTTCACAAATTTGAACCTCTGACGTAACCTATTCTACAGATATTATAACGGTAACGAGAAGCTGGTTGGCTGGGTTCCAAAGTCTCCGAATTAATTTGGTTTTCCCCCCCAATTTGGGTATTTACAGCTGAGGAGTGTGTATTATGTGAGCAGTGTTTCTGAAGACACTTGTGACTTTCAGTTGAAGGTTGATGTCACGGTAGACGGTGAGGAATTCTTTATTATCTTCTCTCTCTCTCTCTCTCTCTCTTTCTCTCTCTCTCTCTCTGTCGTACATATGTATATATGTTCCAGAATAACCCTGGAGTGCCTCGAGCAATTTCAACCAAACTTGGTACACTCACGGTGTGTGTTCTGCTATGATACAGCCTGTTGTGTCTTCAAATGGCTTCTACTGTACTGCCGTAAAATAGCGTCTACTGTACAGCGCAGTGGAGTTGCCATTGTAACGGCTTCACAATGCTCCACAAGGGGGCTCACTCTGGTAAAGGGGAGTCTGGGTGGGGGGTAAGACCTCAGGTGTGAGCGGTTCGATTTTCGCCCACTTCGTACTCTGTGGGATAATTACACCTGAACTTCTCCATCTGAAACACTACCTCCTTTTCCTTGTACAGAAAACAAGTACTACCTCTCCTTCAATGAAGTCCGGCTGTTGGTCGCCTGTGCAAAGTAAGTGTGAATAATTCAAGACGGTTGTGTGTCACAAAAAGCATTCTGAAAATGGCCTGAAAAGGCCCCCCAAATAGCCTGAAAAATGGCCAAAAACGGCCCCAAAACAAACAGACCTGTACCAGCCAGCTGGTCTTTGGATTTCCAGCACTCTAGTAAGTGCACGCAAACACATGCATGTACCTACACGCGTGCTCACTCTAGTAAGTGCACGCTAAAACATGCATGTGCCTGCCGGTGTGTTCGAGTTTTGGGAACTCGGTGCTGAAAAGGTTCTCCATCGCTGCCCCAGCTGATCCATATGAACCAAACTCTAAGAAAGTGCTTGCCTCCCGTGGAGTTAGTAGTTGCTACTAAGTCCATATTTTTTGGGTCCTGTGTAGGTACAAACCTCGGAGTAGGACGGGACAATTTTCCTCCCCCCATGCAGTGATTGACATCTCTCTTCCCAACGGCCTGGAAGCAAACGAGGAAGACTTGGCTCTTGTAAGTCACACTGACATCTCCGATTTCTTTGAAAGCAATCCAGTGAAATCTGAATTCCCCATACGGCCGATTTACGGCCGGGATTGAGCCCAGAATTCACGTCGCTAAGTCAGACCCTTGTGAAGTGAGCTTTGCCCCCTTTTACGACCTTCCTTGCCGTCTTTGTTAAGTGAATCGCTGCCGTTGCGGAGTCAGTCTCCCCGTTGTTAAGTGAATCAGGCTTCCCCCTCATCTTTCCTTGTCAGAAGGTCGCAAAGGGGGACACTGCAACCATCATAAATGCAGATCAATTGTTAAGCATCCGGGCAACGGTCATAAGTAGGGGGAAATGGTCACAAGTCATTTTTTCCAGTGCCGTTGTCACTTCAAACGGTCACTAAACAAACTGTTGTCACTCGAGGACTGCCTGTCTATTTTTTTTTGAACCGAGATATGAGTTTCTAAACTCAACGGGGTCTCGAACGGCATGTTTTAGCTGAAAACCGTCCCGTAGAAATTCAGAAAACAAATTCAGATCAGAACATTTACCGTTCCGGCGATTCCAATGACCAATGTTACCAAACAGGAATGCTTTAAAAAAAAAAAAGTTTTGCTTTTAATTTTATTTTTGCAACTGATGGAGCTACTCTTCCAGAATATATCCGTGCGAATCACCTGCCAAATCTCCTGCTTTTCTGTTTCCCAGCTTTCAAATAGCGTGGAGAACCTGATTTCAGAATACGAGATAACGCCCGATGGACATGTCGTCATGCAGGTAGACTCGGTAAGTTCCCCGTGGCTTTGTCACGTAGTTTTATTTCTGGTCAAATAATCGATGCTTTATTTTTCTTTTTGATCATCCTGTGTCTCAGAGCTGCATAATTCAAACTCAGTCCAATAATCTTGGTCTCTGTCTGTCTGTCTCTCTCACACACACGCGAGAACCAATGCAGCGAACTAATGGTCTCCTGCAAACTCCACTCCCCTTTTACTCCTCTTTTACTTCCTCTGGGAGAGGGCATTCATTGTCCACCTGTGGCCTTACTCCCAAGTCGACCCCTGTTCTTTAGCTGTTCCCTTCTTCTGGCCACTCTGTGCATGCGCACACTGAAACAGGCTCCAGCTGTTCGTCTGCCTCACTGACGTCTGACTCCGAAGGCAGCTGATAACTGTCGGACGGCCCTGGCCCCCTCTCTGCTTCTGACACAGAGCCCTCCTCAGAACCTTCTCCAAGAGTGACTCAGGTTCCTCCCCAACCTCCTCACTGCCCGAATCTACTACCACCTCCGCGGGCCACAAATTTCTTCTGTCCACTTGCCTCAGCCAGGAGTGGGTTTGCACACCCCATCCTTGTAACTGATTTAATTTTGGAAACCAACAAAAATCAGATGGGCTCACCCCAAGAGCTGACGTAGCAACGCACCAAAGATCCGTCCCTGTTTCCGGGCAAAGAAGGCAGTTAGAGAAATATCACGTATGGCTTTCATGTATCCTGAGTCCATCTGAACTTGCGTTATTCTCTATAGATTCCAGGGAACGAGTTCCGGTGCGTTGGTTTCCGAATCACTGAAATTTACCGGGTTGGCTTGCCAAGTCCAGCGACTTTCTCGGTGTATGATTATCACGAGCCTGGTAAGGAATGCATTTTGGGTCAGCTTTCCCTATAAGAGAGAATCTGCCCCTTTTTGAAGCTTTAGCACGTTGGCTCAGCACATCAGCTTGCTAATTGAATTTAGGCTGGTGGCTTTCGTATGGATGACTCTACAGAGTCGAATGCTGTTTCTTTATTTGGCATTCAGCTTTCTAAGAAATCTACCTTAGTTTGGTCCTGTCCTTCCCTTCCCTCTTCCCTTCCCTTTTCTTTCCGTTCCTTTGCTTCTCTAGCTTTCCTCTCCTGTCTTTCTTCTTTCCTTCCCTTCTCCCTTCCTTTTTTCTTTCCTTTCCTTTCTTCTCTTTCCCTCTTTCATTTCTTTCTCCCTTCCTTTTCTTTCCTTTCCTTCTCTTTCCTTCCCTTTTCTTTCCGTTCCTTTGCTCCTCTAGCTTTCCTCTCCTGTCTTTCTTCTTTCCTTCCCTTCTCCCTTTTTCCTTTCCTTTCCTTTCCTTTGCTTCTCTAGCTTTCCTCTCCTTTCTTTCTTCTTCCCTTCCCCTTTCCTTTTTTCTTTCCTTTCCTTTCCCCTCCTTCTCTCTTTCATTTCTTTCTCCCTTCCTTTTCTTTCCTTTCCTTCTCTCTTTCCTTCCATCCTCCCGTCCTACCCTTCCCTTCTCCCTTTCCTTTCCTCTCTTTTTATTCCCTTTCATTCCCTTCTTTTCTTTCCCTTCCCTTTCTCTCTTTCCTTCCATCCTTCCATCCTTTCCTTCCCTTCCTTTCTCTCTTTCCTTTCCTTTTCCCCCTTCTTTCATTCCCCCCTTCCCTTTCTTCCTCTCTTTCCTTCCATCCTCCCATCCTTCCCTTCCCTTCCTTTCTCTCTTTCCTTTCCTTTTCCTCTTCCTTTCATTCCCTTCCCCCTTTCTTTCCCTTCCCTTTCTTCCTCTTTCCTTCCATCCTCCCATCCTTCCCTTCCCTTCTCCCTTCCCTTCCCTCTCCTTTTCTTCCCTCTTTCATTCCCTTCTCCCTTCCTTTTCTTTTTTCCTTTCCTTTCCTTCTCTCTTCCCTTCCACCCTTCCTTCCTTCCCTCTCCTTTTCCCTCTCTTTCATTCCCTTTTCCCTTCTTTTTTCTTTTCTTCCCTTTCATTCCCTCCCTCCCCTCCTCTTTAGC
>CM077652.1:13821979-14041979 GCA_039707465.1 Rhabdophis nuchalis | reverse complement strand
TTTTCCAACCTCCACTGACCTAGAAAATATGAACCAGAATGGTGTCGTGCATGAATAAGAGACTATATATTTGAGGATGAAAGCGGCTATGGTATTTTATTTAACAAGCTGTTCTTTCTGCTTTCTACCCCTTCAGTTTACAAAGTGGTTATCAAATCATCCAAGGAAGAAGGAAGCTTTGTTAGATACTACGCAGTCCTTCTGGAACCCTATAAGCTAGGTGAGAATGCCGGCTGGTCCGATTCGGAAAGACTCCATTGGTTTATTGAAATGTTTATGCCGCCCATCGCCCGGTGAATCTGGGCAGTATAAACATTTCTTGATTTAAAATTATCGTTGCTATTTAAGCAATAATCCATGGAATACAGCCTTGTTATGGTGAAGGGGCTTGCGTAGCTCAATGGGGCGATGAGCTTCATTGAGGCGGGCGAAGGAGGAGAGTGCGAAAGCTGGCTTGAAACCCAACATTAAGAACGCTCAGATCATGGCATCCGGCCGTCTCAGTTCCTGGCAAATAGATGGGGAAGATTTGATTTAGATTTATTTGATTTATAAACCGCAACCTATCTCCCCGAAGGGACTCAGGGCAGTGAGAAAGGGAGGGAGGGACAGATTTTGCTTTCTTGGGCTCCAAGACCACCGCCGATGATCTGGGTCCATTTGGAGAAGGACGGGGTATAAATTTAATAAAATAAAAAAATAAAAAATAAGATGGAGACTGCAGGAAAGAAATGAAAAGAGGCTTACTCCTGGGGAGGAAAACTATGTCAAATCTAGACAGCATCCTAAAAAGCAGAGACATCACATTGCCAATCAAAGGGCATCTAGTCAAGGCTGTGGTTTCCCCAGTTGCAATGGGTGGCTGTGAAGGTTGGGCCATAAGGAAGGCTGAGCGCCAATGAATGGAGGCCTTTGAACTCTGGTGCTGGAGAAGAAGACTCCTGCATTGAGTCCCTTGGACTGCAAGTCCTAGAGCGGAAAAATGTTCGGTTTGTCGGTTTCCTTCCATTTGTTTTCAACTCTTCCACAGGGGTGACTTTTGCTGAGAAGAACACAGAGATCATCTTCATTAAAAAGAGCTCCTGCACGGAGATCCAGCTGAATCCAACGGAGAATTACTTGATCATGGGAAAGGAGGCTCTGAAGACAGGAGAGGGGGCCGGCGCCAAGTAAGCCCACCACCATTCTGTTGGAGGGGCGATCCTTCATCCCAAATGAGTTCTTGGCGCTCCCTGAGCTTGGTTGACGTTTCATTACCCAACTGGGTTACATCATCAGTGCTGTAGGGGAGTGGGGTTTTGGGAGAGGAAGAGGAGGAGAAGGAGGAGGACTATGGTGCTCTCTGAGCTTGGTTGTCTTCCTGCAGACATTACATTACCCAACTAGGTTACATCATCATCAGACACCTTGTCTGGCCTTCAGGTGTCTTGGAGAATAGCTTTGACCCCCTCCTGTCTGTGGCAGCCCCTGAAATATCAGAAGGCTGCTCTCCTGTCTCCCCTGGTCCTTCTCTTCCCTAGACTAGCCAGGCCCAGTTCCTGCAACTGTTCATCGTATCTTTTAGCCTCCAGTCCCCTCAACATCCTGGTTGCTCTTCTCTGCCCTCTTTCTAGAGTCTCCACATCTTTTTTTATAGTGTGGTGGCCAAAACTGGATACAGTACTCCAAGTGTAGTCTTACTAAGGCTTTACAGAGTGGTATTGTTGAGAAACAATATTGAAAATCAGAAGAGCGGCGTGAGTTTTAACGACAATGCTGTTAGCCGAGACTTTTTGTATTTAGCTGTCCCACTAGGCCTGGAGTGATGGGGCAGTAGGAATCACCCACCCAGCTGCCTGCATTTCCTCCATCCGTGTGAAACATCTGCTAATTTTCTTTTTATACAATACAATACAATAGCAGAGTTGGAAGGGACCTTGTAGGTCTTCTAGTCCAACCCCTTGCGTGGGCAGGAACCTTATACCATTTCAGACAAATGGCTATCTAACATCTTCTTAAAGACTTCCAGGGTTGGGGCATTCACAACTTCTGGAGGCAAGCTGTTCCAGAGGTTAATTGTTCTAACTGTCAGGAAATTTCTCCTTAGTTCTAAGTTGCTTCTCTCCTTGATTAGTTTCCACCCATTGCTTCTTGTCCTGCCCCCAGGTGCCTTGGAGAATAGTTTGACTCCCTCTTCTTTGTGGCACCCTCTGAGATATCGGAAAACTGCTATCATGTCTCCCCTGGTCCTTCTCTTCATTTAGCCTGCAGTCCCCTAATCATCTTGGTTGCTCTTCTCTGCACTCTTTCCAGAGTCTCCACGTCTTTTCTACATCGTGGCGACCAAAACTGTATGCAGTATTCCAAGTGTATCCAGTATTCCAAGATTTTAAATATCATTTTTCTTCCTCCGTAGATACCAGTATCCCTTGGACGACTCGACATGGATTGAGTGGTGGCCAACATCCGACACTGACTGTGGTCATTGCCAAACCTTTAGGGAATCTTTGGATGAATTTGCGGACGAACTGTTTCTGGGCGGTTGTTAAAATTATTGAAAAGACCTGCAAAAAAAAGGGTCTCGGGCTCCCTGTAACCTGGCATTTTAGACAATTTCTAACGGAATTTCCGCGGTTATCATACGCAAGTAGGAATAGGATCATGCTTTAGAATCAAGGGTCGCCCCCACTTGGCAACTTTAAAGCTGGTGGACTTCAACTCCCAGAATTCCTCAGCCACTGTGGATGACTTTGGGCCAATCACCAGGAGATGGTGAGTTCTAGTTTCACCTTAGGCATGAAAGTCAGCTGGGTCACTTTGGACCACTCACCAGGAAACTGTGAGTTCTAGCCCTACCTTAGGCACGAAAGCCAGCTAGATGACTTTGGGCCAATCACCAGGTGACTGAGAGTTCTAGTCCCACCTTAGGCATGAAAATCAGCTAGGTGACTTTGGGCCAATCACCAGGTGACTGAGAGTTCTAGTCCCGCCTTAGGCATGAAAATCAGCTAGATGACTTTGGGCCAATCAATAGGTTACTGAGAGTTCTAGTCCCACCTTAGGCACGAAAGCCAGCTAGGTGACTTTGGGCCAATCACCAGGTGACTGAGAGTTCTAGTCCCACCTTAGGCACGGAAGCCAGCTAGGTGACTTTGGCCCAGTTCCTCTCTTTCAGCCCAACCCACCTCACTAGCTAGTTTGTTAAGCCTTCCTCCAAACTTATAACATCCTCAAAAGACTGCCCATCTCTTGTATAGCTGACTGTTTAAACCTCCACAAAAGCCCATTCCAAAGTTTCTAGTCCTCGTGACTCCTTGAAAATGTAGCCTATGCTTACCGGGATTTCAAAACCAAGCAGGAAAGATGAAGATTCCCAACAGCCAATAAAAAGAAATGTTCTGGTCTTCCCTCTTTTCCCTGATTAAAAAAACAACAACGATCGTCATAAATCACTCAACCTTCATAGTTTATGTGCATGGGTAAACTTTTATATATATATATATATATATATATAATAAATCGCTTCAAATTGTGCATTTGTTTAAAAAAAAGGGCTGGTAAAATAATTTGTTAAAAATTGTCAATGCCACAACCCCTGTGGACTTCACTGGACCCTGGAGTCATTCAAACATGTACATCACAGGATAGCGAGACCATAAATTTCTGTTTTACTGGCCAGATGCTTTTCCTGTCCCCGATGCGGAGTTTCCTTCAGCCAGATATATTCTCATGGGGCCCAGAGAGAGAAATATCTGTCTCTACCTAGGATCGAACCAGTGGTGGATTTCAAATTTTTTAGAACCTACTCTGTAGGTGTGGCCTATTTTGTGGGCGTGGCTTGGCAGTCATGTGACAGGGTGGGAGTGGCCACCTTTTAAAATGTGGTGAAACTCATTTAACAACGCTCTTGCTTAGCAACCAAAATTTTGGACTCAATTGTTATGATAAATTCTTTCTTTCTTTCTTTCTTTCTTTCTTTCTTTCTTTCTTTCTTTCTTTCTTTCTTTCTTTCTTTCTTTCTTTCTTTCTTTCTTTCCTTTCCTTTCCTTTCCTTTCCTTTCCTTTCCTTCCTGTTGGGTCACTGGCAGCAGCGGGCCAGATTTACTTCCAGGTACGCCGGTGGAACCCCCCTCTCACCGGTTCTCTAAATTTTACCAACCGGCTCTCGCAAGTAGGTGCGAGCCTGCAGAAACCCACCACTGGATCGAACCCACCGCCTCCCGATTGGGAGGCAAGAGCTCCCCCTCTAGGCCACTGCGCCACTCCTGTGACAATCTACAATGTAATACCAGGTCTTATTCTTATGCAGGTACACTGTGACTTAACAACAGTTCATTGCGGTGGCCGTTCAAAGCCACATTGAACAACGCAAGCATCTTTCACACCGAACAGCCGTGGTAGCACTCCCGTGGTCACGTGATCAAAACCAGATTGGCAAACGGTTCACACTTATGACCATCGCTGTATCCCAAGGTCACGCGATCCCTTTTCATGACTCCGAACAAGCAATTACAATGAAATTGGTTTTAACTTCACTTGTTGCAAAATTATAACAGAAACAAAAAAAAAAGAGAAAAAAGAAAAAAGAAAAAAAAACTAGCATGTGCATGGAGGGATTGCGGTTGAATTTAAAAGTCTCACAGCCCAAGGATAGAAGCTATCTTTCAACCGGTTTGTTCGGCTGGCTATCCTTTGATATTTTCTGCCTGATGGTAGAAGGGCAAAGAGATACCAACCAGGGTGTGAATCCTCTTTGAGAATCTTCCTTGCTCTGCTAAAGCAGCGAGATCTGGCGATGTTACCCAGTGATGTCAGAGGGCAACCGATGGTTTCTTGTGCCGAATTGATCCCTCTCTGTAGTGCCTTCCTCTCCGCCGCTGTTCAACCAGCAAAGTAGGACATTGTAGCAGACAATTTTGTGTACAAAATTCAATTTATCGCCTAGGAAGGGCTGGGTGAGTAGCCCTTCCCCAGAGGGGGGCGAGCAACCGCTGCCTTCAGCAGGAGCCACTTCTGAAAATGCTGTGTTGCGGTCTCAAAAGCGCAAGTCGAAACTGACAATAAGTTTTTCGGTACTTTCCGCAGCTGACCTATTTCCTCTGGTAAATCCCTTTCAGCCCATCCTCCCGCAAGCGCAGAGAGCCGGCTAAACACCACCTCCCCGAAACGCAAGAGGATGTGGCTGGCACCGAAGGAGAGGCTCAAAACCTCGGATTCCCCTAATTTAGGCAACCGATCTTGCAGCCAGAAGATTTACAAAGCAGCTTGGTGTAGGTGGAGACCGGTAACACTTTGCAAAAGTTTTGCAAAATGCTGCGGGTTTTTTTTTTTTTCTTAACAAGCAGCAAAATGCAGCTTGGCTACAGAGGCTCTTGCCTCTAAGATGAGTATACTTGGTTTCCAGGATCAAATACAAATACAATAGCAGAGTTGGAAGGGACCTTGGAGGTCATCTAGTCCAACTCCCTGCCTAGGCAGACAAATGGCTATCCAACATCTTCTTAAAGACTTGCAGTGTTGGGGCATTCACAACTTCTGGAGGCAACTTCTGTTCCACTGATTGATTGCTCTCACTGTCAGGAAATTTCTCCTCAGTTCTAAGTTGCTTCTCTCCTTGGTTAGTTTCCACCCATTGCTTCTTGTTCTGCCCACCGGGGCTTTGGAGAATAGTTTGACTCCCTCTTCCTTGTGGCAACCCCTGAGATATTGGAACACTGCTATCATGTCTCCCCTAATCCTTCTTTTTATTAAACTAGACATACCCAGTTCCTGCAACCGTTCTTCATATGTTTTAGTCTCTAGTCCCTTAATCATCTTCGTTGCTCTTCTCTGCACTCTTTCTAGAGTCTCCACATCTTTTCTACATCGTGGCAACCAAAACTGGATGCAGATATTCCAAGTGTGGCCTTACCAAGGCATTATAAAGCGGTATTAACACTTCACGTGATCTTGATTCTATCTGACCAACCACTACGCTTCTAGGGGCATAAGAGAGATATAAAATATCCTCCCCCATATCTAATACCAGTTTGACTTTATTTATACTGTTATATCTGGGCTACTGGTTGGGTTAGTCGTGGGATGGGAGACCATGAGTAAGAGGGCCACCTGAGAAGTTGGAAAATATTCTAGAAGAAAAGCAACTTTCATATGTTGGCCAAGAAAGCCGCGTGAATGTATCACACACAGTTTAAGCTCTACTTGAAGGAGGTTTTTACTTCACGATGATGATGATGAAGCGGGTTATTTCACAGTAGCAGCATCTTGGGGAAGGATGTTCAAGTCACATGAGGTGGTGGAGGAGGAGGAGGAGATGGAGGATCAGGAGAAAATAGAGAAAGGAGGAGGAAGAGGAGATAGAGGAGGAGGAGGAGGAGGAGATAAGAGAAGGGGATGAAGAGGAGGAGGAGGAGGAGATAGAGGTGGAGGAGAAGATAAGGAGGAGGAAGAAGAGGAGATGGAGGAGAAGATAGACAAGACGCTAAAGATCCCAAAACGTTGGAGGTTTTTAAGAAGATGTTGGGTGACCATTTTGTTTGAAGTCGGGTAAGTTTTCCTGCCTGAGCAGGGGGTTGGACTAGATGACCTACAACAGGGGTCCCCAACCTTTGCAACTTTAAGCCTGAAGGACTTCAGCTCCCAGACTTCTCCAGCCAGCTTTGCTGGCTGGAGAATTCTAGGAGCTGAAGTCCTTCAGACTTAAAGTTGCAAAGGTTGGGGACCCCTGACCTACAAGGTCCCTTCCATCTCTGTCCATCTGCTAATGCTTTTGCTGGATAGTGTGGCCCTTGATTCCTGTTCGCTTGTCTCTCTTGCCCTCTGCACTGCATCATCGTCATCATCATCATCATCACCGCTGTGTTTTCGGGGGAATTCAAAGGCTGGCTTTGTAACTTCCTGTCACAGCTGTCTCAAACCTTACTGCTTCAGCCCAGCCCAGTCCTGCATCCTCGGAAGGAATGAAACCCTGCCGCCTTTCAAGCCATCCCCAGCAGGCCAGGGAGACCCCTCGGCCCTTGGGGAGGGGTCTCTCCCCGAGCGCTGCCGGCAGAGCGGCGTTGATCTGAAGTCCCTATTTCTCCCTCTCCCTCCCCTCTCTTTCTCTCTCTCTCTCTCTCTCTGGTTGCACAGGAGCTGCTGCTGCTGCTGCGGATGGCAGGCAGGCAGAGACCCAGCAGCTGTGGTCCTCCCCCCCAACCCTGCTCCCCTCTGGATGGAGCCAAGGAGGGGGGCTCCCCGCTTTGCATCTGTGCCCATGTCGGGGAGCCAAACGACCTCGGCAGCCACGGCGCGGTCCTCCTGCAGGAAGAGTCGCCGAACCACCGCAGGGAGCCCTATTACACAGCCTGCCTAACCTGGATGGTAGGGTAAGTCTCTTTTGGAACAGGAAGAGGACACGTGATGAAGCGAGAGGCAGAAGAAGGGGTGGGGGTGAGGCAGAGCCGTGGGGAGGAAAAGGAGACGGCAGTCAGGAGATGAGGATGGAGAAGGCAGACGTGGAAGGGTGGTGGAGATACATAGGGGGAGAGGCATCGGTCGGTCCAAAGGGACGAGAATGATGATGTGAATGTCAGCTTACCTGTCTGGGAGGCTCATCCTGTTGAAAAGATGGAGACCAGATTCAGCCTCGGCCAGCTGAGAATTGGAGCTCCTGCCAGCTCCTCCTGCGTCCTGCAACGGCATCTTTCCAACATCCATGACTCCTTGCCTCTGTTTGGATGGAGAAGGGTCACCTCACCTTATTCTCCTTTAACTAGACCAGAGAGGGGGGGGACTAAGATGCTGGGAGAAAGTGACAGAATTGGAAGGTTTGGGACCAAAGCTGTTAGACTAACCAGGCTATGGCTGCATCCAATGACGTGGTCCACTTAAGTAGAATACCAGAATAACAGAGTGGGAATAGACCTCCAAGATCCCTTCCCATTCTGTTATTCTACTCCGTTCTACCTTAGAGGTCTTCTAGTCTGACCCCTCCGCTCAAGCAGGAGACCCTTATACCACTTTGGACAAATGGCAGTCCAGTCTCTTCTTGAAAACCACCCGTGATGGAGCACCCACAACTTCTGAAGGCAAGCTATTCAGAATAACAGAGTCGGGAGGGACCTTGGAGGTCTTCTAGTCCAACCCTCTGCTCAAGCAAGGAAACCCGGTGCCATTTCAGACAAATGGTTGTCCCATCTCTTCTTGAAAAGCTCCAGCGATGGAGCACCCACAACTTCTGGAGGCAACTTCTGTTCCACTGATTAATTGTTCTCACTGTCAGGAAGTTTCTCCTTAGTTCTACGTTGGCTTTCTCCTTGATTGGTTTCCATCCATTGCTGCTCGTCTTGCCTTCAGGTGCTTTGGAGAATAGGTTGGGCCCCTCTTGTTTGTGTGCTTGTGGTTAGTTGTGAAGGGATGTCCGACCCATTGCAACGCCATGGACATCATTCCTCTAGGGCTTCCTGTCCTCTCCCATCTTCTCCATTCAAGGTCACACCGACTCCATCCAGCCACCTCCTTCTCTGCCGTCCCCTTCTTCTTCTTTTGTCCTCCATCGTTCCCAGCAGGGAGTCCTTCTTCCTTCTCATCAGGTGGCCAAAGTCTTTGAGTTTCCTCTTCAGGATCTGGCCTTCTAAAGAGCAGCCCAGGTGGATCTCCTCTAGGACTGACCGGTTGGATGGCCTTGCAGTCCAAGGGACTCAATGCAGGAGTCTTCTCCTCCAGCACCAGAGTTCAAAGGCCTCCATTCTTTGGCGCTCAGCCTTCCTTGTGGTCCAACATTCACAGCCATCCATTGCAACTGGGAAAACCATCACCTTGACTAGATGTCATTTTGTTGCAGGGTGATGTCTCTGCTTTTTAGGATGCTGTCCAGATTTGCCATAGCTCCCCTCCCCAGGAGCAAGCCTCTTTTAATTCCTTGGCTGCAGCCCCCATCTGCGATGATCTTGGAACCCAGGAAAGTAAAATCTGTCACTCCCTCCATAAAACCCCAATGCATGCATCAACTGCCAACCTCTAAAGGTAAAAATTCCCCATGCAGATAGGTGCTAGCCGTTCCCAACTCTAGGGGGTGGTGCTCATCTCCGTTTCAAAGCCGAAGAGCCAGCGCTGTCCGAAGACATCTCCGTGGTCATGTGGCCGGCATGATTCAACGCCGAAGGCGTACGGGACGCTGTTCCCTTCCCACCAAAGGTGCTTTCCTATTTTCCTACTTGCATTTTTGACGTGCTTTCGAACTGCTAGGTTGGCAGAAGCTGGGACCAGTCGCAGGAGCTCGCTCCGTTATGCGGCGCTGGGGATTCGAACCGTCGAACTGCCGACCTCTCTGATCGAGAAGCTCAGTCTCTCAGCCCCCCTTGCCAACTTCCAATCTGCCCTAAAACATTTCCACATTCCCCTCTTTGTTCTGTGCCAGGGCTACAGTATCTTATCATTCCCCCCATTTCACCTCTTGCACCCAAACCCGGAAAAACCTCAGCTTTGGAGCTTTGGAAAGGCTAAACAGTGTTTTGTTGTTTTGATTTTTTTGCCCACGTCACAGATATGAGTATTACGCGATTGCACTCTTCATTCCACTTCCTCCTGCCTTACTCTCATAGCAACACCTGTCGAGTGGATTAAACTAGGATTAAAGGAAAGAAATTAAAACAAAACAAAGAAGGCTTTCTTGGTGAACTAAAAAAACCGGAAATGTCTTTCCACCTTCCATCCTCGTCCAAACGACAGCCGGCTTTCCCACCATTGCGGGAAGGCCATGTTAAGACTTCCCAAATGCTCTGGGGCTTTTTGGGGGGGGGGAGTTGGGGAGTGAGTCTTGGAAATGCTTAGCAAGAGGTGGATCCAGAACTGTCCCAAATAATTCTTTAGGCTAACAGATTAACAGAGCTGGAAGGTGTTGTGGCCTGACAGTGGCCAGCGGAGGTGGCAGCTGATTCAGACAATGAGGAGGGTTGGGGAGGAACCTGGGCCAGTCCTGGAGTCTGGGGAAGGCTCTGAGGAGGGCTCTGTGTCGGAGAAGCATGAAGCAAATTCCTGGTCCCGACAAAACCCCCTTTTATTAATTGACTGTGGATTTTGCTCGTTCACATCCAGCAAACTCTTCTGAGGGAGGATTTACAGTCACAGACCTGACCAAATCCCAGTTGGAAAATTTGCAATTTTCCAACTGGGATTTGCTAAATCATTTTCTCCACCAATGCAGGCCGAGGATCTGGGGGTTTGACTAGGGGTGTTGTGATCGAGGCTTCCCAAGAGCCTGAAGCAAACTCCTGGTCCCGACCAAAAAAACCCCTTTGATTTATTGACTGTGAATTCTGCTCCTTCGCATCCAGCAAAGTCTTTCAAGGGAGGATTTATGGTCACAGACCTTATCTGGCTTGGAGAGCTGCCAGGTCGATATCTGCAGAACTTGGCAAGGAGTCTGAGAGAGTCATGGACCAATGAAGCGAAGTAATGGTCTCCTGCAAACTCCACTCCCCTTTTGCTCTTCTTTTACTTCCTCTGGGAGGGGCCATTCATCGTCCACCTCTGGTCTTCCTCCCAAGTTGCCCCCTGTCCTTTAGCTGTTCCCTTCGTCTGGGAACTCTGCGCATGCACACATTGGGAACAGGCTCCAGCTGTTCTTCTGCCTCACTGATGTCTGACTCCGAAGTCAGACGGCTCTGGGCCCCTCTCTGCCTCCGACACAGATCCCTCCTCAGAGCCTTCCCCAGACTTCAGGACTGGCCCAGGTTCCTCCCCAACCCTCCCCACTGTCTGACTCTGCAGCCAGCTCCCCTGACTGCTGGCAGGCCACAACAAGGATAGAAAAGATGCAGTATTTAACATGATTCTTCCTACATAACTAAAATGGGCCCTTTCCAATTGTCATTTGGGACGATTCCAATTCGAATCTCTTAGGGACCGCTTTCTTTTCCTTTTCTCCTGTTTATTCAGAAATAATAGCAACCCCATTTGCCAGGACCGTAAAGAGGAAGATTGCAAACTTGTCGGGGAAAACAATGTACTCCCTGGAGAAAAGGTACGACCTTCTCATGAACTTTTGGATCTCCTGCGCTGCCCTGTTGCACTTCGCAAGGGTTCCATTATGTGTCCCCTGCACAGGGGGGAGTTGAGGAACTCTCACAAAATGGTGTTGCCGTGGCTGACTCGCTACACACCCCTGCTTGCAACCAGACAACAGAAACAGGGAGGGGGCGGGAGCAGAGGTGAAACGCTACCAGTTTGGACCAGTTCGCCCAGATGGGTAGTAAAAAATGTTACCGATTCACCCGAACCGGGAGTAAAAAAATGCTACTGGCTCAGGCAAACCGGTAGCTGCAATGATCAGCTGTGCGGCAATCAATCACGTGGCACAGCTAATTATCACACAGCTGATCGTCAGAACTACCGGTTCAGACAAGCCGGTAGCTGCAACGATCAGCTGTGCGACAATCAATTGCATGGCACAGCTGATTGTCACACAGCTGATCGTCAGAACTACCGGTTTGGACAAGCCGGTATCTGCAACGATCAGCTGTGCGACAATCAATCGCGTGGCACAACTGATTATCACACAGCTGATCGTCAGAACTACCGGTTCGGACAAGCCGGTAGCTGCAACGATCAGCTGTGCGACAATCAATCGCGTGGCACAGCTGATTATCACACAGCTGATCATCAGAACTACCAGTTCGGACAAGCCGGCAGCTGCAACGATCAGCTGTGCGACAATCAATCGCGCGGCACAGCTAATTGTCACACAGCTGATCGTCAGAATTACCAGGAAGGTATTGGAATGCAAGGGAGGGTTGGGAGGGAATTGAGGAATACAAGAGAGACGAAGCAACCATGAAAGTCCCCACGTCCCAAGATCGAATGCGAGGAAAACACCAAGGGGCTCAGAATATTCCCAAAATAAATGCAGTTGAATGAACTGTGGGGAGGTCCATGGGAGTGATTTTTACCTATGCTGAAAACTTCAGAACTGGCGTTGCTATTTCTGTGCCTATGTGGAATTATCGGTAAATTTACCGTGTACTCTTGTTAAAATAATGTGCCCAGGAATTTCTTTTGCTGCACATACCCGTGGGACATTTGACAGGCCTCAGGTTTACAACCTCACAAGGTTTTGTGAACCTGCCTACTCGTGTTTTTAACTCTGCATGCCAGAGCTAAAGAAATCACTGTATGGCGAGAATTCATCACGCTGACATTCGGTGTGTTTGTCCTCGTTTGCTTCCAGAGTCCTAGCAAGGCCGCCCTGAACAAGGACATCCTGGAATTTACCGTGCATTGTGGGATACCAGGGTGCATCTGGAGGGGACCACTGAGCAATTTGGAAGTAAGGGAGAAGGCTTATTTTAATGCACACGTTTTTTGATCTCGACCTTCCTCGTAAATCCCTGCAAAAATCAAATTCCTTTTCTCTAGAGGTAAAATGTTTGCAAAAACGTATCTTGCAGGATCACCGTCGTATGTGTGAATACGTCCTGGTCAATTATGGCCAGGCAGCAGTGTGCAGGATGTTGATGGATCCGAATGCTGCCGATAACCCCGAGACATCCGGGAAGGAACATCAGGTCCTGCCGTTAAATTTGTCTGGTTTTCGGTATTTCAATTGCATACGTTTCCATCTCTGTTTTACGACTTCCTATCTCTGTGTCTGTCCGTTATCTGTTGCCAATTGTCCATCCAACCGTCCCCTTCTTTCTCTCACCGTTCACCTACCTGTCTCATCTTCCCTTCCATTTTGGCCTGTCTTTTCCTGAACAGAATCCTTTAGGACTTTGCCCCAGGAATGAAGGATGCCGATTTTCCAGGATTGGATGCTTGTTCAAGGTACGGCTGGGAAACCATGAACATCAGTAGCTCTGGCAAGGTGTGGACACTCCAACTGGTCTCCTTTGATGGATGCCAGGCTGAGAGTTGTCAAACAGGACCAAAGCACTGAGTCCTTCTACTGCCAAGGATGCCATGTTTCTTCCCAAACAGGGCAACGCAGGAGATCAAAAAGTTCATGAGAAGAATGCTGCAGGAAGACACCTGTCGCTGTTGCTCCAGTATGTCAAACACCTGAAGGGCAATTCGTCCCCAAGAGGCAGCTCGTGCAACTCACCTTTGATAGATGCCAAGCTTTGGATGAAGTCTCCTCTCACCCTGAAGATTCAGGATCCTGGAGGGGAGAGGTCCTTCTTGGCGTCGTCAGTGGAGGAGGGGGCGGTGAGCTGGTGCACCCTCTTGAGAAGAGTGAAGAGGGTCTCCTGGCTGGAGACCAAGCTTCAGGTCTTTGAGAACATCGCATCAGTGCTGAGCAAGGAGATGGTCACGTCTCGGCAGAAAATCCTGGCCTTCCGTGGACAGAGGGGGCTTGATCAAGATATGATTCGTGGCTTAGAGCTGAAGGTAAGCCGGTGGGGAGGGGTAGGAGAAGGAGGAGCAGAACCTGGGGGCGGAGTCAAAAGAGGGATTTGCCTAGAATCCCTGCGTAGTCACAAATGACCTACCATATTTTTCGGAGTATAAGACGCACTTAGTTTTTGGGGAGGAAAATAAGGGGGAAAATATCCTGCCTCTGCCTACCAGCATCCATGGAATTAAAGAAAGAAAGAAAGAAATTCATCTGGCTAGCATCCTGTCAGTGTGTGAGAGAGTTGAGGGTTGTGTAAGCAACAAGGACTATAAGACGCACTGGAGTATAAGATGCACCTTAGTTTTTGGGGAGGAAAATAAAAAAAAATATTCTGCCTCTGCCTACCAGCATCCATTGTATTCATTTGGGTAGCGTCCTGTCAGTGTGTGAGAGAGTTAAGGGTTGTTTGGAAACAAACAGTGTTTGCTGTGTGAACAACAAGGAAGGAGAGAGCACTTCCAACAGTTAACCGATCTGTGTTTTTGCCAGTGCGAAGTGCCATCCATAAAAGATTTTATACAGATTTTCCTTATATGCAGCCGACATTGTCATTTTAATACTTCCATCCCTCAGTTTCTGCCATTTATCTAAATCTATCAATTCGCAACAACCTTCTGATACACCAAAGTCCATTCGAGATTCAAAAAAAGGTCAATTGTGGCGATTCGTCATAAAAGTAGATCTGGTCATGTAAGGACTTCGTTTTATGACCGCATCCCTGGAACTCCTACGGGGGTCGTAAGCTGAGGACTATCTGTACAAAACAGCCCTTTATCTCTGCCAGATAAAACGAAATGAACTTTCCTCCTCTCAAAGATGGCAGATCTCCAGCGATCCCTGGCGCAGAAAGACGCCGCTCTGGTCATGCTGGGGAAGAGACTCCACTCGTCCGAGCAGGCTTCGTACGACGGTGTCTTCCTGTGGAAAATCACGGACGTCCATCAGAAATGCTACCAAGCCATCTGCGGGAAAGTCCACAGCTTCCAGTCGCCGGGTGAGCCTCTTGCCTCACAGGCAGCCTTTTCAACCATTCGGAGGGGGTTTAGCTCTCGGAGGGAGTGAAAATCCCGTGCACGTTGAGGGAGCCAGGTCGGAGAAGACTGAGTCAAAAATGGGGTCAGTATTAGGACCGGGCAGGGGGGAAGAGTCAAGAGGACATTGGGCATCTCTCTGCTGCTTCGTCAAGAAGCTCAATTTGTTTTGTGGCTTTATTTGATGGTGCATAAATGTTCATTCCTTCCCCTCCAATTCCCCTCCCTCTCTTCCTTCTTTTCCCTCCAATTCTCCATTATTCCTCCCTCCCTCCCTTCTTCTGCAATTCCCCTTCCTTCCTTTCTCCCTCTCTCCCTCCTTCTTTCCCTCCCTTGCTTCCTCCTTCCTTTCCTTTCCCTCCCTCCCCCCTCTCCTTCCTTTCCCTCCCTTGCTTCCTCCTTTCCTCCCTTCCCTTCCAATTCCCCTTCCTTCCTTCCTTCCTTCCTTCCTTCCTTCCTTCTTCCTTCCTCTTCCCCTCCTTCCCTTCCCCACCAATTCCTCTTCCTCCCTCCCTCTCCCCCTCTCTCCCCCCTCTCCTTCCTTTCCCTCCCTTGCTTCCTCCTTTCCTCCCTTCCCCTCCAATTCCTCTTCCTTCCTTCCTTCCTCTTCCCCTCCTTCCCTTCCCCACCAATTCCTCTTCCTTCCTTCCTTCCTTCCTTCCTTCCTTCCTTCCTTACTTCTTCCTTCCTCTTCCCCTCCTTCCCTTCCCCACCAATTCCTCTTCCTCCCTCCCTCTTCCCCTCTCTCCCCCCTCTCCTTCCTTTCCCTCCCTTGCTTCCTCCTTTCCTCCCTTCCCCTCCAATTCCTCTTCCTTCCTTCCTTCCTTCCTTCCTTCCTTCCTCTTCCCCTCCTTCCCTTCCCCACCAATTCCTCTTCCTTCCTTCCTTCCTTCCTTCCTTCCTTCCTTCCTTCCTTCCTTCCTTCCTTCCTTCTTCCTCTTCCCCTCCTTCCCTTCCCCACCAATTCCTCTTCCTCCCTCCCTCTTCCCCTCTCTCCTTCCTTTCCTCCCCCTCCAATTCCTCTTCCCCCCCTCCCTCGCTTCCTCATTCCCTCCCCTCCCCTGTCCCTCTCCCCATATGAAACGGCTTCTGAACCTCCAAGGTCTCCTTCTTTTCAGCGTTTTACACCTCCCGATATGGTTACAAACTGTGCATGAGGATCTACCTGAATGGAGAAGGCCGAGGCAGGGGGACCCACCTCTCGCTCTTCATCATACTTCTCAAGGGGGACTATGACTCACTGCTGCCCTGGCCTTTCACACACAAGGTATCAGAGGCCTGTTGTTATAGTTGCTGTGGCCGCCATCATGAAGGGAAACTGTACCAAGGAAGAAAGGATTCCATCCCATTCCTTTCCATTCTATATCCCATCCCATCCTCCTCTCCACTCCACTCCATTCTATTCTTCATTCATTCCATATTCTATTCTATTCTATTCTATTCTATTCTATTCTATTCTATTCTACACTCTACTCTCCACTCCACTCCACTCCACTCCATTCCATTCCATTCCATTCCATTCTATTCTATTCTATTCTATTCTATTCTATTCTATTCTATTCTATTCTATTCTTTATTCATTCCATATTCTATTCTATTCTATTCTTTATTCATTCCATATTCTATTCTATTCTATTCTTTATTCATTCCATATTCTATTCTATTCTATTCTATTCTTTATTCATTCCATATTCTATTCTATTCTATTCTTTATTCATTCCATATTCTATTCTATTCTATTCTATTCTATTCTATTCTATTCTATTCTATTCTATTCTTTATTCATTCCATATTCTATTTTTATTCATTCATTCCATATTGTATTGTATTGTATTATACTCTACTCTACTCTACACTCTACTACTCTACTCTACTCTACTCTACTCTACTCTACTCTACTCTACTCTACTCTACTCTACTCTACTTTACTCTACTCTGGAGCCTGAATTTGACACATGGGTAGCCATTTTATTTAGCTCTCTATTATGCTCATTTATTTCTTTTTCTTTCCCTTTACTAGGTAAAAGGGGGGGTTTCTGGGCTCGTCACATTCTTAAGGTGGGAGGGGGGAGGAACGAATAGATAATAAGGATTGTTTTGGCTAGGTGATCTTCTTTCCCGTGGGAACCAAGGCTGCCCGGGCTGAGAACGGAAGGTGGAGCTTGAAGACACTGGGCAATGTGGATAGAGAGAGAAAGAGCACACAGTTGCTCAAAAGTAGTTATTGTTAGGTGTGAAGTCTTGTCTGACTCATCGCGACCCCATGGACCACATTCCTCCAGGCCTTCCTGTCCTCTACCATCCCCTGGAGTCCATTTAAGCTCACACCGGCTGCTTCTTTGACTCCATCCATCCCCCTCCTTCTCTGCCATCCCCTTCTTCTTCTTTTGCCCTCCATCCTTCCCAGAATGAGGCTCTTCTCCAGGGAGTCCTTCCTTCTCATCAGGTGGCCAAAGTCTTTGAGTTTCCTCTTCAGGATCTGGCCTTTTAAATAGCAGTCAGGGTTGATCTCCTCTAGGACTGAACCAGTTGGATGGCCTTGTAGTCCAAGGGACTCATAGTAGATAGATAGATAGATAGATAGATAGATAGATAGATAGATAGATAGATAGATAGATAGATAGATAGATAGATAGAAGTCACCTTCTTCTTTTGCCCTCCATCGTTCCCAGCATGAGGCTCTTCTCCAGGGAGTCCTTCCTTCTCATCAGGTGGCCAAAGTCTTTGAGTTTCCTCTTCAGGATCTGGCCTTTTAAATAGCAGTCAGGGTTGATCTCCTCTAGGACTGAACCAGTTGGATGGCCTTGTAGTCCAAGGGACTCATAGTAGATAGATAGATAGATAGATAGATAGATAGATAGATAGATAGATAGATAGATAGATAGATAGAAGTCACCTTCTTCTTTTGCCCTCCATCGTTCCCAGCATGAGGCTCTTCTCCAGGGAGTCCTTCTTCCTTCTCCTTAGGTGGCCAAAGTCTTTGCGTTTCCTCTTCAGGATCTGGCCTTCTCAAGAGCAGCCAGGGTGGGTCTCCTCTAGGATTGACCTGTTGGATGGCCTTGCAGTCCAAGGGACTCAATGCAGGAGTCTTCTTCTCCAGCACCAGAGTTCAAAGGCCTCCATTCTTTGGTGCTCAGCCTTCCTTGTGGTCCAACCTTCACAGCCATCCATTGCAACTGGGGAAAACCACAGCCTTGACTAGACGCCCTTTTGTTGGCAGGGGGATGTCTCTGCTTTTTAGGATGCTGTCTAGATTTGCCTTAGCCAGGCTTATGAGGGGAAAATGACGCAAATGCCTCTTTACCCTTAAACGGATGAAGCCAGCAGCGGTTCAAAAGGAGCTAGAGAATAACTACATCATTGTGCATTATTCCCTTTCTTGATTTATAACACGAGGCTGCAAAAATATAAGGAAACACATAATAACACCAAGGGGGAAGAAATAAAAATGCATTGCAAGGCCTGGTTTTAAAAGAAGCAATTGAATTGCAAAGGCCGGCTGAAGGAAATAAACTCCAAACGGCTCTGGATTTTTTTCATCGAACCTGTGGAAGGCAAGTCTTCAAACAGCCCCAGAACCTGGCAAAATTCCTGGAAACCATCAAGGAGAAATCAAAGGCCGAAATGTTTTGGCTTTTCCATTCCCTCCTGGACCAGCTTGACAGAGACAATTAAAACAACCACCACCACCACCAAAAACCCAAGATACAAGATAAAAAGGAATAACACAGAAGGGGGTCACAACAACGCAAGGAACGTCGCCAGCGGGGGAATAACACAATTATTTGCGGGTGTGAATTTGGAGAGCCCGAATTCACTAGGGTGGGGCGGGACTGACAAAGAGCACAATGGGACAGTCTTTTTCTCCAGAATATCTGATGTAACTACATCCGCCAGAACTAATGAACCTCTGGAAGGGGGGGGGGATGGATTTCAAACAAGCGAACAGTTTAAATTCATCCTAAAAACCCTGAACTACAAATATTCTCCTTTATTGGTAGAATGGAATGGAATGGAATGGAATGGAATGGAATGGAATGGAATAGAATAGAATAGAATAGAATAGAATAGAATAGAATATGGAATGGAATATAGAACTGAATGGAATATAGAACTGAATGGAATGGAATGGAATAGAATGGAATAGAATAGAATAGAATAGAATATGGAATGGAATATATAACTGAATGGAATATATAACTGAATGGAATGGAATGGAATAGAATAGAATAGAATATGGAATGGAATAGAAATAGGAATGGAATGGAATAGAATAGAATATGGAATGGAATATATAACTGAATGGAATATATAACTGAATGGAATGGAATGGAATAGAATAGAAATAGGAATGGAATGGAATGGAATAGAATAGAATATGGAATGGAATATAGAACTGAATGGAATATAGAACTGAATGGAATGGAATAGAATAGAATAGAATAGAATAGAATATGGAATGAAATATAGAAGGGAATGGAATATAGAACTGAATGGAATGGAATAGAATAGAATAGAAATAGGAATGGAATGGAATGGAATAGAATAGAATATGGAATGGAATGGAATATAGAACTGAATGGAATATATAACTGAATGGAATGGAATGGAATAGAATAGAATAGAAATAGGAATGGAATGGAATGGAATAGAATAGAATATGGAATGGAATGGAATATAGAACTGAATGGAATATAGAACTGAATGGAATGGAATGGAATAATAGAATAGAATAGAATAGAATAGAATAGAATAGAATAGAATAGAACGACAGAGTTGAAAGGGACCTTGGAGGTCTTCTAGTCCAGTCCCCTGCTCAAGCAGGAGAACCTATACCATTTCAGACAAGTGACTGTCTAGACTCTTCCTAAAAACTTCCAGTGTTGGGGCATTCACAACTTCTGGAGGCAAGTTGTTCCACTGATTAATTGTTCTCACTGTCAGGAAATGTCTCCTTTATTCTAAGTTGCTTGATTAGTTTCCACTCATCGCTTCTTCTCCTGCCCTCAGGTGCTTTGGGGAATAATTCCCCAAATAACTCTCTTCTTTGTGGCAGCCCCTCAAATACTGGAATACTGCTATCATGTCCTCCCTAATTTGGGGGTGAATTAGGGGTATGTGACAAGTTCACCCAGGTGCAAAGCAAGGAGGCTGCTCGGCTGGGTTGTTCTCCCCCCTCCTTTCGTTCCCTCTAGGAAGCCTTTCCAATGCTTCGGCCTTGAGCTACTCTGTCCTCATCACCATCTGTTCAACCCCAAGAATTCCTCCCTCTGTTGACCTTGAGATATGGAGAGAATCTCTGCTCCTTGTACCCACCAACCTGTTGTTTGAAGATGCTGAGAACATTTTGTCCCATCCCAGAAGCTGACTTAACTTCTTATCTCTCTCTCTCTCTTTCTCTCTCTTTCTTTCTCTCTCTCTCTTTCCCTCTCTCTTTCTCTCTTTCTGTCTCTCTTTCTCTCTCTCTTTCCCTCTTTCTTTCTCTCTCTCTCTTCCCCTCTCTCTTTCTCTCTCTCTTTCCCTCTCTCTCTTTTTCCCTCTTTCTTTCTCTCTCTCTTTCTCTCTCTCTCTCTTTCCCTCTTTCTCTCTCTTTCCCTCTTTCTCTCTCTCTCTCTTTCCCTTTCTCTCTCTCTTTCTCTCTCTTTCCCTCTTTCTTTCTCTCTCTCTCTCTTTCTCTCTTTCTTTCTCTCTTTCTCTCTCTCTGCTGCCCTGCAGATCACCTTCATCTTGCTCAGCCAGGACCACGGAGACCATCTGATGACCTCTCTCCAGCCAGATCCGACTGCTGCCTCCTTCCAGAGGCCGGAGACAGACCTGAACGAGCCCAACGGCTTCACCAGATTCGTTCCGTTGGCCAAGTTGCAGTCCCCGAAATACACGTATTTGAAAGAAGGCACCTTGTTTCTCAAATGCATCGTGGAAACGAATTCGTGAAGGCGTTTCCAACCGCTGTGCTCGCCGAGCGAATCTTTAAAGGCGGCGAGATGTACTGAAAATATTTCAGGTGACGGCAGATGGGGCTTTGCAATATGGTTGAATTTGGCTCTGCAAAAGAGCCGCTTCAGCCCTCCAATAATATATATATATATGTTCAAGTTTTTTATTTATTTATATATAAGTATTTTGAATACATTGTATTGTCCCGGCATGCCATTTTACAAAAAGGAAAGAAACATTAAAAAAAAACACATACCATATTTTTCAGAGTATAAGACGCACTTTCCCCCCTGCACTAAAAGGTGAAATTTTGGGTGAGTGACAATATGTTGTCACTCACTGTGATGGACAATCCTCCTGCCAGATGCCACAGACCAGGTCGACAGGTGAAGGTCCAGTGAGTTGTTATTGCTCAACCACTTATGCAATTAAGAATCTTCTCAACTAGTGGTTAGTATCTGCTTGGAGTGAAATAAGGGTCAACAGAATTCAAGGACAGTTAGACTTACCGTATTTTTCGGAGTATAAGACACACTTTCTCCAACCTAAAAGAGGGTGAAAATTTGAGTGCGTCTTATACACCAAACGTAGCACGGAGGAAGCGATGGTCTGTGACAATCCCTGCAGCCTGGAACAGCTGATTGAGGTATTCTGGGAGGCTGATTCACACGACAATCAGCTGCTCCTGCTGGATCAGGCTGGAATAATGTGCTGAAGCTGACCTGGCTGTTTGCCATTTGCTGCAAGGACGTGTCAGAGTTTGTAGCAGAAATCACATTCAGAAAGCACACACGATCCAGCAGGATTCAATAACATAGAATAGAATAGAATAGAATAACAGAGTTGGAAAGAATTTTCCAAGGCATTATAAAGTGGTATTAACTTCTCTTTATATATAATATAAAGCATGAAGTAAATACACAATACCAAAAGCAGGTTTTCCAATGTTCCAATGTTCAGCAGAGGACAGAAGTTTCACTTTCAGTTTTAGTTTCACATATCAGCACAGCATGTAGCTTTAGTACAGAACAAGCCACGCCCAGATTCCTTGCTGTCTCCTTCCTTGTTGCTCACACAGCAAATACTGTTTGCTTCCAAACAGCCCTCAACTCTCTCACACGCTGACAGGACGCTAGCTAGATGAATACCATGGATGCAGGTAGGCAGAGGTAGGATTTTATTTTCTTATTTTCCTCCCCAAAAACTAAGGTGCATCTTATACTCCAGTGTGCCTTATAGTCCTTGTTGCTCACGCAGCTGTTTTCAAACAACCCTCAACTCTCTCACACACTGACAGGACGCTAGCCAGATGAATAACATGGATGCTGGTAGGCAGAGGCAGGATATTTTCCCCCCTTATTTTCCTCCCCAAAAACTAAGTGCGTCTTATAGTCCGTAAAATACGGTACTAATAGTAATAAGAATAATAATACCATCAAATAAATCTAATTAAGGATTCAGGTCTTCAAAAGGGCTGATTTAACCCTGCAATGAAACTGGTTTGGTTTCCACAAAGGGGGCCGATCCACGGTGAAAAGTGATTTGGCTCCACCCTGAAGCTGAATTTTGTGCCTGTGTCATTTTCTTGTCTCCAACTCCGTTCCTTGTCTAACCCAAGTCCAGAGTGACGGGACATTCCTCTCTTGTGTCATGTTTAAAAGCTGTTTTCCGTTCCTTGCCAAAGTCCCAAACTGGCACGGTTAAGGCGGCAAATCATTTTGCCCAGTGCTGAGATTTGGAGTGTGTGAGAAGTGTCACGTTTGCATTTTGTTTCGTTTCGTTTCGGCCCGGAGTTTGTTTTTTATTAAACATTTTTAAAAAAGGAATGGACTGAAAATGGTGGAAAGCCAAGTGTGTACGATGTTTAGTTTATTTAACTGACAGATTAAAAGTGCATCTGAAGAACCAATTCCGGAACTGACTTTAAAAATATGCGGTCGGGATGGAACATATTGTATCATGCACATATCCTCCTTCCTTCCTTCCTTCCTTCCTTCCTTCCTTCCTTCCTTCCTTCCTTCCTTCCTCCCATTCTTCCTCCCACCCTCCAACCCACCCACCCTCCCTCCTGTCCCCTCCAATTCTGCCTTCCTTTCCTTTTCCTTTTCCTTGATTCCTTCCTTCCCTCCCTTCCCTTGATTCTTTCCTTCCTTTCCTTTCTTCCTTCTGTGTCCTTTCCTTGTCTCCTTCCTGCCTTCTCCCTCCCTCCCTTCCCATTCCTTCCTTCCTCCCACCCTCCCTCCTGTCCCCTCCAGTTCTGCCTTCCTTTCCTTTTCCTTGATTCCTTCCTTCCTTCCCTCCCTTCCTTTCCACCTTCCCTTCCTTTGATTCCTTCCTTCCTTTCCTTCCTTCCTTCTGTGTCCTTCTTTCCTTGTCTCCTTCCTGCCTTCTCCCTCTCCTTCCTTCCTTCCTTCCTTCCTTCCTTCCTTCCTTCCTTCCTTCCTTCCTTCCTTCCTTCCTTCCACTTTTCTCTTGCCTCTAAGTTCTAGAAACCCCACAGGCAACGCTTGTGATGAGGATGGATTCCTTTGAAAGCGAAATCATTTCTTGCAATTTGATCGTAAAGAAAGGACAGCAAAAATGGCCCAGGCATTACTAAGGACTGTCCCCTTTCAGACAAAGGGTTATCCAATCACTTTTTTTAAATAAACCCACAGAATTGCAGGGTTGGAGAAGAGGCCTTGGAGGTCTTCTAGTCCAGCCCCCTGCTCAGGCAGGAGACCCCAACCCATTTCAGACAAACAATTCTCCAATCTCTTTTTATAAACCTCCCGCGTTCTTCACAGAACAGAATTACAGAGTTGGAGAAGGGACCTTGGGAGGTCCTCTAGTCTAACCCCCTGCTCAGGCAGGAGTCCCTAAACAATTTCAGACAACTGATTGTCCAATCGCTTTTTATCAACCTCCCACTTTCTTCACAGAACAGAATTGCAGGGTTGGGGAAGGGACCTTGGAGGCTGCCCCGTGTCTCTTCGTTGAAAACTTCCAGGGATGGAGCACTTCTGGTGGCAAGCAGTTCCACGGGTTAACTGTTCTTCAATCCCAAATAATGTGCTTCCTCCCAGGGAGGGAATAAAACCTGTTGGGTTTTGGCCACCTGCCTCTGCTTAAAGGCATTAAGAGGAGGAAGGGAGGGAAGGAGAGGTGGTGCATTTCTTTACCGCTGTGTCACGGCTCCCCATTGCTCTGCTGTGACTCACAGCAGAGTTCAAGGCTTGGAAAAGCTGCTGGCAAATAAAAAATAAAAAAAATAGGCTGGTGAAAATATTTTTTTCCAGGCCAGCCAGCCGAAGCCGTGCCAAGAAAGGCGTGGTTTGCTTCTCCCTTAATGGAACCGTTAAGTCCAAAATCTCAGCAGGGAGTTTGCTGGAAATGGCATGAGACTGGAAGTTTTTAAAATCAAATCAAGTTTAATTTGTAGACCGCTCCCTCTCCCCGAAGGGACTCGGGGCGGTGCACAGGAGATTAAAAAGCGTACAAACATAGAAACATTATAAATATATAAAATCAAATTAAACAACTATATCCCTGCGCTAAAAACCTAAAACCCTTAAAAACTAAACCCCTTAAAAACCCAATTAAAACAATTTAAATATTCAGACTAAAGGCTGGAATGGTAGATTAGGCCAGGACGGCCTGCTGGAAGAAATGAGTCTTAAGCTTTTGGCGGAAGGAACGGAGGTCCGAGGTTGTTCTGAGCTCGGGGGGGGGGGGGGGGGGGTAGGTCGTTCCATAGAGTCGGGCCTGCCACAGAGAAGGCCCTTCCCCTGGGCATCGCCCGCTGGCATTGCCTAGTGGACGGCACCCGGAGAAGTCCCTCTCTGTGGGAGCGAATCGATCGAAGGGATGTACAATAGCAGAGTTGGAAGGGACCTTGTAGGTCTTCTAGTCCAACCCCCCTGCGTGGGCAGGAGCCTTATACCATTTCAGACAAATGGCTATCTAACATCTTTTTAAAGACTTCCAGGGTTAGGGCATTCACAACTTCTGGAGGCAAGCTGTTCCAGAGGTTAATTGTTCTAACTGTCAGGAAATTTCTCCTTAGTTCTAAGTTGCTTCTCTCCTTGATTAGTTTCCACCCATTGCTTCTTGTCCTGTCCCCAGGTGCCTTGGAGAATAGTTTGACTCCCTCTTCTTTGTGGTACCCTCTGAGATATCGGAACACTGCTATCATGTCTCCCCTGGTCCTTCTCTTCATCAAACTAGACATACCCAGCTCCTGCAACCGTTCTTCATATGTTTTAGTCTCCAGTTCCCTAATCATCTTGGTTGCTCTTCTCTGCAGCCTTTCCAGAGTCTCCACGTCTTTTCTACATCGTGGCGACCAAAACTGTATGCAGTATTCCAAGTGTGGCCTTACCAAGGCACCATACCGTGGCATTAACACTTCACGTGATCTAGATTCTATCCCTCTGTTTATGCAGCCTAGAACTGTGTTGGCTTTTTTGGCAGTTGCTGCACACTGCTGGCTCATATTTAAATGGTATGGGGCAGGATGCGATCTCGCAGATAGCTAGGTCCCGTGCCATGGAGCGCTTTGAAGATGGTTATCAACACCTTGAAGTGCACCCGAAAGACCACAGGCAGCCAGTGCAGCTCGCGCAGGAGCAGTGTTACGCTAGACAGCCACTGGCCTGCAATGGTATAGGATCCCCTGCTTGAGCAGGGGGTTGGACTAGAGGACCTCCAAGGTCCCTCCTCCAACCCTGCAATTCTGTTCTGTGAAGAACGCAGGAGGCTGATAAAAAGCGATTGGACAATCAGTTGTCTGAAATTGTTTAGGGTCTCCTGCCTGAGCAGGGGGTTAGACTAGAGGACCTCCAAGGTCCCTTCTCCAACCCTGCAATTCTGTTCTGTGAAGAATGCGGGAGGTTTATAAAAAGAGATTGGAGAATTGTTTGTCTGAAATGGGATGGGGTCTCCTGCCTGAGCAGGGGGCTGGACTAGAAGACCTCCAAGGCCCCTTCTCCAACCCTGCAATTCTGTGGGTTGCCTCCAGAAGTTGTGGGTGCTCCATCCCTGGAGGCTTTGAAGAAGAGATTGGGCAATCATTTTGTCTGAAAGGGGATGGGGCCTCCTGCTTCAGCAGGGGGCTGGACTAGAGGACCTCTAAGGCCCCTTTCCACTCTGTTATTCTGTTCAGTTAAGAACACGGGAGGTTTATACAAAGAGAGTGGACAACCCTTTGTTTGAAAGGGGATGGGGTCTCCTGCTTCAGCAGGGGGCTGGACTAGAGGACCTCTAAGGCCCCTTTCCACTCTGTTATTCTGTTCAGTTAAGAACACGGGAGGTTTATACAAAGAGATTGGACAACCCTTTGTTTGAAAGGGGATGGGGTCTCCTGCTTCAGCAAGGGGGCTGGACTAGAAGACCTCGGAGGCCCCTTCCGACCAGGGATGGGTTCCTGAACCGGTTAGGACAATTTTATGTCCAGGATGCGAGGGGTCTGTAGCTATTCTCACTGCCTTATTTTGACTCCTGCCTTATGCCAGTCCTCGATGGGAAAGCAAGTTGGCAGCTATGGCTTTTTCTGCAGTTCTGATTCTCCTCCGGAGTCTCTGTCTGTCTTGTTGGGTCGCAGAGCCAAACCAGACAGTGATGGAGATGCAGATGACAGCCTCCATCATTCCTCTGTCCAACTGCACCAAGCAGACCTTAATAGTCCTAGGGTTGCCCAAGCCCAACAGCTGAAGCTGGTGGCATCTCTGGCGAGCAGATCTTCAACAACAACAAAAACCCCAACCAGGCTGAACCCTTCGCGGCGCCTCGATCCCCAGCAAAGCATTTTGCGGGGGGATTTGGGGGACTCCGAGGTACACTGCCCCGGGCTAGGGAGGCTCCACCCCGCTTCCGCGCGCGGGAAAGCCCGGTCCCCGAAAGCTGGCGCCCTTGGGCGGAGGAAGAGGAGGGGTGGGGGAAGGACTCGGATGCAAACTCAGAAGGAGGAGCCGGAGGGCGGCGCGTTGCGAACCCGCCGCTCTAATTTGCAGGAGCCCCAACCGAAATAATTCGCGGGAAAAGAGAGAGAGAGAGAGAGAGAGTAGCGTTAGAAAGAGAGAGAGAGAGAGAGGGAGGGAGAGAAAGGAGGAGGGGGAAAGATGGCGCTCCGTGGCTTCCAGGTTGCTTGCAGAGAACCTCGGGCATCCCAGGGCGCACGGAGGGTCTTCTGAACGGCGAGATGCCCTCGGGATACCCCGCTCGGGGCGTTTAAGTTGAAGGGACGTTTCCTCCTCTCCCTGGCCATGGAGCCAGGCTGGTAGCAGGCTCCCTCTTCCCACCCCCACGTCCCAACAGAAAAGTCCCTCGTCCGGGTCCGCAACTAGGTAAGGAGGCGCGCGGGGGGGGGCGCAGGAAGGAGGGGGCGCCCCGAGTTGGCAAGCCCAAACGTTTGGAGGGAGGGGTAGGGCGCGCCAGCCGGGTTGATGCCAGGGTTGTCGGGAGGGGGAGGGTGGCAGAGTCCAGAGAGTTTTCGCTTTTGCAGAACGTTTCCGTTCCTCCCTCCTTCTCTCTGTGTGTGTGTGTGTGTGTGAGAGAGAGAGAGGGAGAGAGGGAGAGAGGGAGGGAGCGAGAGACAGAGACAGAAAGAGAGAGAGGAAGAAGAAAGGAGGAGGGAGGGAAAGAGAGAGGGGGGGAGAGAGAGATGGGGGAGAGGGAATGAGAGAGAGAGAAAAAAAGAGGGGGAGAGAGAGAGACAGAATGAGAGAGAAATGGAGAGGGAGGGAGAATGAGAGATTAAGAGGGAGAGTAAGAAAGAGAGAAAACGAGGGAGACAGATTGAGAGAAAGAGAGGGGAGAGAGAGACAGTGAGAGAGAAATGAAGGTGGAAGGGGGGAGAGAACGAGAGAGTAAAGAGGGAGCGCGGCGAAGAAAGAGAGAGAATGAGAAAACGAGAGAAAGGGATCGCGAGGGAGACGGTTGAGAGAAAGAGAGGGGGGGGGAGAGAATGAGAGCTGAAGGGGGAGAGCGATGAAGAAAGAGAGAATGAGAAAACGAGAGAAAGGGACCGAGAAGGGGAAGATTGAAAGAAAGAGAGGGGGAAGAGAGAGAATGAGAGAAATGGAGAGGAAGGGAAAGAAAGAGATTCAGAAGGAGAGATTGAGAAGGAGAGAGAGAGAGAGAGAGAGAGAGAGAGAGAGAGAGAGAGAGAAACGGGAGCAAACCCCCCCAATCTGGGCAGGGTGGCACCTAAAGATCGGGGCTGTCAACTAGGTTGGAACTGACCTGGACACTTGGGGGTGAGGGGGCTGCCCTAAGATCCCCTAACCCTACCCAGAACTCCTCCCCCTCCCTCCGCTCACCCTCTTGGCCCAACCCAGCGCAGCCCGCCGCCCGTTCCCACAGCACTCCGAAGCGCGCCAGCTTCAGGCTTGCACCAGCCTCTCTGCGCCAGCGGTCTCCTCCTCCTCCTCCTCCTCCGGCTGGGCGAGAAGAACCGGCCGTGGGAGAACCAGAGGTTGCGTGCGCGCGACCTCCCTGCGGGGCAGCCCGGGGGTCCCATCCAGCAAAGGTGGGTAGGAAAAGGACCCAAGGCACAGCCCGAAGGGCTCTGCACGGTGGAGAGCGGGTCAGGGCGAGGGTGTTGCATTTTGCAAATGCAACAGGGAGCCGGTCTCCCCCCCCCCCCTTGCTGGCAACCGAAGGGGAGGGGGGGACTCTTAATAACCCCAAATGGCCCACAACTTCCTTCCTCCATCGCAGGGCTGTTCTTGCCTGGGTGGGTAACTTTATATCCACCGCATCCTTTCTCTCTTGGTTGGAGACCTAACCTAGCAGAGAGAGAGAGAGAGAGAGAGAGAGAGAGAGAGAGAGAGAGATATTGATAGATATATTGATAGATCAATAGTTTAGATAGACAGACAGACAGATAATTAGGAGATAGGGAGGGAGAGGGGAAGAGTGAAAGATGGAGGGGAAAAAACAATAATAATAATAATAAATAATAAATTTTATTTATAACCCGTTCTCTCTCCCCGAAGGCAAACCACCTTCTCTCATTCTGTGCAATATTGACAGATATGATTGATAGATTGACAGATTGATAGATATGACTGATAGGTTGATAATGATATAGACAGATATAATGTAGAAAGGTAGACTCATAGATAGATATGAGATAGACAGACAGACAGACAGATACCGTAGCTAGATGGATTTGATTGATTGGTGAATTGATATGATAGAGATTGATATTGATAAATAAATATATAGATATGATATAGATTGATAGAGACTGGTAGATAAGGCTAGAGATAAATAGATTGATTGATAGATACATATGATATGATAGAGACAGAGAGACAGAGAGACAGATAGATATAAAATAGATAGATAGATAGAGATAGACAGACAGACAGACAGAGAGACAGACAGACACAGAGAGACTAATAGATATTGGAGAGATAGATGATAGCGATATATGGTATATATATAGAGAGAGAGAGACAGAGAGAAAGAGAGAGAGATATTCAACTTTGCATTTTTAAAAATGATATTTTGAATCGGCCAATGAGAGCATGCCAAGGAGAGAGATGCTTCTTAGTCATGCAAAATCTAAAAAAAAAGGAAAAAACTTGGGGAAAAATTTCCTTCCCTCCCTTCCCTCCCCCCAAAAGAAAAGGAGAGTTGAAATTATTCCAGAAGGAAGATGGTCCTGAGAAACTTCCCAAGAGAGGAGATGAGTAGACAGAGGAGGGGTTTGGGGGCAGGTAGCCAGATCTCTTCCCTCCCCAGGAAAGAATGAGTGACAAGCTTATCCTTGGGGTGGGGCCACCCTGGTTAGATGCATCTCCCCCCTGCTTCATAGATGCAGTTATATCTGCTTCCTAATCTGGGTTGATTATTTATCTCCAGCCAAGCTGCTGGAAATGCAACCGATATATGCCTTATTTCATTATTAAGTTGGTTTCAGCACTCCTAATCCACCTCTTTATTTAACTTTAATTTCTGAGTTTCGCTCAGTATGTGTTGTTATTAGGTTGATAATGTCAGTGAAAATCCCTTTGGAGAAAGCTTCTGCTTTACCAAAAGCTCACCCCCACCTTCTCCCAAATGGAGACAATTCCAGGAGAATTTTGCAAAATTGGGAGTTTTGTTTTGTTATTTTTTTGCAGGGGGGAGTGGGTGGGTAATCTATGTGGATGTAATCTACTACTCCGCAACTCCTGGAAAGGCAACATTCTTTGCCAAACCCTTCTAGGAAAAAACATTTGGAGCAGATAGCTGCTTTTCAAAACAATATTCTTTCGCAGTGTTGCATTTGCATAATCGTGGGTTTTCTGAAAAGCAAAAACGGATGAATTCCAGGCCTCATTCTTGGAAAACCAAAGGCACTTTTTGAAATTTGGAATGCTTCACTAAGGATTCTGGGAAGTAAATGCAAACCTGCTAGGAGGCCCCAGAATGGGAAAAATGACTAATTTTATTCTCTAAGTAAGAGTGTCTCAGCTTAAGGCAGGAATCCATCTATTTTAATAGACTTGATGGATAAATTGGTGGATAGATATAAGATAGATAGATAGATAGATAGATAGATAGATAGATAGATAGATAGATAGATAGATAGATAGATAGATAGATAGATAGATAGAATATATATTGATAGCGGTAGGAGATAGATAGATAGATAGATAGATAGATAGATAGATAGATAGATAGATAGATAGATAGACAGACAGACAGACAGACAGACAGACAGACAGACAGACAGACAGACAGACAGACAGACAGACAGAATATATATTGATAGCGGTAGGAGATAGATAGATAGATAGATAGATAGATAGATAGATAGATAGATAGATAGATAGATAGATAGATAGATAGATAGATAGATAGATAGATAGATAGAATATATATTGATAGCGGTAGGAGATAGATAGATAGATAGATAGATAGATAGATAGATAGATAGATAGATAGATAGATAGACAGACAGACAGACAGACAGACAGACAGACAGACAGACAGACAGACAGACAGACAGACAGACAGACAGACACAGACAGAATATATATTGATAGCGGTAGGAGATAGATAGATAGATAGATAGATAGATAGATAGATAGATAGATAGATAGATAGATAGATAGATAGATAGATAGATAGATAGGATATATATTGATAGCAGTAGGAGATAGATAGATAGATAGATACAATAGCGATTGATTGATAGATATGAGAGAGAGAGATAGAATACAGATTGATAGATATGATATTGATAGATCGGTAGTTTAGATCAATAGTTTAGATAGATGGATAGATGGATAGATGAATAGATAAGACAGAGTGATTGATTGCTAGATATGATAGAGATTGCTAGATATGATAGATATGAGAGAGAGAGAGAGAAAGAGGATATAGATTGATAGATATATTGATAGATAGATATAGATAGTTTAGATAGATAAGATAGATACATAGAAAGAAAGAGGATATAAATTAATAGATATATTGATCAATCAATAGTTTAGGTAGGTAGGTAAATAGATAGATACATACTTAGATACATAGGTAAATACAAAGAAAGAAAGGAAGGAAGGATATAAATTAATAGATATATTGATCAATTGATAGTTTAGATAGATAGGTAGGTAAGTAGGTAAGTAGATAGATAATGATTGAGATTGATAGATACACAGATAGATACACAGATAGATAGATAGATAGATAGATAGATAGATAGATAGATAGATAGATAGATAGATAGATAGAAAGAGGATATAAATTAATACATGTATTGATCAATCTAAATAGATAGGTAGGTAGATAATGATTGAGATTGATAGACAGATAGATAGGATGAGAGAGATTGGGAGAGATGCATGAAAGAGAGAGAGAGATGAGAGAGAGAGATTGGTTTGAGGCATTGCAGTATAGATAGTCCTCAACTTACATCAGTTTGTTTAGTGACCGTTCGGAGTTACAACAGCACTGAAAAATGTGACATGGCCGTTTTTCACCCTTACAACCGTTATCACATCCTCGTAGGTCATCTGATCAACATTCAGACGCTTGTCAGCAGATTCATAGTTATGACGGCCCGGGGTAGGCGATCCCCTTTTGCGACCTTCTGACAAGCAAAGTCCACGCAGAAGCCAGATTCAGCGCTCCTTAAGCAGCCTTTTACAACAACTTAACGGCCGGGGATTCACTTAACAGCTGTGGCAAGAAAGGTTGTAAAATGGGGCAAAAGAAAGGCTTCACTTAGCGATGGAAAGTTTGAGCTAAATACAGATCCTCCTGGACTGAGAACCAGTAGCTCCCTGGCCGTTTTGATCACCAGAGAGTGAGCTTCCCTCAATTGTGCAACAACAGCCTAGGAAGTGACCTATAGTGTTTTCCGTAACACAGCTGGTTGCGCAGACACTGGAATGCCACAATCTCTACATGGATCGGAAGCTGCCAAGAACGAGGGGCCAGAAATAGACCTTGGCAAAGGAGGCCCTGCTACTCGCTTACTCCACATCCCCCTTTCTTGCTGTTTGGAGTAAAAGCACACTGAGTAACGGGCGTTACGGGTTGAAATCCAGCCAGCTGCGGCTTTAGCTGCCAAGCGTTTCCATTCCTGACCCGACAGAATAGAATGGAGTAGAATAAGGAATAGAATAGAATAGAATAAGGAATAAGGAATAGGAAAGGAATAGAGTAGAATAGAATAGAATAAGGAATAGAATAGAATAAGGAATAGGAGAGGAATAGAATAGAATAGGAATAGGAACAGGGATAGGATGAGATGGGATAGGATAGAATAGGAATAGACATAGGAAAATGAATAGAATAAGGAATAGGAATAGAATGGAGTAGAATAAGGAATAGAATAGAATAAGGAATAGGAAAGGAATAGAGTAGAATAGAATAGAATAAGGAATAGAATAGAATAAGGAATAGGAGAGGAATAGAATAGAATAGAATAGGAATAGGAATAGGAACAGGAACAGGGATAGGATGAGATGGGATAGGATAGAATAGGAATAGACATAGGAAAATGAATAGAATAAGGAATAGGAATAGAATGGAATGGAATGGAATAAGGAATAGGAATAAGATAGGAATAGGAATAGAATAAGAAATAGGAAAGGAATAGAATAGAATGAGGAATAGGAAAGGAAGAGAATAAGAAGAGAATTATTCTTGTATCTCCATTGGAATAGAATAAGGAATAGGAAAGGAATAAAATAAGGAATAGGAAAGGAATAGAATAAGGAATAGGAAAGGAATAGAATAGGAATAGCATGGCATGGGATGGGATAGGATAGAATAGGAATAGAATTAGGAATAGAAATGATTTATTGCTGAAGTCGTATTTTCTGCAATTGAGTTTGGAGTGGTTTACCTTGAGTTTGTATCTATTGTTTGCCCGTGTATTATTGAGGTTGAAGCTGAAGTGTTGTTGACAGGTAGGACGTTGTAACACATAATTTTGTGTTCTATGCTTAGGTCAGACCTTAGTTCTAGGTTGTCCAAGCCTAAAATTTCTAGCCTGGTGGCATAAGGGATTCTACTGCGAGCAGAGGAGTGGAGGACTCTACTCCTGAAATACCTCTGGACTCGCTCGATTGTATTAATGCCCGATATACAGTGTGGATTCCAGGCAGAGGAGCTGTATCCGAGGATTGGTCTGGCAAAGGTTTTTCATGCCCTGGTTTGCAGTACAATGTTACCAGAGAAGAAGCTTTGCAAAATTAGGTTAACCACTCTTAATGCCTTTTTTGTTAGTTTGGCGTCCTTGGGTTAATCGTAGTTATCCGTTTTTAGAAATAATATTTCTTTTCTTTCCTCTTTGTAGCCCAGGAGCATGGGGACTCCTGATCCTGGGCGCACTTATGCAGCCCTCGGACACCTGCAGCAATCGATGGCGGATTGGGTCGCCAGAACTCGGGATAGTCGGCGAGAGCGGATGGCGAAAATGCCCGAAGGACAGTACGTCTTATGCCATTGGAAAGATGGACTTTATTATCTCGGGAAGATTAAGAGAGTAAATAACATTTTTATTCTTTTCCCTTCCTTATCTTCATGCTTCCCCCAAGCTTATTCTTTGCTTTTTTAATTGTACTTAATTCTTGCATCTCCATCTTCTGCTACAAATGGCAATCGCTGGATACCCTCAAAAACTGGCAAAGGAACAAAAGGGATATCGTATTTTTCGGAGTATAAGGCGCTCCGAAATATAAGCTTTTGGGGAGGAAAACAAGTGAAAAAAAACCTGTCTCTGCCTCCCAACAATTTGCCTCCTTGCAGCAAACAGCAAACGGCCCATTTCAGTTTCAGCACAGCCTGATTAGCACAAGCCGCTGATTGTCAGTTGAATTGGTCTCCCTACGATCAGCTGTTTCAGGCTCCGGAGATTGCTATAGCCTATTGCCACCTCCACGCGCCTCATTTTCGGCCTCTGCAGCGTGGATTGGAATGGGTGGAAAATGGGTCACGCAGAGGCCGAAAACAAGGTACGCACGGGCCAAAAATGGAATGTGGAGGCCAAAAATGGGGCCCAGAGCTTGCTGTTTGCTGCACGGAGGCAAATTGCTGGAAGGCAGAGGCCAAAAGGTGGGAGCCGATGGGTGGGCAGTGTATTAGACCTAAATTTTCACCCTCTTTTAGGGGAGGAAAAAGCGCACCTTACACTCCGAAAAATACGGTAGTTAAACATTTTGGACTTCACAGACCATGTGAAGTTAACCCACGTGGGGGTGGAAGGTCCACAGTTTTGGGGAGCTGAGTTAGAGCGTAACCCCGAGACGTGAACCCAGACCCCAGTTTGCAAAGTTGGAGTAATGCAGGGCCATCTTTGCAATCTGAGGTCTGCGTTCTGCATGTAATTTTCCCTCCCCCCCTGCATTTATAGGTCAGTGACGCTAAGCAGAGCTGCCTGGTGACCTTTGAAGATAATTCCAAATACTGGGTGCTGTGGAAGGACATCCAGCATGGTGCGTGAACATTCCCAGCCTCTTGCCCTTGGGGAATCCTCAACGTTTTCAGACGTTGATGTGGATGGGGGAATGAGATGAAGGAGGACTAGAATCTTGCAGGGTAGAGTTGGGGCGAGCCAGTCCTTAGAACTCCCGGTTCGGTGAACCAGATGTAAAATTAGCATCCGGTTCGCTCGAACCGGTCCGAACCAACTAAATCCCACTCCAGATTTTATCCTTCAGTTTATACCAACTCAGGATGGTATTAGCTTTTTTTTTGGGGGGGGGGTGTTACAGTTCTAAATGTGATTGAGCTTACCAGATCTCTTCCCCCCCACCCCCACCCCCTTCCTACTTTCTAGCTGGTGTCCCCACTGAACATCCCGAATGTAACATTTGCTTGGAGAAGACATCGGAGCCCCTGAATGAGATCTTGATCTGTGGGAAGTGTGGAGTTGGTGAGCATGTTCTCCAGGTCTTCCTCTATCCTGGTTTTGGGTGGGCCTGGATCTGTCCACAGGATTGTTTCTTGCAGGAGGAGGAGGGCAGGCTCCAGCTGTTCTTCTGCCCCACTGATCTCCAACTCTTTTTATTAATTGGCTGTGAATTCTGCTCACTCACATCCAGCAAAGCCTTTTCAAGGGAGGATTTACAGTCACAGACCTTATCTGGCTTGGAGAGCTGCCAGGCCGATATCTGTAGAACTTGGCAAGGAGTCTCGGAGAGTCACGAACCAATGAAGCGAACTAATTGCCTCCTGCAAACTCCACTCCCCTTTGGCTCCTCTTTTATTTCCTCTGGGAGGGGCCATTCATCCTCCACCTGTGGCCTCACTCCCAAGTCGACCCCTGTTCTTTAGCTCTTCCCTTTGTCTGGTCACTCTGCGCATGCACACCCTGGTGGTTTTCCTTGTAGACGTTTCACAACCAAGCTAGAGAATATCATCAGTGCTAGAAGGCAGTGGGTTTGCAGAGTGGAGGAGAAAGAGGAAGAAGGGCTGAGCTGTGTGCGTGTGGGTGTGTCCTTGGCACTCTCTGGTGGTTTTCTTGCAAACGTTTCATGACCAAACTAGCTAACATCATCAGTGACTTGTATGGACCTGGGACGGGATGAATTGATAACGTTGTGGATGCTCCTGCATTTAAGCTTCCATATCAATTTAAAACCTTCCATTTTCCCCCTCCTCCTTCTCAGGGTACCACCAACAGTGCCACATCCCACTGGTGGGGAGCCTCGAAGAGTCTTCGGTGACCCCCTGGTTTTGTCGGAAATGTATCTTTGTACTAGCCGTGCGGGTGAGTGGCATACAAGAGGTTTTCTCTGTCGCAAAGAAAATCTAAGGTGTTTTGAACCACAGTTTAAAAAAAAGAGGAGATACAATACAATACAATAACAGTTACAATTACCAATATCAATACCAGTACCAATACAATACAATACATTACAATTACAAATACCAATACAATACAATACAATACAATACAATATATTACCAATACCAATACAATACAATACATTACAATTACAAATACCAATACAATACAATACAGTACAATTACCAATACAATACAATACAATACATTACAATTACCAATACCAATACAATACAATACAATACAATACAATACAATACAATACAATACAATACAATATATTACCAATACCAATACAATACAATACATTACAATTACAAATACCAATACAATACAATACAGTACAATTACCAATACAATACTATACAATACATTACAATTACAAATACCAATACAATACAATACAATACTTTACAATACAATACAATACACAATATATTACCAATACCAATACCAATACAATACAATACAATACAATACACAATATATTACCAATACCAATACCAATACAATACAATACAATACAATACACAATATATTACCAATACCAATACCAATACCAATACAATACAATACAATACAATACAATACTTTACAATTACCAATACCAATACAATACAATACAATACAATACAATACAATACAATATATTACCAATACCAATACAATACAATACATTACAATTACAAATACCAATACAATACAATACAGTACAATTACCAATACAATACTATACAATACATTACAATTACAAATACCAATACAATACAATACAATACTTTACAATACAATACAATACACAATATATTACCAATACCAATACCAATACAATACAATACAATACAATACACAATATATTACCAATACCAATACCAATACCAATACAATACAATACAATACAATACAATACTTTACAATTACCAATACCAATACAATACAATACAATACAATACAAAATACAATATATTACCAATACCAATACAATACAATACATTACAATTACAAATGCCAATACAATACAATACAATACACAATATATTACCAATACCAATACAATACAATACAATACAATACACAATATATTACCAATACCAATACAATACAATACAATACAATACAATACAATAGTCTCTCTCTATTGGGTTTTAGCTGTATAGTGGGAATTTTAGCTTAGATTGGGTATTTTAGCACAGGTACCATTTAATTTGTTTTTAAGATGTCTTTGATTGTATATTTATGGTTTTAGTTTCCCTGTGCACCGCTCCGAGTCCCTACGGGGAGAGGAGCGGTCAAGAAATTAAACTATTATTATTATTTATTATTATTAATACTTTACAATTACCAATACCAATACAATACAATACAATACAATACAAAATACAATATATTACCAATACCAATACAATACAATACAATACAATACATTACAATTACAAATGCCAATACAATACAATACAATACAATACAATACAATACAATACAATACAATACAATACAATACAATTACCAATACTCATGATGAGGATTGTTATGGCATCAGACATTTAAGGGATTGGAAATTAAGCTAAGAACAGATTAAATAAGGAATATGATTGTAAATTTTAACTGTTGGCACAAAATATTTGTACCCAGACGTCCCACTGTTTAATGGAAAATGAATTGTTTATATTACAACAAAATTAAAAATAAAAAAAGAAAAGAAAAGGTAACGCTCTAAGGCGAGTCTTATACTCTGAAAAATATAGCAATGAAAACTAAAAAAAAGATTGACACACTTTGACTTTTGCGCTTTGATGAAAGAAGAGGAACGATTGACTTGAGAAGGATGTTGTCTGTGTTGCTATTCCAGAAAGGGGGGGCCTTGCGGAAAGGTGCCATCGCCCGGACTCTGCAGACGGTCAAAATGGTCCTGTGTTATAATCCAGATCAGCTGGAATGGGATTCCCTTCATAGAACCAATCACCAGCAGTGTTACTGCTACTGCGGAGGCCCCGGAGAGTACGTTCGACATTAGGGGGGATAATTTAAGGGTTCAAGAGGAGCAGAGGTGGGATTCATGTTGTTTTTTTTTACTACCGGTTCCGTGGGTGTGGCTTGGTGAGCGTGATGTGGCTTGGTGGGCGTGGCAAGGGAAGGATACTGCAAAATCTCCATTCTCTCTGCACTCCAGGGGAAGGATACTGCAAAATCTCCATTCTCTCTCCACTCCAGGGGAAGGATACTGTAAAATCTCCACTCCCTCCCCACTCCAGGGGAAGGATACTGCAAAATCTCCACTCCCTCCCCACTCCAGGGGAAGGATACTGCAAAATCTCCATTCTCTCCCCACTCCAGGGGAAGGATACTGTAAAATCTCCACTCCCTCCCCACTCCAGGGGAAGGATACTGCGAAATCTCCACTCCCTCCCCACTCCAGGGGAAGGATACTGCAAAATCTCCACTCCCTCCCCACTCCAGGGGAAGGATACTGCAAAATCTCCATTCTCTCCCCACTCCAGGGGAAGGATACTGTAAAATCTCCACTCCCTCCCCACTCCAGGGGAAGGATACTGCAAAACCTCCACTCCCTCCCCACTCCAGGGGAAGGATACTGCAAAATCTCCACTCCCTCCCCACTCCAGGGGAAGGATACTGCAAAATCTCCATTCTCTCCCCACTCCAGGGGAAGGATACTGTAAAATCTCCACTCCCTCCCCACTCCAGGGGAAGGATACTGCGAAATCTCCACTCCCTCCCCACTCCAGGGGAAGGATACTGCAAAATCTCCACTCCCTCCCCACTCCAGGGGAAGGATACTGCAAAGTCTCCACTCCCTCCCCACTCCAGGGGAAGGATACTGCACAATCCCCATTCCCTCCCCACTCCAGGGAAAGGATACTGCACAATCCCCATTCCCTCCCCACTCCAGGGGAAGGATACTGCAAAGTCTCCACTCCCTCCCCACTCCAGGGGAAGGATACTGCAAAATCTCCATTCCCTCCCCACTCCAGGGGAAAGGATACTGCAAAATCTCCATTTCTATTTCAGATTTTTTCTCTCCCCTGCATCCTTGCAACAGACCAGAAAAGAAAGATATAGGCAGTCCTCATTTAGCAGCCCAAATTGGGAGCAACCATTTGACCGTTCGATGAAGCCGTTGCTACGTCACCGTGCTTTTACAATCGAAGGTCGCAAATGTGATGGTTGGCCACAGCATTCCTTTTTCCTCATCACCCTCGCAACCGCGAACGGTCGCTGTCCGAGGCGGTCGCTGAACGAGGACTACCTGGGTCAGAAGGCGATGCCGATAAAGCATGTCTTCCCGTTCCTTCACAGGTGGTACCTGAAGATGTTACAGTGCCTTCGGTGCTGCCAGTGGTTCCACGAAGCTTGCATGCAGTGCCTGAACCAGCCCATGCTCTTTGGCGATCGGTAGGTGCGGCCGGACTCCTGCTGGCTGAGGAGGAAGGGTTTTGTAGTCCAACCCCTACCGAAGGCAACCGCTGAGGTGGGAAGCCTGATTATTCTGACCTAGGACTCCCAAGATAGTAAAGCAGACTCCTCGGCCCAATAAAACCTCTTTCATTACTTATTCATTCAAGGGAATTCCTCTCCAGCATAGTCCCGGCTGACAGTCTTTCAAGAGGTTTCATAACTATAGACTTGCTGCTACAGCGTGGAATTTGGAAGATATTCAAGAAGGAATTGCTGCTACAGCGTGGAGTTTGGAAGATATCGGCTTGGCAGCTCTCCAAGCCGATATCTTCCAAACTCCACGCTGTAGCAGCAATTCCTCGGCAAGAAGTCAGGAACAGGTCTTCACCCGAATGAGTTGAACTCATGGTCTCCTGCAAACTCCACTCCCCTTTCGCTCCTCTTTTATTCCCTATGGGAGGGGCCATTCACTGTCCACCTGTGCCTTTACTCCTGAGTTAGGCCCTTGTTCCTTAACTGTTCCCTTCTCCTGGCCGCTCTGTGCATACGCACACTGGGAACAGGCTCCAGCTGTTCTTCTGCCTCACTGATGTCCGACTCCGAAGGCAGCTGATAACTGGCATACGGCCCTGGCCCCCTCTCTGCCTCCGACACAGAGCCCTCCTCAGAGCCTTCCCCAGACTCCAGGACTGGCCCAGGTTCCTCCCCAACCCTCCTCACTGTCCGAATCTGCTGCCAACTGCACTGGCCACTGGCTGGCCACAACGCTGATATACAGTTCTTTCATCCATCTAAAAATCAATAACTGCAACCTATTCTCTCTTTTTATCTCCCACGTCTTCTAGATTTTATATCTTCTACTGCACGGTGTGCAATCAAGGACCGGAGTATCTGAAACGTTTACCTTTGAGATGGTAAGAGATGCTTCCCCCCACCCCCATTCATGTATCTTATCTCATAGTGGCTCAGGGGCTAAGACGCTGAAGCTTGTCGATCAGAAAGGTCGGCAGTTCGGCGGTTCGAAACCCTAGGGCCCCCTAACGGAGCGAGCTCCCTTGACTCCTCCCAGCTTCTGCCAACCTAGCCGTTCGAAAGCACGTAAAAAAATGCAAGTAGGAAAACAGGAGCCACCTTTGGTGGGAAGGGAACAGCGCTCCGTGCGCCTTCGGCGTTGAGTCATGCCGGCCAACTGATATGGGAGAAGGAGGAAGAGGAGGAGGAAGAAGAGAAATAGGAGAGAAGGAGAAGGTGGAGGAATGAGAGATGAGAGATATGAGAAGAAGACGACGAAGAGAAATAGGAAGAAGGTTGAGAGATGATAAATACAGGAGGAAGAGGAATGAGATAGGGAGGGGGAGGAGGAAGAAAAACTGGTGGAGTAGGAGATTTTTATGGAGGTATATAAATCTAATTCAAAGAAAGAATTGGCCATCAGGAATTGCTCTCCCTCTTCCTTCATGTTAATAAACACTGCCACCTCCTTCCTGCAATCCTTTCCTTCAATGTGAAGGTCATTGTCCCCCCTTTGTTTCTTGACCCCACCCCCACTCCCCACACAGGGTCGACATCGTGCACCTCGCCATCTACAACCTGGACGTGCAACGTAAGAAGAAATATTTCGACTTCGAGGAAATCTTGGCCTTTGTCAATCACCGCTGGGACCATTTTCAGCTCGGCAAGGTGGGCGCGGCCAGCCTCAAATCCTTCGCCTTAATAATTTGCCTCCCACTGAACATGTGTTAACTTCTTCCGGAGCTATTCTTGTATGATATGGGTTCCATCAGCTGCCGCGGCTAATGGAAAGATATTTAGATGCTCCGCGCATGGACGCAGGGTAGGAATGGGGGTATACGGCAAAGGGTAGGTTTTTCCAGTCGCAGCTTGGTATCACACCTGCGATCTTGAGATGTGCAAAGATAAATTCTCCCAAGTTTTTCCTCCTTCCCTGTCAGGGTAGTGATTTAAGAGCTGACCAGCTGCTACGATGATGCACTGAGGTAATGGTGGGAATGAGTCAGCAAGGTTTTTGGCTGTTATCCCTTTAAGAGCCTGTATAAGAAGAAGAGGCCTTCTTAGGACCTCTCTTCCCCCCATCTCTCTCTCTTCTCTCTCTCTCTTTCTCTCCCTCTCCCTCTCTCTGCCCCTCCCCCCTCTCTCTTCATGTGTTCTTCCCTGCTGTAATTGCTGTTTGTTTGACCTCTCCCTATAGTATGTGTATGTATAAAATATATATTCTTTTGTAGATAAAAGCCACTGTTTCTTACACACACCCATTTGCTGTTATTGCTGCTGGGTTGTCTCACGTAGTAAAGCTGGGTGCACTCTGACATTTCCCCAAACCCCAAAGCAAGACCCCGGCAAAAAGCTGGGACAAGCGAGAATGGATCCATGGAATTCCACAGAAGATTGGAGAAGGAGGGTGGATGCTGGATTAGATACAGCTTCGGCTTAGCCGTTCTTAGGTTGGCGCGAAAAGCTAATGTGGGACTAATTCTGCCTTTAAAATCTCTTCCCCAGTTGGCTGGAACCTCCGTGGCAGAACGAGGCCCTCTCCTCCTAGATGCACTAAACAGTTACAAAAGCAGGTGAGCTTAAAAGTATCTATCTTCCCAAGAGGTGTAAAGATCCAGCTGACTCGATAGACGAGGATATGGGTAGCTCAGGGTTGAGTTTTGGGGTCCTTAGTGCTCTCTGAGGTCATTGGGATTATTTTGCAGACATTTCATTACCTTACTAGGTGACATCATCAGTGCTAGAAGGGAATGGGGTCTGAGAGGAGGAGGAGGAGGAGGAGGAGGAGGAAGGGAACTGTGGACTCCTTGGTGCTCTCTGAGCATGGTGGCTTTCTTGCAGGCATTTCATTGCCTTACATCATCAGTGTTAGAAGGATTTGTGGAGAAGAGGAGGAGGAGGAGGAATGTAGGGCCCTTGGTGCTCCCTGACCTGGGCAGTTTCTTTTCTCCTTGAGCCAAAATGCTGGATTGTCTTGGTGGCAGTGGTAGGTTTCTGCAGGCTCGCACCTACTCGCGAGAGCCGGTTGGTGAAATTTAGAGAACCGGTGAGAGGGGGTTCCACCGGCGTACCTGGAAGTAAATCTGGCCCACTGCTGCCAGTGACCCCACGGGAAGGAAAGGAAAGGAAAGGAAGAAAGAAAGAAAGAAAGAAAGAAAGAAAGAAAGAAAGAAAGAAAGAAAGAAAGAAAGAAAGAAAGAATTTATCATCACTATTAAGTCCAAAATTTTGGTTGCTAAGCAAAAGCGTTGTTAAATGAGTTTCACCACATTTTAAAAGGTGGCCACTCCCACCCTGTCACATGACTGCCAAGCCACGCCCACAAAATAGGCCACACCTACAGAGTAGGTTCTAAAAAATTTGAAACCCACCACTGCTTGGTGGCTTTTCAGGTTTCTGTGCGGGAAGGAAATCAAGAAGAAGAAATGCATCTTTCGCCTGCGGGCTCGAGTCCCCCCGAATCCTCCCAGCAAGATTCTCCCGGATAAGTTTGCGGGACGGAGCGAGACGAAGAAAAGGGGGAAAGTCAAATCCTCCCACAAAAACAGGTCTGTGGAAGTCAGAGGAGGCTCTTTGCTTGAGCTTCCGAGTTCTTCCTTTTGGTCTTGGGGCCACTTGTCTGATTCCTTGTCTTTTTTTCTTTTGTCTTTCCCACCCTGTTCTCCCCTCCCTAGTTTGCTGCCGCACCAATCCCAGCACGAACGGAGAAGGAAAACCCCCAAATTCCTCTTGGAGGATGCTATCCCCAGTGTCAGTTGGTTCAAGCGATGGGCTCTGCGGTTGGGAATTGCCTCCACGTTCTTTGTGGGGCTGGGAGAGGATTGGTGGGTTTTATTGAAAATTATTCTCTGTCTCTCTCTCTCTCTCTCTGTCCCCCCCTTTGTCTCTCTTTCTCTTGTCTCTCTGTCACTCTGTTTCTCTCTCTCTCTCTCTCTCTCTCTCTCTCTCTCTCTCTCTTTCTCTGTCTTTCTGTCTCTCTCTCTGCCTCTTTCTTTCTGCCTCTGCCTCTGTCTCTCTTTCTCTGTCTCTTTCTTTCTGTCTGTCTCTGTCTCTCTCTGTCTTTGTCTTCTGTCTCTCTGTCTTTCTTTGTGTCTCTGTCTCTCTTTCTGCCTGTCTCTATCTCTCTGTTTCTCTTTGTCTCTCTCTCTGTCTCTATTTCTCTGTGTCTCTCTGTTTCTTTCTGTCTCTCTGTCTCTTTCTCTGTCTCTGTTTCTGTCTCTTTCTTTCTGTCTCTGTCTCTCTCTGTCTTTGTCTTCTGTCTCTCTCTGTCTGTCTCTCTGTCTTTCTTTGTGTCTCTGTCTCTCTCTGTCTCTGTTTCTGTCTCTCTCTCTGTCTTTCTCTGTGTCTCTGTCTCTCTCCCCCTGTCTCTCTGTCTCTCCCTCCCTCCCTCCCTCCCCTTTTTCCTTTTCCCTTCCTGCCACAGAGCGATTTTGCCTCGGCTTGGAGCACCAACCATCACCTGGCCTGCATCTTTGATTTCTCACTGGATGAAATCCAGAGTCTCAAAAGGTAACCCCGTGCAGGCCGTGCCTGCGCCTTAGTGCCGTAAGGCCTGATTCCTGGCCTTGTAGATAAAAAGAATCATCTGTGAGAGGCGCCTTGCTCTCTGGGCTTGTTTGTATTCTTGAAGATGTCTCATTACCCAACTAGGTAACATCCTCAGTGCTAGAAGAGGTGGGGTTTGTGAGGAGGAGAAGCAGGAAGAGGAGGAGTAAGAAGAAGAAGAAAAAAAGAGGAGGAAAAGGAGAAGCCCTGTGGGGTCCTTGGTGCTCTCTGTTTATTTTCTTGAAGACGTTTCTTTACCCAGCTAGGGAACATAATCAATGATAGAAAGGGGTGAGGAGGAGGAGGAGGAGGAGGAGGAGGAGGAGGAGGAGGAGGAGGAGGAGGAGGAGAGTTTTCCTGTCTGGACTGTGGAGTCCTTGGTGCTCTCTGAGCTTGGTTGTTTTCTTGCAGATGTTTCATTACTGTACTTTTCCCCTCTTTTCTAGTGCCAGTTCGAGCCACGGCTTCCTCTCCGACGTAGACTCCACGGATGCTGCCAGCACCTCGGGCTCGGCCTCTACGAGTTTTTCCTTCGAATCAAGGTGACCCTGGTCCTTTTATACACCGAACGGGCTTCTCTTGTTCAAAAGGCGTTTGAAAGTTGTATATCCCAGCGAGTCCTCGCTGTCGCAATTGGGACGAAATTTAAGCGAGACGCACTGTTTTGCCGGTTGTCAGAGGCTGCATCTGTTTGCAGATAGCAAACAGTAGAGATATCAAGACGATCTGGCAGAGAGAGATTGCGCTCTGCTAACTTCCTCTTATTGCTGAGATAATTACAGTCTCTAATTGAATTCCAACATTCCAACAGTCTTAAAGGCACAATGACCATTTGTCATCATGGTATTATATATTGCCTACCCAACTCTAGGAGTCTACTCCTAACAGAAGGGCTGGTGGCCCACACTGTCATGCTGCACACCGGGCTTTGGGGGACCTTTGCCTTACGCCACAGCCCTAAAACCCTTCCGTTTTCTTACCCTCTTTTGGCAGGACAAACGTCGGGAGCCGCAAGCGCAAACTCTCCGCTAAAATGTACGCCCCGCTCGATGCCAGGCAGAAATCCTCCGAGCGCCTCCGCAGGCTCATCCCCGGCTCCTCCTTGGACGGCAGCGACCGGGCCAGCAGCCCGGATCGCCCGGACAACGCCATCGACCGCCAGACTTTGGAGAGTTTGAGCGAAGACGATTTGTCTCTCTCCCACCTCCAGTCGTCCATCAGCAGCTACTTCGGCGCCACCGGCCGGTTCATTTGCGGAGAGAAATACCAAGTGTTGGCTCGGAGGATCAGCCCAGAGGGAAAAGTGGAGTATCTCGTGGAGTGGGAAGGCAGCACCCCCTACTGATGCACGTCAGGGGGGTGGCCCGCCGTCTGAAGCCATAAGAGAGGAACAGGGTGGGAATGCAATCAGGGGCAAACAGTTGGCCCTGAACCGCCTTGGGGAGTATCTGCTGAAGACCAAATTTCCAACTGTTGTGTAGATTGCTCAGCCTTATCGCCGTGTGGCCGTTTGGGACAAATGGGGGGAGCGAATTCCTGGGGCAGCCCCATAGAAATGACATCCCTTGGACAAGATTGGCTCCATCTAATGCAGCACTTATTTTTGTCCCCCTGATCAAGGGTAGAGAGAGAGAGAGAGAGAGAGAGAGAGATCCACACTTCCGTAGGATCCTAGAGGGCGTTGAATCAGTGGTGAAATTCATTTTTTTTTACTACCGGTTCTGGGGGCATGGCTTGGTGGGCGTGGCTGGAGAAGCATATTGCAAAATCCCCATTCCCTCCCCACTCTGGGGAGGGAGCCAGAGGTGGTATTTGCCAGCTCTCCGAACTACTCAAAATTTCCGCTACCGGTTCTCCAGAACCTGTCAGAACCAGCTGAATTTCACCCCTGGGTTGAATGGATAACCCTGCTTAGCAGGTGGGACGAGCAGAGAGCTGAAAAAGCAGGCAGATAGGATGGCTGGCGGAGAAAATGCCTATAAGGATGAAGCCAACAGGCGGGATTTAGGGACACCTCCTGGGTGCATCTCCCCCCCCCCAATCCTTTCCTAAACTGGCTTGCAGTTTTAATGTGGCAGAAGAGGTGGAGATTAGCAAATGCACTAAAGGATGCACACAGCTGTATTCTCTTCCCCTTAATTGGAAGTTGACATCTGGTGGGTGAGCTTTGTCTGTTGCATTTTTTTTTTTGCCTGTGGTGGATGAAAGCTGAAAATTCGGTCAAAACGTCGGCCAGCATGGTTCATTTATGACAATGTCTCAACAGGAGGCACATCCCAGCCTCGAAAAAGCACCAAAATTGGCTGTGGTGTTTTACTTTGCCAAGATTCCCCCACCCCCATTTACAAGTGCCTCTCTCTCCATATATATGCTGTAATCCCCAAAGGAACAGATTTGCAGAGCAATTCTGAATCTATTGGTATCTGCCTGCTCCTCTTTGCACAGTTTAACTTGAGGCCCCTGCAGACAAGGGCCTCTCAAAATATATATTCTCCCGAGAAGGATTTATTTGTATTTTAAAATATTGTAATAATTATTTTTGCATTGGTTTTTGGACTGTAAACGCTTCTATGCACCTTCACCAAGTCAAGGCTGCTGGGTTTTTTTTAAAATGTGGCCTTTTGTGTGTTCAAATGGTAATGAATGTATCAGAGGTAACAATTATTAAAAAAAAAAGAATATTGGTAACTTGGCCATATCTTCATATTGTTAGCATAGAAATCATCTAATCTCTGGTGGGTTTTATTGAAAATTATTCTCTGTCTCTCTCTCTCTCACTCTCTTTTTCTCTGTCTCTGTCTCTGTCTCTCTCTCTCTCATCTACCTACCCAGCCACTCACGCTGTCTGTCTTTCTGTCTGTCTGTCTCTCTCTCCATCCATCCATCCATCCATCCATCCAAAACTATAAGCATCCATCACTAGTGTGAGATGGATTTACAATACAATAGCAGAGTTGGAAGGGACCTTGGAGGTCTTCTAGTCCAACCCCCTGCCTAGGCAGGAAGCCCCCGTTTCAGACAAATGGCTATCCAACATCTTCTTAAAGACTTCCAGTGTTGGAGCATTCACAACTTCTGGAGGCAACTTCTGTTCTACTGATGAATTGTTCTCACTGTCAGGAAATTCCTCCTCAGTTCTTAGTTGCTTCTCTCCTGGATTAGTTTCCACCCATTGCTTCTTTCTTGTGGATTCCCACCCACCCAAGTTCCTAACCAGGCTGACTGATCCTAGGAGAGAAAGTGCCCTACAAGTCCTGTTCTTTGAAGCATGAGAGTCTGTGAAAGGAAGTTATTTCCCGGGGAAAAAACCATGCAATAACATTGTGCTGTGCTAAGTCCTCAGACTTATGACCAAGCGCCTCCGTGTCTTTTACCTCAGAGATCAGTCCTGAGCATGCTGCAAGAATGACAAACAGAGTGAGCAGAATGTTAACAGAAAAAAAGATCTTTCAGCTTCAAATGCTTCTGGCTCTTTGATTCTCCTTACTCGTTGGCAAGAATGGTGGCAGCAGGGGAGGAAATAACACTTTATGCATGCTCAGAGGCACTCTTCTTACTGCTTTTTATTTTATTTTACTTTTTACTTTTATTTTATATTTTGGACACCCTTGGCTTGCACTTGACTCTCTGCCTAAATAGGGGCTGATGCTGGATCAAATGTCCGATTTTCCTTGTGGTTTGAATCCAGTTTTGACTTAAAAATTGACTTTTCAAAACTCAGCTGGGAGTCATAGAGATACAGAAAGAATCATGCGCCTTCTCATTTGTGGGGTAAACTTGAAACAGGTCGAAAGCGGGGAAGAACCTCAAAAATGTACAAGCCTAGGTCAGAGGCCGGATAATACATTCTAGTTAGGACGATTCAATATAATTAATTTAAACGATTACATATAATTAATTTAAACGGTTTTCGCCGAGGAGGGTCGTCCCGTTAGCCCCGCACAGCGGCTTCGTTGAGAAGCACGGAAGTGTGGGATATCCACTCATCCCGCGCAGGGTCACCCTCTTGGGAGTGGGAGGGAACCTCCTCTTTTTTTCTCCTCTCACGCCTGCCCGATTATCCATCCAATCAGCGACCGGCGCTCCTGCGTGATCGCCGCCGCCGCCACAAAGAGGGCGTCCCCGCGCCTGCGCGGCTCTGCGGACCCGAAAGGGGCCCTCCGCTCCTCGCCGAACTCTCGCGAGACGTTCTCTCTTCCTCCTCTTCGTTTCCAAGATGGCGGCGGGCGAGGTGGAGGCTGCGCTGGCGCTGCTGAGCCGGGTCGCCGCGCTGGAAGAGCCGCTGGAGGAGCTGCGGGCCCTGCGGGTGGCCGTCCAGGCTCTGTCCCACGGCGCCCTGCGCGAGCGAGGGCCCCGCTACCCTTTAGGCGGGCTTTTCGTCCTCATGGCCCGCGGGGATAGGTAAGAGTGGATTGGGAGGGGAGGGGTTCCCTCACACCACAGGGGGCTAGTCCTCATGGAGGAGGTGGGATCGTGGCTGGGGCGGTGTGAGGTTGGGTGGTCCAAAGGGGGCCGAATTTCAAGATCGCAAGCTGACAGGTGCATGCATAATTGGGTGTGCTTGTGTATACGTATAATCTACCTATCTATCTCTCTATATAAATATATATAAACATACACACACATGTATAGACATATACTGTATGTACATGTGTAGATACAAATACGTGCCATGCATACCTCTGTCTGTGTGTATCTACCATATATGTATCTATTAATATACATCTATATCCTATCTATTTCTTATCAGTCTCTTCTATTTATCTATTTTATCTATCTATCTATCTATCTATCTATCTATCTATCTATCTATCTATCTATCTATCTATCTATCTATCTATCTATCTAATTTTATCTATCTATAGCTATTTTATTTTTATTTATTTTATCAAATTTATACCCCGCCCTTCTCCTTGTTAGGACCCAGGGCGGCGCAAAGGCATCATTAAAAACCATTACAAAACAATACAAACTCTTAAAAGATCTGTCTGTCTCTATCATTTGTCAATCTATATCTATCATCTATCTTCATCTATCTATCCATTCTATCTCCTGTCTGTCTGTCTGCCTATTTTCTCTCTATCATCTATATCTGTCTATCTATATCTATCTGTCAATCTCTATCTATCCATCCACCCATCCATCCAATCTCTCTGTCTGTATCTATCTATTTTATATCTCTCTATCATCTATATCTGTATGTCTATATCTATCAGTCATTCTATATCTATCTATCCATCCATTCTCTCTCACTCTCTCTCACTCACTCACTGTCTCTCTTTATCATCTATCACATATACATGCACAAATACAAATAGGTCTATACACACACACACACACAAACCTCCGTGTGTACATTTCTATGTGTGTGGATGTTGAAAGTTGGGTTTCTCTTTTTTTACTTGTAAACATGTCCATGGTCTCTCCTCCCTTTCTCTGCCTTTCTTCAATGTTGCTCTATAAATGTGGAAATTCTTGAAATGAGTGTAACAATGTTAAGGGAAGGCAACAACAGGATGGGAAAGTGATTGGTCTGGTTTTATGCTATGTGCAAGTTATGCAGTTGCTGGGGGATGCTTGGGCAGGGTTTTGGGAAAAGGTGTGATTAGTTTTCACGGAGAGTCCTTGAGGGGGTGGGTGGGAGAAGCCTTTGATCTTCCTAACAACCAGTTCTACCTTGAAAAATGGTGTCAAGAATTTTCATAAAGGAGTTAGGTTGCTAATTTTGCACTGTATTGACACATTTCCTTATTTCATTAGCCAACACCTGGGTTTTCCTTTCTCTTGCAAACAGTGAGCAGATCTCTTTATGTGTGTCGATCTTGGAGAGATTCCTGCAAGTCATGGATCCCTTGGATGTAATCCAAAATTTTGGGGAGGAACTTCAGAAGGGACTCTTTCACCCGGATGATTCAGTCAAAATCCTAACCATCTCCCAAGTACGTGATACAATTCAGTTTTGTAATCTACTCAAGGAGTAGGATGATTACCCTGTCGTGCGCTTCTCTATTTTCATGCATGTGCTGCAGGTGTCCAAAACAACACTGGAGGTGATATAGATAGTCCTTGACTTACGACCACAATTGAGGCCAAATTTTTTGGTTGCTAAGCAAGACATTTGCTGACTGAATTTTGCCCCATTTTACAACCTTTCTTGCCACAGTTGCTAAGTGAACGTTGCAGTTGTTTTGGCTACGCAAATGCTTTGAACAATTCTTTTTAAATGTTCGGTTTATGAAACCCACAAGGCAGTATTAGAAAAATAGCAGAGAACAGCTAAGAATGAGACTGAAAGACCCTGTGGAATGGAAGAAGAATGGAATTTGAAAACTGTCCAATGACTATAAATTATGTTGCACCCCTAGGTTGGAAGAGTTGTTGAAGACCCTGTTGCTGTGCGAGAAATCCTTAACACTCCTGAGTTACTGAGGCAGATTGTGTATTGCATTGCTGCCGAGAAAATAGCAGTGGCGAAAGAGGTCAGTGCTTGTGATCTGACGGTTGTGTGGCGGGGAGGGAAGGCCATCTGATCCACTGAACTTTACAAATCTCATAAATTATTTATAAACCTTATCTATTGGGCCAGTCGAGTTGCCGGTGTGCCTAGAGGTGGAGCTCCCGACTCACAATCGGGAGTCTGTGTGTTCGATCCTAGGTAGAGGCAGATATTTCTCTCTCTCGGCACACTGAGAATATATCTGCTGAACGAAACTCTGCATTGCCGACAGGAAGGGCATCTGGCCAGGAAACACTGCGCAACTGTTGTGCCTTTTGCTAATTCAGGGTCTCCGCACCCCCAACGTATGCACAGGTCTGCTGTTCCTGTTTTCATCGACAACTTTGTTTCTTAGGCCATCAAATCTTTGTCCAAGATAGCCCAGTCGCCAGAGGGCTTGGAGGTTTTGCTGGTGGGGAATTTGCTGATCGACTTGAAAAATGTCATGGCGAAGAGCGACATCATACGTTATCGCGTGTATGAGGCAAGAGTGATGGGGTGTTTTTCTTGATTATTATTATTATTTTGAGCCTAGCCCTAGCCGATAGAGGGAAAAAAGCACATGTCTTCACTGTCAGGTGGATGGTGGGACTTGGGAATTTAGAAACTATTACCTATTTATTTTTCAAAGTTTTTTATTCGTTTTCAATTTTAAAAATATAAACATTCCGTCTTTCCAGGCCTTGAGTTTGACACCTACTCTGAACGTTGTGGGGTTGCTCATGGCATGCAGTTAACTCCATGCTTAGCAATCTCATTCAGATCAAGTTTATTATCAGGCATTCTTAATAGTGAAATGTACAGTTCAGTGTTAAGATACTTCTAACCGTCCATAATCTGTCCCATCACGGGGTGTAAAAAGATGATGATTTCACTCCCATGCTGAGCGGAGATACAAACAGCACTATGGTTCACAAAGGCATTTAAAATGACCGGCTATAAACTTGGCACGCAGGCAGAATGCCCCAGTGGTCAATCAGAAACACAGCTGTGATCACATGCCATGGAACTACACTTCCCATAAGGGCAGTCCCTGCCTACATTTCCCGGGAGGTAATTTCTTAAAGGAGACCGTTCTTAATTCCTAAACCAGCTACATACTACTGGGGCAGTACTACAGCCCTGGCTTCACATAGCTACGTTTAATGAAATCTGATTTACAAATGTTGGGGTGTGTCTGCCCATTGCAGCCGAAACACTTTTAAAAGAGACATCGCTCAGATTCCTGTCCTTTTTTGTGCGTTTGTGTTAGCTAGTGATCCATATTTCCTCTACGTCGGTGGACTCCCTGAACTACTGTGTCAACAGCGGCTTAATATCGGAAATGATCGCGGAACTGACGGGAAACGATGTGCTCGTCAGGTACATAACGGGACGGGTGTCGGCATGAATGGGAGGTCTTGCGGGGGCAGCCTTGCTATGCAATGTTCCCTCTAAGCTGCGCGTCCGCCCATGCGACAAGAAAACGCCGCGCGGCAGTTTGCAACTGCCGCACGGTGATTTTTAATGTCACAGCGTGATGTACATTGGATGGAAATCAAGCCGCTGGACTCTGGACTGTAGTCTGGAGAGTGGAGACTAGATGTAGGTTGAGCGACATTTGGCGAGTGTCAAATGACAAGCGGTAGGCGGGATGCTCCAGCACAAAGCCGCTTTGGTGTCTGGGCTCCTCTGATTGGACGCTCCCAGCGCCTACCGGAGCAGTCCCTTCGGGGAGAGGGGGCGGTCTAGAAGTCCAATAAATAATAATAATAATGCACCCAGTCCATGCGGGGAAAAGATGCTGACTCTGTAAACTGCTTACAGAGGGCTGCAAAGCACACTGAAGCGGTGTGCTTAGAGCCGAGGTTGCGCAGTGGTTAAAGAGTACAGTCCTGCGAGCTACTTCAGCTGACTGCCAGCTGCAGTTCGGCAATTCAAGTCCCACCGTCTTAAGGTGGACTCCGCCTTCCCTCCTTCCGAGGTGGGTCAAATGAGGACCCAGATTGTTGGGATGCAAGAGGCTGACTGTCAACCGCTTAGAGAGGGCTGTAAAAGCACCGTGAAGCAGTATATAAATCTAAGTGCTGTGGCTGCACACTGGCATTTACCTGCAGGTGGGGCTTCCTGAGGCATTGGGAGGCCTATTCTCACCTTCCTGAAGTGGTCTGTTTGTTTTAAAACAGAGCGACCTGCATTGAGATGGTGACCTCACTGGCCCACACTCAACATGGACGGCAGTATCTCTCTCAGCAAGGCGTCATCGACAAGATTTCCAATATCATCATTGGAGCCGATTCGGATCCCTTCTCCAGTTTCTACCTGCCAGGTGATCACAGGTGGCCTTCGGGCATCTTGATCTTAGTAGGGTTAATACTGTACATTTGTGCCCTGCTGTTCTTCAACCCTGCAGTGAATTTACCATATTTTTCAGAGTATAAGACACACTTTTTTCTCCCCTAAAAGACGGCGAAAATTTGGGTGCATTTAATACACTGAATGTAGCCAAAAACGAACGGAGGAGGCAATGGTCTGTAGCAATCCCTGCAGCCTGGAACAGCTGATTGGGAATACTCCAGGCCTCAACTCTCTCACACGCTGACAGGATGCTAGCTAGGTGAATAACTTGGATGCTGGTAGGCAGAGACAGGATAAATGTTTTTTCTTATTTTCCTCCCCCAAAACTAAGGTGAGGCTTATACTCAGAAAAAATACAGCAGTGTGTGTGGCCCCAAACCAAATCTTGCATTCCGTAGCATTCATTCTGCTTCACATTTACACCCTCGGTTTCTTTCACGCTCTTTTTCTCAATCCCAGTTTGAATCTTGGTCCAGTTTCGGTTTTTTCTGCATAGGGGAAGAGCAGAAACCTCTCTTGAACCGGCGGGGTGGGATAGATGCTCTTATTGTAGGAATAACTTGCTTCTTGTATTTATAAACTTGAAACCTGTCAAAACCTAGTTTTCAGGGTTCCAAGTAGCTTGTTCTGTTGACATGGGGCTATCTTGGCAGGCTTTATTAAGTTTTTCGGCAACCTGGCCATCGTGGATAGCCCTCAGCAGATCTGCGAGCAGTACCCCGCCTTCGTGGAGAAGGTCTTCAGCATGGCCGAAGGCCAGGACCCCACCTTGTTTGGCGTGGCGGTGGACACGCTCGCAATCCTGGGCTCCAACCTGGAGGGCAAGCTGGTGCTGCAGAAGACAGGTTCGTCCAGCATGCGCGCGTAAAAGTAAAACTCCGGTTACAGGGCTAGAGGTGGGAGGGGGAGAGATGCTTTACGGGCCTAGCCCAAAACAGAGTTTGCTTTGGTTTCCAGGAAGTCGGTTCCATCGTGTGCTAAACAGAATCGGACACCAAATAAAGAATGCCCCGCCGGAGATGCGAATCCGATGCCTGGATGCTGTTTCGTCTCTCTTGTTCTTGCAAGTAAGTTACAGGCAATCTGCTTCCCCATCTACCCACATAGCCCATCTCACTCTGTCTCCACCATAGACTCTCCAAGGGGATTAGACTTAATTCTTTTGTGGCTACCTAGGGATTCTGCCCCACTGTCAGAAATCAGTGGGGCAGACGAACAGCTGGATCCTGGTCCCAGTGTCCGCATGCACAGACCTGCCAGGAGAAGGGAACAGGGCCGACTGTTCTGGGATTTGGAGTAGGGGAGAAACCTTTGGCCTCTGAACACTTCGTTGTGGCCCGCCAGTGGAGCTGGTGGCAGACTCAGACAGTGAGGAGGTTGGGGAGGAACATGGCCAGTCCTTGAGTCTGGGGAAGGCTCTGCGTTAGAGGCAGAGAGGGGGCCAGGGCTGTCTGATAGTTATCAACTGCCTTTAGAGTTGTAGATCAGTGGGGCAGAAGAACAGCTGGAGCCTATTCCCGATGTGTGCATGCACAGAGCCGCCAGGAGAAGGGACCAGCTAAGGAACAAGGGCCGATTTAGGAGTAAAGCCACAGGTGGATGACGAATGGTCCCTCCCATAGGGAATAAAGAGAAGCAAAAGGGGAGGGGAGTTTGCAGGACACAATGAGTTCAGTTCATGAGAGTGAAGATCTGTTCCTGACTTCTTGCCAAGGAATTGCTGCTACAGCATGGAGTTTAGAATATATCGGCCTGGCAGCTCTCCAAGCCTGATAAAAGTCTGTAGTTGTAAAATCTCTTGAAAGACTGTTGGCCGGGACTTTGCTCTTTAATAAAAGAGGTTTTCTCGGGATGAGGAATCGGCTTTGTGCTTTTGGGAAGCCTAGGTTAGAACAGTAACCCAAACTGGATACCATATTCCAGGTGTGGCTCTTACCAAGGCTTTACAAAACGGTATGAATACTTCCTGTGATTTCGATTCCATGCCGAGGTCTTTGTAAACTCACCCGCTATTCTCTTGCATACAGCCTGAGCAGCAAACAGAAGACCTCCTTCGGATGACCGAAGCGTGGTTCTCCTCCCTCTCCAACCAACCCTTGGAGCTGTTCAGAGGCATCAGCACTCAGCCCTTCCCTGATCTCCACTGCGCAGCCTTGAAGGTTTTCACTGTAAGATTCTTTTCGCATCAAATGCCTTTGTAGTTGTCAATACATCGTCATTCTTGCTGTGGCTTGCCAGCGGGGCTGAGGCCAGACTCGGACAGTGAAGAGGTTGGGGAGGAACATGAGCCAGTCCAGGAGTCTGGGGAAGGCTCTGTCGGAGGCAGAGAGGGGCCCAGGGCTGTCTGACAGTTATCAGCTGCCTTCAGAGTCAGACATCAGTGAGGCAGAAGAACAGCTGGAGCCTGTTCCCGATGTGCGCATGCACAGGGCTGCCAGGAGAAGGGAACAAGGGCCGACTCAGGAGTAAAGCCATGGCCAGGAGGGCGTTTTACCAGGTTCACCTGGTTCGCCAGTTGCGCCCCCTATTGGATCGGGACGCCCTTCGCACAGTCACTCATGCTCTCGTGACATCCCGACTGGACTATTGCAACTCTCTCTACATGGGGCTCCCCTTGAGGTGCACCCGGAGACTTCAGATGGTCCAGAACGCAGCCGCGCAGGCAATTCTGGGAACCTCCAGGTTTACCCACATAACACCGCTCTTGCGCGAGCTGCACTGGCTGCCTGTCGTCTTCCGGGTGCGCTTCAAGGTATTAGTCATCATTTTTAAAGCGCTTCATGGCTCGGGACCTAGCTATCTGCGGGATCGGATCCTGCCTCACACATCCTCACGGCCGATTCGCTCCCACAGAGAGGGACTTCTCCGGGTGCCGTCCACTAGACTTTGTCAGCGGGCGACGCCCAGGGGAAGGGCTCTCTCTGTGGCGGGCCCAGCCCTCTGGAACGACCTTCCCCCCGACATTAGAACGACCACGGACTTCCGCTCCTTCCGTCTAAAATTAAAAACACATCTTTTCTGCTTGGCCGGCCTAGGGTAGTCTCTCTCTATGGGGTTTTAGTTACTTATAATTGGGAATTTTAGTATTTTAATGGGGCATTTTTTAGCACAGGTATATGTTTAATTTGTTTTTAATGTGTTTGTATATTTATTGTTTTCATTTTCCCTGTGCACCGCTCCGAGTCCCTATGGGGAGAGGGAGCGGTCAACAAATTAAAATTATTATTATTATTATTATTAAAGGCACAGGTGGACAATGAATGGCCTCTCCCAGAGGAAATAAAAGAGGAGCGAAAGGGGAGTGGAGTTTGCAGGAGACAATTAGTTCGCTCAATTAGTTTTGTGACTCTCACGGACTTGACAACAGTGTCAAGAGTTTGTTGCAGAAAAAACAAATCCAGAAATCACACACAGATAACCGATGCAGCTGGATTCATTAACCTCTTTATATACCATAACAACAGATGAATAAATGTACAATACCAACAGGTGGGTTTTCAAGGAAACACAAAGCAGGAGAGTGACAGGCAAACGCAAGCCAGAACAGTTAATTTCATTCCAGAGGTCAGAGCAGACAGACAAGTTTAGACTAGTTCACTTCTCAGAGCAGCAGACCCGGTTCTGTTTCAGCTCCCATTGGCTGACTTAGTCGCTATGCCTATTCATTGGCTGACCCTGTTCCCATGTCTCTCCCTGTCATGAATATTCTTAACAAACAGCTTTTAAAATTAATTTGAAGGTCAAAACCATTTAACATAATCTGCCTTGTCCCTTAGGCCGTTGCAAATCAGCCTTGGGCTCAGCAGGAAATGTTGGCCAGTCCTGGCTTTGTGGAATATATGGTGGACAGATCCGTGGAACCGGATAAAGCTTCCAAGGAGGCCAAGTACGAACTGGTCAAGGCTTTGGTGAACTCAAAGACGGCGGCCGAAATCTTTGGGAACCAGCATTACTTGAGACTGAGGGCGTATATGCGCGAGGGGCCCTATTACATCAAGGCTATCGCAACTACCGCTGTGGAAGGAGCCGAGTAACTTCGGGCGACGTCATTTTAAGCGAGTTCCAGGGTTAACCAAACGTTCTGGATTTCTTGAAAGGTGGGGCTGGCCTGTGGATTTGTAGGGGGGGGGCAAAGAAAGGGTGGATAACATTTAACTTGGTATGAGTCTCTTGCTTTTTTCGACATTGAAACGGCAGGAAGTTGGTTTGAAATACGGAGATTTTTCTAGGTATTTTCCAAGTGGGAAAAAATCCAAGAGCTCAGGAAAGGAGGCTCTTAAAATATATTTTAAAAAAAACAACAAACATTTCCCCCAGGATAATGTTGTAGGATATCCTGGGAGGCCCGTATATTCGCCTTCGTTTGTGAAAAACATTTTGTTGCTATTGTTGTTGTGGATCACACAGGTTTTACCATCTGCACAGAGTCTTTTTTTTCTTCCAATCACACCTGCCGTGTGGTTTTTTCCAACGTTCCAATTTTTTGACCAAAGCCCAACCATTTCTCCCCACGACCTTACCTAGGGAAAATAACACCTGGGTTTAATCCGGGTTCTTAAAAGCAAGTTAGAAGGAAGAATAAAGAATATATCTTACATACAAGGCTAAACAAATCACCATTTTACACCCCCCCCCCCAAAAAAGGTGCTTATTTTCCTCCCTTCTTTCACTCCTTATCTGTCCATCCTCCAGCTCTTAATCTCAACCCCAGAAAAGTATAAATTTTTGCTGACTTGTTTCTCAGAGACTAATCCCAACAATCTCCTACAAAATAAAAGACTTCTTCTAGTGCAGGGTTCAGCAACCTACAACACTCAAAGAGCCCCAAAGATCTTAACCAGAAGCCCCCCCATTCAATTCTGGAGCCGACTGAAGTTCCAGCTCCTCCATCTTAGTCTCCTCCTAGCGGGGGATCCTTTTTCCTCTGCCGATCAGAAGTTGGTTCACCCACCATAGAGTCTCCTAGTGCGGCATCCTTCTTCCTCTACCTGTCCTAACTGGAAGCTGTATCCCATTGTGGAGCCAACCAGCGACGGAGCCGCAGCAGAGGGATGAAAGAGCCTCATGCGGCTCTGGAGTCACATGCGGCTCCAGAGCTGCAGGTTGCCAACCCCTGTTCTTGTGCCTTTGAGAGTTAATACATATCTGTACACACAAGATATTTCTTCCTTGATTCAGTTCGGATGTAGCACCGTCACTTTTCCTACACGCCAGTCTCTTAAACAGGGTACAGTTTGAATCAGGTTGCATCGGAAAGCAATTCAACATGAAGGACCAGGGTCCAATATGCACAATCCAGCTCAGCTTCATGGGGTGTTAAATGCACGGGTGGCTTTTTATTGCTTGACTAACTTAGGGAGCAACAAAGTAACTCCCCACCCTAGATGATTCTGTGGTTGTAGTAATGTTTTGAGTAGTTCTCCCTGCCTGCAAAGATTTGCTTTTCATGCCTTCTGCTTTCGATTCGATTGTAAAAGCCAGTCTTGAACTGAAGAACGTGGGAATGTGGGTGGTTTGCAATCCGATTTTTCGACCCTGTTTTGCTCAAAACTACTGCCTTTGGTGTATATTTTGGCTCTGAAATACTGCGACTTCCTTTTGCTTATAAACATGTAGAATTAGCCTTTTAAAAGAAAAAAAAAGAAGGGGGGGAATTAAATGCGTGCAAAAAGTCTTCAACTTCTTGTCTGAATGTCAGGCTCCTTGTTACATCTAGTCCTCGGCTTACGGCCACAATTTTTGCGACCTTCTGACCGGCAAAGTCAATGGGGGGGGGGGGGGGGAAACCAGATTCACTTAACAACCGCATTGCTAATTGAAGACCTGCCGTGATTCGCGTAACAGAGGCGACGAGAAACGTCGTAAAATGCGGCAAAGGCCACTGGACAAATGTGTCACTTAGCGGCATCAACGTTGAGCTCAATTGCGGTCGTAAGTCAACCTCTACACGCAAAGCCACATAAATCGTCACAATTCCAACAGGTAAGATTGGGGGTAAGCCCCATGGAGAAAGTCAAACGGAGATAACTATTATTTTGATTCTTCTAATCGGAAAAACGCTCTTTCTGAACGGCGTTGACTTTGGACTCTCTCAACCCGTCCAGATACGTCATGATCTTGCAGGACACCAGGCCGTAGTAGGTTTCCAGTAAGGTGCAATCTTCATCAGCTTTCATCTCCTCCCATTCTCGGAGAAGCTGGCTGGTCTCCGACACCGTCGAAGTGAAAATATACTTATAGCAGCATCGGTTGTACCAGATACGTCGCCCCCCGGAAAACCGGGAGCTGTGGGTGGGCACCACGCCGGCTGCCCTTGCACAGACGCCCACAAAAGTGCCAGGGAGCAGGGAAGGAGGAACTTCTCTAGAAGTTACGTAGATCTTCCGAGCAACGTCTTGTGAGATGACCAAGGCCGTGGCGCTGCAGTAGTCGGGATAATACCGTCTGGGATGTTTTCTTACGGAGGTAAAACTGCCGTTGTGGAATTCTTTGTTGGGGACATTTGGACGAATCACCCTTCCGAGGTAGATGTCTTCAGGGGGAGTCCTTAAGTTGAGCAGATATTCAACCAAGGATTGGAGGTTGGCAAACATCTCTTCGTCTACTTTGAGAACGAACCTGGCCTCGGGACAGAAAGTTACGGTCCACTCTACGGCCCTCTTGACCTTCAGTGTCTGATTCTCGGGGGTATCCAGAAAGATTCCTTGGATCAGATCATGTTGTTGGTCTGATTCCTTGATCACCTCCACTTGGGCGGTAGCTGAAGGTGGCTTGCCCAACACAAACAAGACCAGAGTGGTGTAACCTTGGACGTGGGTCACGTTGGCCCATGTTTTCCGGATTGCGCTGCGCCGGGACAGGTTTTGGGGGCTACTGAAGACGAGAACCAAGAGGAAGACCTCTCGGTTGAAGCAAGCTTCTGGGTTGCTAATGACATAAGCCTCGGAGATGTTGATTTTCATGGAGGACATGTCCAGTATCCGGGCTTTTTCTCGAGCTCTGAGGACTTTGGTGTCCATGTAAGTGGTGGGGATGGCTTGTAAGAAATATTCCTCCATGAGATCGGCTCCGAAGAGCAAAATGTGGAAAAGGGCCACGTTGAAGAGCATGAAGCACCACTGGTGAGTTCGGAGCCTACAGAAGATCATCTGTTGAAATGGAGAGGAACAAAGATTAGCGTTGGTTTCCTTCAACGTTTAATACAATAATACAATAGCAGACTGTGAAAGGGACCTTGGAGGTCTTCTAGTCCAATCCCCTGCCTAGGCAGGAAACCCTACACCACTTCAGACAAATGGTTATCCAACCTCTTCTTAAAGACTTCCAGTGTTGGGGCATTCTCAACTTGTGGAGGCAACTTGTGTTCCACTGGTTAATTGTTCTCACTGTCAGGAAATTTCCCCTCAGTTCTAAGTTGCTTCTCTCCTTGATTAGTTTTCCCTCATTGCTTCTTGTCCTGCCCTCAGGTGCTTTGGAGAATAGCTTGGCTCCCTCTTCTTTGGGGCAGCCCCTGAGATATTGGAAGATGCTATCATGTCTCCCCTAGTCCTTCTTTTCATTAAACTAGACATTTCCTGCAACTGTTCTTCCTATGTTTGAGTCTCCAGTCCCCTCATCCTCTTGGTTGCTCTTCTCTGCACTCTTTCTAGAGTCTCCACATCCTTTTTACATCGTGGCGACCACAACTGGATGCAGAATTCCAAGTCCTTATAAAGTGTAGAACTATTGAACTATTGATGAGGAGAGGAGAGAAAGGAGAGGAGGGGAGGAGAGGAGATGAAATGAGAAGAGGAGGGGAAAAATATTTGTAGCTCAGGGCTGAACTGTGGGCTCCTTGGTGCTTTCTAAACTTGGTGCTTTCATTGCAGACATTTCATTACCAAGCTAGGTGTCATCATCAGTTACTTAGCAACGGAGGTGGTATTCCCTTCCCTTCCCTACTGGTTGGCAAATGTGAGCCCGCACATGTACTGAAAAAGGGCCTAAATGGGACGCCATAGAACCAGGGTGGGGGTGAGGGCACCTGCTATTTCCACTACCATTTCGAGCGAACTGGTCCGAACCGGCAGAATACCACCTCTGCTTATCCCTGATGATGTTGCCTAGTTGGGTTATGAAACGTCTGCAGGAAAACCACCAGGCTCAAGAGAGCACCAAGGACCCCCGCAGTCCTCCCCCTCCCCTTCCTCCATTTCCTTCCCACTTGTCTTTCTCGTCCCAGCTTCTGCCAACCTAGCAGTTCGAAAGCACGTAAAGATGCAAGGAGAAAAATAGGGACCCCCTTTGGTGGGAAGGGAGCAGCGTTCCGTGCGCCTTCGGCATTGAGTCATGCCGGCCGCATGACCCCGGAGACGTCTTCGGACAGCGCTGGCTCTTGGGCTTTGAAACGGAGATGGGCACCACCCCCTAGAGTCGGGAACGACTAGCACAGATGTGCGAGGGGAACCTTATTTCCCACATCGGCCTCGCACCACAAATGTCAAATTGCCCCCTGAACATTAGCAAAATGAACATTATCAGGGGTAAAAAAAGCATTTGATTTTTAAGTAGGATTTATCTCCTCCAGTCAATATTGTCACAATAAGCGTCAGAGATGCTCAGGGCTTACCTGCGTGGTCTTTAGGGGAGACGACGCTGGAATTTCTCGAGTCGGGAGGTGATGTGTCTACGGCTTTGGATGCACGGGGAATGTTTTTGCAATTGGAGTAGCATCATGTAGCAAAAGCACACCCAGGTAGAGTTTCTCTTGTGTCAAGAACAGCATTCTTTTTTTAAATTGTTTTTTTTTCCGTCCCCTTTTGAATCCGAGCAGTGTAATACCAGAGGACGGTGATCATGTTACAGGTTGGCATAGGATTCTTAATTTCTGAGTGAACTACAACAGAGGCTGCAGAACAGCACACTTGAACGAAGGCTGTGTGTGTGAGAGAGAGAGCAAGAGCGAGAGCTGTTGTCTACTTAAAAAGCTGTAGGGCTTAGTTTTTGCAAGATCTCAGTCCTGAGTGTAATTTTTTAAAAGAGGCAATTGAGAGGTAAAAGGCAAAGGTTCCCCTCGCACATATGTGGATGCTTCTATCTATCTATCTATCTATCTATCTATCTATCTATCTATCTATCTATCTATCTATCTATCTATCTATCTATCTATCTATCTATCTCTAATCTATCCAGTCTTTCTATCTGTCTGTCTAATCTGTCTATCTAATCTATTTTATCTATCTATATCTTATCTATCTAATCTATTTTATCTGTCTATATCTTATCTATATCTATATCTATCTATCTATCTATCTATCTATCTATCTATCTATCTATCTATCTATCTATCTATCTATCTATCTATCTATCTATCTATCTATCTATCTATCTAATCTATCCAGTCTTTCTATCTGTCTGTCTGTCTAATCTTTCTATCTAATCTATTTTATCTATATCTTATCTATCTAATCTATCTGTTTTATCTGCCTACATCTTATCTATCTAATTTATCTATCTAATCTATCTACCTACCTACCTACCTACCTACCTACCTACCTACCTACCTACCTACCTACCTATCTATCTAATCTATGTATCTAATCTCTCTCTCTCTCTCTCTCTCTCTCTCTCTCTCTCTCTCTCTCTCTCTCTGAATACAGTAGAGTAGAATAGGAATAGAACAAAACAATATCGGAATGAATAGAATTTAGAAGAGAAGAGAATGGAATGGAATAGAGAAAGAATGGAGTGGAATAGAGTAGAATAGAATAGAGAATGCAGAGTAGAACAGAATAGAATATAATTCTTTCTTTGGCCAAGTGTGATTGGACACAAAAGGAATTTGGTGCATAAGCCCTCTGTACATAAAAGCTATAAGTGATAAATCATAATCATGGCCGTCATAAAAATACATTTACACACACACACAAAATCTCTCACAGGATTCAAGGCATTATTCTATTATAAATAACACATTATCCTACTACAAATAAACCCTGCTTATTTATAAGGTCTACGGGGACCAAGATAGCCCCATTCCTGGCTCAGCACAAGAGATCCGTTGACTGGCCAAGCACGCCAGCTTCGCCCGGCATGTGGGAAAGATCTCTCTCCACAGGTGCACAGTGGGGCCTGGCACAACGCAGACCCAAACAGACCTCTCGGCTTCGCCCCAGCTGCTTGTGCGCATCTTTGGCGGTTTCCATTGCCTTTGGGGGAGGGGGCTCGCCTGGAGCGAGGTTCAGAGGCACCCAGCCTGAAAAGCCTCTGGAGGGGCACATGACCTGGATATTTTTAAAAACTGTTAACTAACTTGAGGTGCTTTAGATTTTAATTTGACTTTCTTTTCTCTCTTTTCAAATCGCATTTGAAAAGAGACTGGAATATAGGAATAGCTTTTTAACGTTCCTAAACTGAAAAGATAAACTGTCCGGAGATAACAAAGAAGAAGAAAATAAGATACGAAAAAGTGCTATGTTTGAACTGAATCAAGGAAGAAATAGTCTCTCTCTCTCTCTCTCTCTCTCTCTCTCTCTCTCTCTCTCTCTCTCTCTCTCTCTCTCTCTCTCTCTCTCTCTCTCTCTCTCTCTCTCTCTCTCTCTCTCATCTATCTACCAACCAGATAAGAAAAAGTTTGTTAATACAAATTGGTAAAGGTTTCCCTTGCACATCTGTGCCAGTCGTTCCCGACTCTAGGGGGCGGTGCTCATCTCTTGTTTCAAAGCCGAAGAGCCAGCGCTGTCCGAAGACGTCTCCGGGGTCATGCGGCTGGCGTGACTCAATGCTGAAGGCGCACGGAACGCTGTTCCCTTCCCACCAAAGGTGGCTCCTATTTTTCTACTGGCATTTTTTACCTGCTTTCGAACTGCTAGGTAGACAGAAGCTGGGAGAAGTAACGGGAGCTCACTCTGTTATGTGGCGCTAGGGATTCGAACAGCCGAACTGCTGACCTTTCTGATTGACAAGCTCAGCCTCTTAGCCACTGAGCCACCACGTCCTTCTACAAATTAGGGTCTGGTTTATCTTTTTCGTGAGCGCTAATCAAACCTTACAACTTTCGCCCACTGCTGACGTCCGACCTCATTCTAATGAAAATGGGTGATATTATGGGATGCAAATATGTAATATGTTTGACTACATGTAAGATTCAGAAAAAAAAACAGTTGGAAGGGTCCTTCACCTCGCAAGCCCTTGAGGGAAGAATGGAGAAAACAAACCTGAACTTGATACTCTATATCAAGACTGAAATGCTATATTAAAGAATAACATAAACACAGCTAGAACGGATACAGATTTTCAATGTCAGAAGATACATTTCTGATGTGATTTTTCTCGAGGCAAACTTTTAAAATTGTAACTACGTGGCTCAATTCAGTAAACCATGGTTCTGGGCTAGCCTGCCTTATGAATTTTGCCACGGTTTGCAAAGTGTTTTATAAAGTTTATAAGTGCTCTGATCCAGGCTTCGCAACAGCCTGAAGGAAATTCCTTGTCCCGATAAAAACCCCTTTTATTAATTTGCTGTGAATTCCAACATAGTCACAATGGATCAAAGAGAACTTGATGGTGTATCATCAGATGCACATAATTTGCTGCAAATAGTTCACGGTCACTGTCAACTAAGAGAGCTCAAGAAAACTACATTTCCCAGATGCCCCTTAAACCTGCCTCTCGGTGCAACCATATTTAATCCACTTTTACTTAATTCAAGCGTATATTTAGTCTAATAAAGGAGAATGTTTGTAGCTCAGGGTTGGTGTGAGCGACCCCTGGTGGTCTCTGAGCTTGTTTATTTTCTTGCAGACGTTTCATGACCCAGCTAGGTAACAACATCAGTACTGATGATGTTACCTAGTTGGGTCATAAAACATCTGCAAGAAAACAAGCAAGCTCAGAGAGCACCAAGGACCTCTCATATATTTAGTCTTCTTTTCTCCTTTCTTTTCCCTTCCCCCTTCCTTTTCTCCCCTTTCTCTCCTTCCTTCCACAGATGTCTTCAGGAGGTCCAAAAAGCCAACCAATTATACTAGCCTTTATTGTCTTTGCACACCAAGTATACATCAAAACTGGTTTTAAGTTCACTGGTGCAATCCATGACAAAAAAATATAAATAGTATAAAGAATAATCCCTATGCAAGTAATTAGGAGAAAGAAAGAAAGAAAGAAAGAAAGAAAGAAAGAAAGAAAGAAAGAGAAAGAAAGAAAGAGAAAAACTAGTCATATGCTTCTGTACAATCCATACCAGTGGTGGGTTTCTGCAGGTTCGCACCTACTCGCAAGAAGCCAGATGGTGAAATTTAGAGAGCCGGTGAGAGGGGGTTCCACCGGTGGACCCAGAAGTAAGTCTGGCCTGCCGCTGCCGGTAACCCAATGGGAAGGAAAGGAAAGGAAGGCAGAAAGTAGGAAAGGAAAGGAAAGGGAGGGAGGGAGAGAGAGAGAGAGAGAGAGAGAGAGAGAGAGAAAGAAAAAGAAAGAAAGAAAGAAAGAAAGAAAGAAAGAAAAAGAAAAGAAAATTTATCATCACAATTGAGCCCAAAAATTTAGTTGCTAAGCAAGAGCGTTGTTAAATGAGTTTCACCACATTTTACAAGTTGGCCACTCCCACCCTGTCATATGACTGCCAAGCCATGCCCACAAAATAGGCCACACCTACAGAGTAGGTTCTAAAAAAATTTGAAACCCACCATTGATCCATACAAACCATAATTCCATGATAGCCCTTCCAGTCTCTTTTCAACATCCATTGTCACAGAAGCAGTGGGCTGCTGGAGCCAATCCATCCATCCATCCATCCATCCATCCATCCATCCATCCATCCATCCATCCTGAACTGCCCCACTGATGTCATGAATTGCACTGGGGCCAAGGACTGTGAACTGAAGCCTCCAGATGATCTCAAGAGTGCCTCACAAGCCTAGCTTCCCAGTTCTGAGCTGGAATCAGATCCGTTCAGCTAGATATTGTTGGTGTCTGGTTACCCTTTGGAGAAGAACAATGGGTTCAAGAGAATTCCCACCCACCCCCCAACTCCAGCGTGTGACTCACTAAAGAGATGCTTGCTGTGTCTATATTTGGCTCCGGAGTTGGCATATAAGCCTGAGACTTCGCATCCTGATTCAAGGACAGCCTGCCCGGAGCATCCCTAAGACGACAGGATGGGTGTATACGAAGAAAGAGGGTAAGCAAACTCCCTTTGCATCTAACCACCTCTAATCCTGGTTTGCTTCTGTACCCAGCAAAGTTAGCCATGTGCTGCCCTCTGCCAAGATTAAAAAATGAATTTCCTCCCTCCCCCTATATGGTGAGACTGAGGGGCAAAATACTATAAAAGGCTGCTCATATATTGTTCACTGGAGCTTAGCAATTCCCCAAATCTGTGCTGTTTTTCCTTCTTGGAGTTGTTCCCCTTAAAAGTCAGATTTGATCAGACAGCCCTCCCAAGAAAGGACTAAAATTAGCAAAGCAGGGACCCACGAGAGCCCATTCCTTTGGGCACGATCAAAACTCCTTTTAGAACTCTTTAAAATAGTTCTCTGCCTGTTGTTTACTCTTGAGTCAAAGAGTCTTGGGAATGAGTGGAATCAAGCATCCACAGTTGCTTCTACGATTTCCCTGCTTCTGTTTTGATTCTGTTGTCAGATTCCCTTTGCAGGGGCAAAATTTACAGCCCAGAATGTAGTAGTTACCGCAGCTTTCCTTGGGAAGATTTCTTAGAGAAGGACGATCATCACAACTTCTATCCATATAGAATGTTAATGATGATTCAATCTTGGGTTGCTGCAGGGAGCAGATCGAACCAAACAGGAAGCTGGGCAGTTGGAGAACCAAGCATACGTCGTCCAACAGTGGACGTCCCTTAGAGGTGGTTTATGCGAGTAAGTATATCGCCTTTTCTTGTCTTTCTCTGTGGTAGGAGCTGATAATGTTCTCTCTTTGTGGGTGACGGGTGGAGAAGACCATCCAGGAGAGTTTAGAATAAGGTTTTTATGTTATTTTTTTTCTTATAAAAGACTAAGCCTGTGAAGCGTTCATTTTTCATCCTTCATCCAAAGAGCTAGCAAATTAATAATATATATATATATATTTAAAAGAGAGCTTATCCTATAAAACGACAGGAAACCAATGGAAAAGCTCAGGTGAGAAAGGAAATCATAATAAGAACAATCAACACAATAAGGCAGCAATTCTTAACGCTGTCAGGATCACAGCCTCCCCATAGACCAGTCAATCAAAGGCCTGTTGGAAGGAAATTGTTCAAAGGCAACAACTAAATTCACTGCTTTAATCTACAGTTGGAGGAGTCAGTCCTACAGGCGTCACCGGTGGGCTGGAGCGTTACAACCCCCTCGATCATGAGTGGCAAATCCTGGGCACGGTCTCGAGGCAGCGGAGTGGCATTGGGGTGGCTTCCCTTAATGGGTCCATCTATGCAGCAGGTGGCCACGATGGACTTGTCTGCCTCAATAGCGTTGAGAGGTAAGCGGGCGCCTTGAAGGAAGATCATCTAGAGATGGTCGATGGCTGGATTTCTCCGCTTTGTTCTAAATCGTTCTCACCATTTGTTCCAGTCTGTTTTCTAAAGTTTTGGTAGTTTTATATTGCTCTTTGTTTGTTGGGAGTTGTTCGAGTTGGCAGCATCCAATTAAATAAATAGCACCCTCCCCAACTTTCCTTGGGTTCTGTTGGGGTACTGTAGACCATGGTGGGGGTTTGCAAAGGGGAAGAATCCTGGAAAACAAACAGGGAGTTTGTCTAAGATGCAAGATTCTCCTCCTCCCCCCCAATTCCAGTTACTTTTTTCTAAGTTGATATTCTCTCCTACCTTCTCAGTCTGAAATTGACGGAGTTCCAATTCCCTGCTCCCTTTGAAACTGACCGAATTTCAATTCCCTGCTCCCTATGAAATTGACTGAATTTCAATTCCCTTCTCCCTTTGAAATTGGCTGAATTTCAATTCCCTTCTCCCTTTGAAATTGGCTGAATTTCAATTTCCTGCTCCCTTTGAAATTGACTGAATTTCAATTCCCTTCTCCCTTTGAAATTGGCTGAATTTCAGTTCCCTTCTCCCTTTGAAATTGACTGAATTTCAATTCCCTTCTCCCTTTGAAATTGGCTGAATTTCAGTTCCCTTCTCCCTTTGAAATTGGCTGAATTTCAGTTCCCTTCTCCCTTTGAAATTGACTGAATTTCAATTCCCTTCTCCCTTTGAAATTGGCTGAATTTCAATTTCCTTCTCCCTTTGAAATTGACTGAATTTCAATTCCCTTCTCCCTTTGAAATTGGCTGAATTTCAATTTCCTTCTCCCTTTGAAATTGGCTGAATTTCAGTTCCCTTCTCCCTTTGAAATTGGCTGAATTTCAATTTCCTTCTCCCTTTGAAATTGGCTGAATTTCAGTTCCCTTCTCCCTTTGAAATTGGCTGAATTTCAGTTCCCTTCTCCCTTTGAAATTGGCTGAATTTCAGTTCCCTTCTCCCTTTGGAAACGGACTGAATTTGAACTCCCTGCTCTCGACTCCCAAGTTGTGCCCCCAGGTTTTATGGACCCTGCGGAGGCGCCACCGTTTGAGTCACTTGCCGTTTTCCCAGCCTGCCGAGAAATGTTTTGCACTGTTCCTTTTCCTTGCGAGATGACTAAGATGCTCTTGGTATTTTTATGATGTCTCTTTATTTACAAGCCCCGTCAATTACTCAATGACGTATGTTCCTTAAAAAAGAAAAAAAACAAACCATAAGCACTTCTAATACTCCCGAGCTACTATTCCTTTCCAAACAGGTGCAAAGCACAAGTTTCTCTCACTTTAGAGGACCCGTTCTCCATTTTCAAAGCTGGTATCCAACAGCTCTCTATCCTGGCTTAAGGAAAAGCCACTTCCCATCGTCATCAGGGGCCATCAGTGATTTCTATTTTTTTCTTCTTAAGGATCTGCAGCCATTAAGCTACACAGGCAAGGAGCTTAGGTGAAAAATTCCTTTGGAATGAACTCAGGCCTGGAGCTTAAATATTTTCCATCGATTAGGCAACGCTGTGAATTGAGGCTGTGGGAACATCTTTCTTCTTCCCTGTTAGGTATGTCCCCGAAATCAATGAGTGGAAGAGGAATGTGGCGCCTCTGAGTGAACCCAAGGGAGATGTAGCTGTGGCCGAACTGGGCGGTTACTTATATTGCGCTGGTGGTTTTGACGGGCTGGTTTGCCTCAACACGTTGGAAAGGTAAGCCCAGTTGAGATGCCAATTGGAGGCCATGCCGGCGTGCTACGGTAGCTAATATTTATACTTGGTAGCCTTTTGCCCACTGCAAAGATCTCTCCCCAATTCAAATCAAAAATGGATTGATGTAACCTCTAGAGGGAGATGGGGCTGGAGTCAATCCCCTTGGGAAGCTTCTAGGGGAGAGGGAGGAAGAGAAGGAAGAGGATATGGGGAAGGAGGAGGAGGATAAAGGAGGGAGGGAGGAGGAGGAGTAAAATATGGAGAGAGAGGAGAAGGAAGTAAGATATGGAAAAGGAGGAGGAGGAAGATGAGGAGGAGGAGAAGGAAGATATGGAGAAGCAGAAGGAAGATATGGAAAAGGAGGAGAAGGAAGATATGAAGGAAGAGGAGGAGGAGGAAGGTATTGAAAAGGAGGAAGAAAGTATGGAGGAAGAGGAGAAGGAAGATATGGAAAAGGAGGAGAAGGAAGAGGAGGAAGAGGAGGAGGAGGAGAAGGAAGATATAGAGAAGCAGAAGGAAGATATGGAGAAAGAGGAGAAGGATGAAGGATGAAGGGGGGAGGAGGAAAGTATGGAGGAAGAGGAGAAGGAAGATATGGAAAAGGAGGAGAAGGAAGATATGAAGAAGCAGAAGGAAGATAAGGAGAAGAAAAGGAGAGTGCTCCTCTGGCTGCTGGCGGGCCACAACAAAGACATTTTGTCGAATCATCTCCTTTCTCACCATTGCTGATTCCTTCCAGGTACGACCCTGTACTGGACAGATGGCAGAAGTTGGCACCTATGAAGTCCCGTCGCAAAGGCCTGGGCTTGGCCGTACTGGATGGCTATTTATATGCCGTTGGGGGCTCTGATGGATATTCTCCCTTATGCTCAGGTATATCCTGGCTGTAGGTTAAATTACTCCGCGTCCTACGTTAAAGCAGAGTAACAGAATTGGAAGGGACCCTATATAGCATTTCAGACAACTGCCTGTCCAATCTCTTCTTAAGAACCTCCAGCGTTGATGCATCCACAACTTCTGGAGGCAAGCAGTCCCGCTGCTTAATTGTTCTCGCTGTCAGGAAATGTCTCCTTCGTTAGTTTCAAACTTTCTCAACTTCCAGTTTCTCTCTCTGAGCTGAAGCTGAGGGTTGACTAAGATGTCCTACGGTGCACTTCTTGCCTCAAAATGACAGGAAATAAATTTCCCTGATTTTTTTTATTTTTTATTCTCTTGGCATTTGCGGCAAGAAAGAGAAGAGTGAAAATAATTGGTGGGTTAGGAACCAATTTGCTATGGAGTTTTGGAAGTGTTTTATTCGGTCTCTTGCATCTTTGCATCTCTCTCTCCCTCTCCCTCTCTCTCTCTCTCTCTCTCTCTCTGTCTCTCTGTCTCTCTGTTCCCTTCACACAAACATTAAAAATAGAAAATGATTATATGTATCAGTGACGTTAATTGAAATCCATGCTTTTGACTGATGGGTTTCTGTGGGCCGGATGTGTTGAAGGATGGAAAAAAGCTTTCTAAGTTCTTGTTTTGCAGTAGCGTGCCAGGCTGGGTAATTATTATATTAAATTAATTAACGAAAGAACTTAGATCAGGCAATTAGTTAACAAAAACACGCCTACTCTTCTGTTAACAAATGCTGTACAATGCCAAGATAGATAAATGGGATACTTAATGGATAAACGGTGATTTAAAAAAAAAATAGAGATCTGGAAAATGACATAAACACAATGACTACAGGATAATTTGGCCTTAATATGTTTCAAGAGTAATTTTTGTTGCCTCTCAAATAACTCGAATTTTGTTGCCTGTCAAATAACTCCAATTATATAGAAGCCCAGTGCAGCCTAACAACTGTATTAGCACAGATGCAGAATGCAAAAGATGATAAGTGGGTTGAAGTGGTGAATTGATTCTTCAATTTGACACATGAAAGGGTTACCAATTTGAAATAGAAAATTGTTGATCCCAGACACTCGAGCCGTAGCCAAGAGGAACATATCAATCAATATATAACAAACAACAGCTGATCTGGTTTTATTCATTGTGTGGCTGATTTCAACCCACAATTATGGGAATCGTAGAACAGGATCGTAACCGTTGAGTTAATCCTCTTCCTTCTGAATTTCATCTCCAACATTCAATACCACTTTAGGGTTAATGCCACTTTGTAATGCCTGGGTAAAGCCACAGTTGCAATCCTGTATCCAGTTTTGGTCACCACAATATAAAGAACATGTGGAGACTCTAGAAAGAGTGCAGAGAAGAGCAACCAAGATGATGAGGGGCCTGGAGGCTAAAACATACGACCAATGGTTGCTGGAATTGGGGCATGTCTAATTTAATGAAAAGAAGGACCAGGGGAGACATGATAGCAATCTTCCAATATTTGAGGGGCTGCCACAAAAAAAGAGGCAGTCAAGCTATTCTCCAAACCACCTGAGGGCAGGACAAGAAGCAACAGATGGAAACTAATTAAGGAGAGAAGCAACTTAGAACTAAGGAGAAATTTCCTGAGAGTGAGGACAATTAACCACAATTAACAAGGTGCCTTCAGATGTTTTGAGTGCTCCATCTCTTCTCCAACCCTTTCCAATTTCAGTCGAGCGCTACGATCCCACAGAAGACCGGTGGGCCGCCTGCCCTCCGCTCCGCAGCTGTCGGGAACACCTGGGTTGCGTTGCGATGCAAGGCAAGATCTATGCCGTAGGTGGGCAGGATGAATGGACTGAACTCTCCAGCGCTGAGCGCTTTGATCCCCAAACCAATCGATGGACACCGGTGAGGCCCATGAGGTCCAAAAGGAGCAAGGTAAGGAGAACCAGAACCAGAAACAGACAGAGAACGAAATGACCCACCACAAAGAGAAGTCTATGATTTTTAACTGTTGCTATTATCATCATTTAACGAATCCATAATCCCTTGCATGGTGGAATCCGAGCAACTGAACGGAGCTAGCAAGCAGAGTGTTTACTAGCTAGATGCCCTTCCTGTCACCAATGAGGAGTTTTGTTCAGCAGACATATTCTCACTGTGCCCTGAGAGAGGAATATCTGCCTCTGCCTAGAATCGAACTCCACCTCTAAGCCACCGCATCGCTCCATCCACATTATCAAATTTATTTGCTGTTCATCTCGCAGTTCAAAGCGACTCGGAGCAGTTATAGATAAATATGGACTGAGCACAAGAGCAAATTTTCATCCTTGTGCCTCTCCTAGCAGAGAGAAGAGAGATTCAATCAGGTTGAGTTAGCCATATTGTTGTTGTTGTTAATTGCGAAGTTGTGTCCAACCCATCACGACCCCATGGACAACGTTCCTCCAGGCCTTCCTGTCCTCTTCTATCCTCTGGAGTCCATTGAAGCTCACGCCGGCTGCTTTGGGAACTCCATCCAGCCACCTCCTTCTCTGCCGTCCCCTTCTTCTTCTTTTACCCTCCATCGTTCCCAGCATGAGGCTCTTCTCCAGGGAGTCCTTCTTCCTTCTCCTTAGGTGGCCAAAGGATTTGAGTTTCCTCTTCAGGATCTGGCCTTCTAAAGAGCAGCCAGGGTGGATCTCCTCTAGGACTGACCGGTTGGATGGCCTTGCAGTCCAAGGGACTCAATGCAGGAGTCTCCTCCAGCACCAGAGCTCAAAGGCCTCCATTCTTTGGCGCTCAGCTTTCCTTATGGTCCAACCTTCACAGCCATCCATTGCAACTGGGGAAACCATTGCTTTGACTATATGCACTTTGGTTGGCAGGGTGATGTCTCTGCTTTTTAGTAGGCTGTCTAGATTTGCCATAACTCTCCACCCCAGGAGGAAGCCTCTTTTAATTTCTGGGCTGCAGTCCCCATCTGCGGTGACCTTGGAGCCTAGGATAATAAAATCTGTCCCTCCCTCCCTTTCTTCCCCATCTATTTGCCAGGAATTGAGAGGACCGCATGCCATGATCTTACTTTCCTTAATGTTGAGTTTCAAGCCAGCTTTTTGCGCTCTCCTTAGTCACAGTGTACCCAGTTAAGGGCTTGAGAAGGAAACACCGAAACCTCTTTCCAAATTGTTGACTCTCCAGGTCAGCCTTGCTGCTATCAATGGGAATCTCCTGGCCATAGGCGGTTACGATGGCATCGTTGACGTTTTGACGGTGGAAGCTTTTGATCTGGATCTCAACGCATGGAGGTAACCTTGGTGTCCCTTGCTGGGGTGGCATTTGGGGAGGGGTGTTTGCCGAACCAGGCAGAATCATAGCTAGAGGATCAACCTTGAACCCGTGCGAGCCCCCCATCATCTCACCCCTGTTGTGTGAAATAACACACCCCAAGTCTCTGGAGGTTAACGCTACCCCCTCTTGTTCCTTCCGTTGCAGAAGCTTCGGCAACACGAAGAGCCGTCACCCAGGCGGAGGCGTCACCGTTATCCAAATGGCCACCGAAGAGGTGGAATCCTTCGAGTCCCCTTGGAGCAGATAACCAGAAGATGAACGAGAGCTGGTTGTAGGTTTAGATTAGGTACGGCGAGTTCTTTAGCTAGATCTGAGCAGCGTCCGGAAAAAAAGGAGCTGTACTTCCATTCCCGGAAACAAGATGACTTTATTTTATCTGTTCACTTCAAATACTTATTTTATCCGTTCACAATAAATTCCGTTACTTATTTTATTCATTCACAACCCCCCTATACTACCTCCTCTTACAATACTAGGCAGCACAGTAGCAACAGCAGCGACCTCAATGGGAAGAGAGACTTCAGGGTCGTTGTGGCCTTGCGTTGTTGCAAACGGATGGGGAACTTGTTTGACTGCAGGGAGGCTGGAGCAGGTGGGGAGGGGATCTTTCAAATGAGCAGCGTATAAAACTCCGAATATGAATCATTAAAGCAGGCACGCTACTCCACCAAGCCATTAAGACAGCAGCTTCTGCTGCCAATTCATTAATGAATAAGGCGATCCCAGCCTCAGATGGAATTCTCCTGCGTGAGCCAGCGGTATTTGGCTCTTAGCGGCACACTTTAAAAAGAGAAGAAGAGAAGGATTAAACATTTGTCCTGGGCTTGGTCCACCGTTACGACCGGAATCATCCCAGCGGTTCTGCTTAGTGGAAGCAACAACTGCTTATAGTGCTGACCTCTATCCCAACATACGCCGCAAAGATATCTCGTCGTTTCTGCCTTTTTAAACACAAACATCAAAATCGGAATTCTCTGCTTCAATATTTTAAGACACGGGGATGCGGTAGACTCACATCAGGTTTGTGGTGTGCCGTGAACTTGGTTTCCCTCTCATAGATTATTAATCCGTGCACAAAATTCATTAATCTCCCACTGTGCAGACTAATTCAACCTCAGCTCTTAAGGATGAGAGACAATTCCTTCAGATAAATTAGCCATCATCAGACTTTGAGAAACGAAGCTGATTTATAAACAACCTGAAGTACATCTCCACTTATCACAGGATAAGAAAGAAAGAAAGAAAGAAAGAAAGAAAGAAAGAAAGAAAGAAAGAAAGAGAAAGAAAAGAGAGAGACAGAGAGACAGATTAGAGATAGATGAGATAGAGTTAGATAGCTAACCCTAACCCTAAGTGGAATTTTCCCCAATGGGATTTTCCCATGTATTTTGCCAGTAAATGTACATAAGGCCGACTCGAAAGGCGTGCCCCCTCCTAACCATACCGACGTCCTCCGAATCCAATGGCGATGTCCATTTTGCTCCGCGGATTCATGGAGAGCTAACCCTAACCCTAAGTGGAATTTTCCCCAATGGGATTTCCCCATGTATTTTGCCAGGAAATGTACAGGAGGCTGGCTCAAAAGGTGTGCACAGATAGATATAGATATAATTTAAATCGATAGGTAGAGATAAGAGATAGATAGAGATGATAGATAGATTATTGAGATATAGATATGGATGGATGTAGAGATAGATAGAAACTGGATAGATAGATAGATAGATAGATAGATAGATAGATAGATAGATAGATAGATAGATAGATGATAGATAGATAGATAGATAGATAGATAGATAGATAGATAGATATTTTTTATTTTATTTTATTTACATTTATAACCCGCCCTTCTCCGCAGAGGACCCAGGGCGGCGCACAGGAAATTTAAAAAACATACAGAATACAAAAATAAATACACAATTTAAAATATAAATTAAACCATCTTATCCTATGCTAAAAACCCAATTTTAAAATATCCGATTTAAAACTAAAAGTCCCCATGGGAGGTTAGGCTAGGCCGATAGATAGATAGATAGATAGATAGATAGATAGATAGATAGATAGATAGATAGATAGATAGATAGATAGATAGATAGATAGATGATAGATAGATAGATAGATAGATAGATAGATAGATAGATAGATAGATAGATAGATAGATAGATAGAGTTTAGATAGATATAGATTAGATAGATATAGATAGATATACAGGTAGATTAGATTAGGGATAGATGTATGTAGGGATGGATGGATGGACGGACGGACGGACGGGCGGACAGACACAGACAGAGCTCCTGACTTCTCAATCTAACACCCAACCACCAAGGCCTCCAAGGAAGATCTCCCAAGCACTAACCAGATCAGCTCAGCTGAGATGGTTGAGATCAGCCAAGGTTGGCTAGAGGTTGCCACCTGGTTGGCATCTCTCTTTGCTTACCGAAGCCGCTCTATTGACAAACCAAGAAGCATCTTTTTTTAAAGAAAGGAAAAGCTGGCAAATGGCATGGGGTTGGCCCTTTGCCCAAGCGTTTGTAGCTCGCAGAAATGGGATCATGAACTGTCTGAGGAGGCCTTTCCCACAAGCCCATCTTCGGCTTGTTAGATTGTCTATCCATCCCCACTCCTTGGCTCACGTTCTGCTGGAAAGTGCCGGTAAAAAGATCTCCCCACAGGGACCTCTTAAGAAGCGTCGACAGATGCCAGCCAACCAAATGGATTTCCACTGTCAGCACATGTCAAACCGGGGGAAAAAATAAAACCAAAACAGAAGCATAGAAAAGGGGAGGCGGAGATATGGAATTGGGCCACGGATTCTTGAGCGAGGAGACCCATTCGATTCCCCGGAATTTAATCCCAAGGGAAATATGTATTCCCGTAGGCGACTTGTTGATTTTGGCTGCTGCAGTCTGACTTCATGGGGTATTTCGTCACGATATTCCAGAACTGTAAGAAATTTCAGGAAATAGTAGTATTAAAAAAAAATAAAAAACCAGAGAGGAAGGAATTTCTAAGCGCTTATCACGCAGCTGCCAAGAAAGCAACGTGAATATTTTTATGCAGTAACCAGAATTCAAGCAAGAAGCCAGAGATACTGGAGAGAGAGAGAGGGAGGGAGGGAGGGAGGGAAGGATAGGATAGGATAGGATAGCTAGTTAGTCAAGCAGACAGACAGACAGACAGACAGAAAATGGATGAATGGACGGATGGATGGATGGACAGATGGATTAAAGAGAAAGATAGCTAAATAGAATGACACACATATGGGTGGAAGATAGCTAGCTAGATGATTAGAATAGAATAGAATAGAATAGAATAGAATGATAGGTAGGTTGATAGATAGATGATAGATAGGCAGGCAGGCAGGCAGGCAGGCAGGCAGGAAGGAAGGAAGGAAGGATACCTGTGCTTTGCAATGAAACTATGTGATCAGGCAATGCAGGAGAAATCCGGTTCACTCCAGTTCAATCCGTTGGCTCAGTGGTGGTCGGGGATTGAAACACATAAGGAAATATCGCTCCCATCACCTTGAGACCGGAAGCAGTTCTGTAGGTGGAAGGCGTAGACATTTTGGTGCCGACGTTTAGTACTATAAAGAGCCCCGGACCGCTCCTGAGTGAAGGAGTGGAACATCTGCCAATTTGAACGTAGATAACGGAATGTGAGGCAACTGGCAGTTGGAACAGAGTTCTTTTCAGGTGGGGAGGGGGAGTAGAACTCCTTAGCCTCAGAACGTGTTAATTACTCTATAAGAAATACTAATGATGTGATCGAAAAATCCTTTCTTAGTGGGGATCTAGAAGCCAAAAGGAACATACGTACCAAATTTCAAGTTTGCAGGCATTACGGTTCTGGAGATTTTGTGATGAGTGAGCGGTATATACAGTATATAACTGCAGCAACCATCAACCATCTTTTTGATGATCAAGGGATGAAATTAAAGGGGAAAGAAATCTCTGCATCCAAGAACAAAATTTTAAAAACGCACGCTGCTCAACAGTGACAAAAACCCCAATTTCATTTTACCTCTTCCCTTTCCTTGCTCGGTCGCTAGATGGCACTAGAAGACAAGGAGCCGCTCCCGCTTGGATGGATAATGTTTTGCAAAGTGGGGACCGGCATCTGTGAAGCATCTTCTCCGTGACCATCGATGGAGCCGCTTGGAGAGGGAGACCTCCACCTTTCGCCCCTTCCAGCCCGGCAGCCATGGTGAAGGATGGAGAGGTAAGCCTCCCTGCCCTCAACCAGCTCCCACATAATGTTGCCTCCCCAGGTCGCCCCCATCCCGGTCTGTCTAAAGGCACAGAGATCTGCTGGCCGGCACATCCCCAATCCTGGTTCAAACTTCTCGGCGCTTTTGGCAGGCTGCAGATGCACCAGAAGAGGCTCAGCTGGGAGAGCGGCTGGCATTGAGCTCCAGAGCCCCACAGTGGGCACAAAGATGCAACCTCCAGACAGCTCCTCAGCTCCAGGAGACTCCACTGGGAGGACACTTGGAGGCACCCAAACCGCAGCAATGACATCTTCGGAGGAGACTCCTGATGGTTCATCCAGAGGCTGCCAGGACACCAGGCCAGGAGGCCAGCCCAGTTCAGGAGGCTACACCAACCAGACTTTTGTCTTCGATGATTACAGCATGCACAGGTCAGTGAGAAAGTGGAGCACCTGCTTGGCCTCACCGCATGGAATTCCTGCCTTGGGTTGAGGACCCCAACTGGGTGGGCCCCCGAAGGAACTGATCTCCCCCCCTCCCAAACTTCTGTAATAAACCCAGAAGGCGGGGAAGGTGGCACCTCTGCTAAGACTTCTCCTACCCGGGTTAAGCATGCTGTGTGAACCCCACTCATGAATCCTCCCCGAAGAACGGAGTAGCAGTGAGTGAAATGGGCAAAACCCATTTCGTTTGGGCTCACTTATTGCCATAAGTTGAGCTGTATGGGGCCTTCCCTTCCTGGAACAGGGAGTTGGGCTAGAAGACGTCCAAGGTCCCTTCCAACTCTATTTTTCTGTATCTGTATTAGCGCACAGAGTTCCAGGCACAAATTATTACTAAAATCTGATTTTTTTAAAAAAAAATTGAAATTGGAATAAAATACAGTTTAAAATGGAATGGGAATAAAATACGATTTAAATTGGAATTGGAATAAAATTCGATTTAAAATGGAATTGGAATAGCATACAATAATTTAAGATACAGATAAAACATGATAAAATTGTATTTCGGTGTCCCTCTTACAATCTACCCCAAAATCAGTCCCACGTACGCAGATCTCAACCGAACTATTTTGTTGAAGTGCTGTGCTGTGTTAAATGTTATTTTCCAGTTCTGGCCGCACACAAGGTGAGTGGTTTTGATATGGGGGTCCCAAGGGGTCCTTCGTTTGGTTATATAGACCGAATTACTCGTCTCTCAACGATCAAATAGGATGTGAGCCAGGTCTTCTACCTCTGCCACTCCGCAGATGCAGAGATGCTCAGTGTAGGGTGTAGAATGGAGTGAGTCTCAGTTATTCATGACTGGTTTGTTGGAGACTGGCGGGATTTAATTGCTAGTTGAGAGAATCGCAAGAGCAAAAGCTTTCTTAGATGGAAGGTTATCTGTGGTTGGCTGAAGCTGACTGCGGTCCATCAGTCGGTCTTGGGTATCCCTAGCACAGGTCTCCTGCGTGAGCTGGGGGTTGGACTAAATGACCTCCAAGGTCCCTTCCAACTCTGCTACTCTTAAATGGTGATGAGATCAAGGTGTAGATTGCCCTTAACAGCAACAGCCAGGGGCACAGTTGCACAAACACAACCCAGAAGGATGGCCTAGCAATTAACTTTAAACCGGACAAATCCAGAACCTCAAGGCTTAAAGTCTCCAAACTTCCAATGAAACACAAATGGCTCTGGCCAGATAACCAAAGTTCCAAAGTCTGGTTTTAGCAATCAGGAATATACAGGTTAAAACTTCCTCTTCTGCGCAGATAGCGGACTTTAGAACCGACCTCCGCTCATCACCTTCCCCCCAGACCTTCTCCAGAAAGTGCCCCTTAAGAAAGGGATTAAAAAAAAACCCCAATATTTAACGCTACATGTAATAACGGCAGCCAGAATTGTATATGCTCAAAATTGGGGGGGGAAATAGTAATAAAGACAATATTAGACAAAAGAAATCAAAGATAAAGGAGAATCTGATTACTACTTAATACGGAATGTATGGTACGAATGGCTAGAGGAAAGATGTAAAGAATCAGTCAGCCATAAGGGAAGAAAGATTAAGAAATCAGAAAACTGCATAAACCAAATAAGAGGCAGGGGGGAAATGTAAGATATATTGTATATAAAATAGTACAGGATAATAGTTATAAGAGAGAGACAGACAGACAGAGAAAGAGAGAGAAAGAGAGAGAAAGAGAGAGAGAAAGAGAGAGAGACACACACACACAGAGAAAGAGACAGAGAGAAACAGAAGGGGACAGAGAGAGAGAGAAAGGGGGAGACAGAAACAGAGAGAGATTCAGAGAAAGAGAGAGAGAGAAAGAGACAGACAGACAGAGAAAGAGAGAGAAAGAGAGAGAGAGAGAAAGAGAGAGAGACACACACAGAGAGAGAAAGAGACAGAGAGAAACAGAAGGGGAGAGAGAGAGATAAAAGGGGGAGACAGAAACAGAGAGAGATTCAGAGAGAGAGACAGAGAAAGAGAGAGACAGAGAGAGAAAGAGAGGAGGAAGGATTTGGGGGGGAGGGAATACCAGACTAGGCTAAAGAAACGTATTTAAGTTTTCTCTCCCTGGATCTGTTTCTAGGAGAGAATTCATGGAGGCGTCATGATTAACTACTATGGTGGAACTCTCTGTCTCCAGTAATGAACCCTCTACTTAAAAAAAAAAAAAAAAAGAGGGAGAGGATGATTGAAGGAGAGAGAGGGGGGAGGGGGAGAAAGCTGACAGGGATGAATTTCAAATTCATTAGCAATTGATGAGCTCCTGTCCCCATGAATCTGTAATGCACAGCTTGTAACTTTCATGTATTTAATGAGCAACAAGATTTTTTTTCTTCTTCTTCTTTACATCAGGCTGCAATTTTCCAGGAGCTGCCATGAGCAAACAATACCCTAAAGCTGATTTAAAGCAACCAATTAATGCTTTGATTTGATTGAGGGTTGGGGGCAGGGGTGGGTTTCTGCAGGTTCGCACCTACTCGCGAGAACCGGTTGGTGAAATTTAGAGAACCGGTGAGAGGGGGTTCCACCGGCGTACCTGGAAGTAAATCTGGCCCACCGTTGCCAGTGACCCAACGGGAAGGAAAGGAAAGGGAAGGAAGGAAAAAAGAAAGGAAGAAAGGAAAGAAGAAAGAAAGAAAGAAAGAAAGAAAGAAAGAATTTATCATCACAATTGAGTCCAAAATTTTGGTTGCTAAGCAAGAGCGTTGTTAAATGAGTTTCACCACATTTTAAAAGGTGGCCACTCCCACCTGTCACATGACTGCCAAGCCACGCCCACAAAATAGGCCACACCTACAGAGTAGGTTCTAAAAAATTTGAAACCCACCCCTGGTTGGGGGAGAAGCGAATATCAGAATACAGAATCAGAATCGAGAGCTGGAAGGGACCTTGGAGGTCTTCTAGTCCAGCCCGCTGCTCAAGCAGGAGACCCTACACCATTTCAGACAAGTGGCTGTCCAGTCTCTTCTTAAAAACCTCCAGTGTTGGAGCACCAACAACTTCTGGTGGCAATCAGTTCCACTGGTTAATCGTTCCGACTGTCAGGAAACTTCTCCTTAGTTCTAGGTTGCTTCTCTTCTTGATTAGTTTCCATCCGTTGCTTCTTGTCCTGCGTTCTTGTGCTATGGAGAATAGGTTGGCCCTCCTCATTTTGGGGGCAGCCAATGAAATATTAGGGTTAATGTTTTACATTTTTTATTATAATAATAATAATAATAATAATAATAATAATAATAATAATAATAAGAAGAAGAAGAAGAAGAAGAAGAAGAAGAAGAAGAAGAAGAAGAAGAAGAAGAAGAAGAAGAAGAAGAAGAAGAAGAAGAAGAAGCAGCATCTGTTTTTGCCTTGTGTCTGATTCTTTGCATCCAGCCCAATATCGCAACTTTGACAGATCTGTACTGCCAGCTAACCTTGCTCTAAAAGATTTGCAATCTTCCAACTGGGATTTGCTAAATAATTTTCTCCACCAATGCAGGCCGAGGATCTGGGGGTTTGACCAGGGGTGTTGTGACCGAGGCTTCCCAAGAGCCTGAAGCAAACTCCTGGTCCCGACAAAAAAAACCCCTTTGATTTATTGACTGTGAATTCTGCTCCTTCACATCCAGCAAAGTCTTTCAAGGGTGGATTTATGGTCACAGACCTTATCTAGCTTGGAGAGCTGCCAGGCTGAGATCTGCAAAACTTGGCAAGGAGTCTTGGAGAGTCCCGAACCAATTAAGAGAACTAATGGTCTCCTGCAAACTCCACTCCCCTTTCGCTCCTCTTTTATTCCCTCTGGGAGGGGCCATTCATCGTCCCCCTGTGGCCTTCCTCCCAAGTCGACCCCTGTTTTTTAGCTCTTCCCTTTGTCTGGCCACTCTGCGTATGCGCACACTGGGAACAGGCTCCAGCTGTTCTTCTGCCTCACTGATCTCCGACTCCGAAGGCAGCTGATAACTGTCAGAGGGCCCTGGCCCCCTCTCTGCCTCCGACGCAGAGCCTTCTTCAGAGCCTTCCCCAGACTCCAGGACTGGCCCAGGTTCCTCCCCAACCCTCCTCACTGTCCGAATCTGCTGACCGCTGGTGGGCCACAACCAGCGGGTCAAACTAAAGTTTATTATTTGACTGTTTGTTTTTCTCCCTCACCATTTATCCTCCTTCCCAGGCCGTTTCCTCGGCGGCCTTTTCCCCGTGGGAAATGCTCTGTCGGGAAGCAGAAGGGGCTGGTTGCTGGGAACCCTCCATTGCTCTCCTGCTGACCATGTAAGGGAACCACCCATGGCTGTAGTGTTGCTGCTACCAAGGAAAGATTCCTCGGCCAATCGGTGCAGCTCGGAGTAGCAGGAGAAAGAGAATCAAATAAAAATAGAGACCAGTCTCTGAGGTTGACCCCTTGAGAGCTTCCTTGGGGCTGGAGGCATTTCAGATCTTTTCTTCTGGAGCAGAGAAGGGTGCAGACCACTGTGAGGTCCAAAGGTGTCCTGGACGGGCCAGAAAATTGATCTCCCGATCACGTAATAGACCTACGGAGCCTTCTCCCCTTCGCCAAGACCCTTGGCTCCCTTCCTGAACGGGGGAAACGAAAGCCAGTTATTTATAATCTGCTATTTATATCTGACACATCAGACAAATTATTACGCTGACTTTTTAAAAGGCAAACTCTTGCTCTCTGTGCTACTGTTGGCTTTCCGTACAAGCAGAGATTGCTCCTGTCCGAGAGCCTGGGGGGGAACTTGGCGGTGGGTTGCGGTGATGTCTCATTTGGCAGCCATGCCCAGAAGACCGAGGCCTTACGTGGGAGCCCGTCCAAGGCTGTTTGACACTAGGCTTGGATTCGAGACGCGCGTCGGCTTTGCCTCCCAATCGTGAAGATGCCCCACGAAGGTGGGGAGTAGAAGACTGCCGAAGGAAGAGGCTGTTCGTGAACATTTGGAAGACGAGGGGTTAAAGCATAGCTTGTGAGTTTGGCCTTTGGGAAGGAACCTATCTCAGTCTTGTGGATTTACCTGACTGCTTTCCTTCCTTAAAAAAAAAAACCCCAATAATTGGAGCTAACCTTTGCTAATCCCCTTTGACACCTGAAGTCCAAGAGGCCACTGGGTCTATAAATGCTTAACCAATGGTGAGAAGGAGGCCATGGTGTGGACATTTGTAGGAGATAACCGAGGGGCTTCGTTTACTCATCAATCAAGAGAGAAAACTCTGCACAGGGGACCTTTGGCTGCTGGCAAGTTCAGAAACCAGAGCTAATTTCATAAACGTTTGATCGATCGCCTTCCTTGAAACTTTTGGCTTGGTTCATGCATCGCGTCTGGATGGGGCTGGACCAGGGGTGAAATCCAGCAGGTTCTGACAGGTTCTGGAGAACCGACAGTGGAAATTTTGAGTAATTCAGAGAACCGGTAGTGGAAATTTTGAGTAATTCAGAGAACCGAAAGTGGAAATTTGGGGTAGTTCAGAGAACCGGTAGCGGAAATCTTGAGTAGTTCAGAGAACCGGTAGTGGAAATTTTGAGTAGTTTGGAGAACCGGTAGTGGAAATCTTGAGTAGTTCAGAGAACCGGTAGTGGAAATTTTGGGTAGTTTGGAGAACCGGTAGTGGAAATCTTGAGTAGTTCAGAGAACCGGTCGCAGAAATTTTGAGTAGTTCAGAGAACTGACAGTGGAATTTTTGAGTAATTCAGAGAACCGGTAGTGGAAATTTTGAGTAGTTCAGAAAACTGGTAGCAGAAATTTTGAGTAGTTCGGAGAACCGGTAGCTGAAATTTTGAGTAGTTTAGAGAACTGGCAAATGTCACCTCTGATTGTCCCCAGAGGGGGAAGGAAGATTTTGCAATATCCTTCCCCTGCCATGCCTACCAAGCCACCTCTCGCCCACCAATGGGCTGACTATGACTCTCAGCATGCTGTACTCCTGGGATGGCTTAATTTTGGAGGGGTTGAGGAGAGTCACTGCTTTCCTGGCGTCAGGTTGAAAAATATACGACGGAGGATTAATCTAGGGGAGCTCTTGGCGTGCCGTGGTCGAACGCCAGGACCTCTGCTATCTGGGAGGGATGGAAGCTGCAATGTGATACAGGAGGGGTGGAGGTTTGGGAGGAAAGTTGGCTCCGTCTATCTCACGACACCTATTGTGTGGGGCATTTTTGCCAAGCAATCCTAGGCCACTGTTATCTAAATCCTCTGGTGGCAAGAAGGCTAGTAGCTCTCCCTGAAGCTCTTCCTTCTAAGCAAGACTCTTAAGACGGATTTCTTTGGTTCATCGGCTCTTTGAAGCTCCCTCAAATAAGTGGGCAGTGCTCGGTGGGTGAGGAGAGTCTAAGCATGGCTTCATCCAAACATCTTCACTGCCAGGAAGATCCATTTGGAGAAAGGTAGACTGCAGATGGTTTTGGAGAGATCTATTCTCTCTCTCTCTCTCTCTTCTATCTATCTAATCTTCTTTCTTTCTTTCTTTTTTCTTTCTTTCTTTCTATCTATCTATCTATCTATCTATCTATCTTTCTTTCTTTCTTTCTTTCTTTTTTCTTTCTTTCTTTATTTTTACCCTTTCTTTCTTTCTTTCTTTCTTTCTTTCTTTCTTTCTTTCTTTCTTTCTTTCTTTCTTTCTTTCTTTCTTTCTATCTTTCTATTTATCTTTTATCCATCCATCCATCCATCCATCCATCCATCCATCCATCTCTATCTATCTTTTTTCTGTCTGTCTGTCTATCTATCTATCTATCTATCTATCTATCTATCTATCTATCTATCTATCTATCTATCTATCTATCTATCTATCTATCGTTCTATCGTTCTATCGTTCTATCTTCCTTCCTTCCTTCCTTTCTTTTTCTTTCTTTCTTTCTTTCTTTCTTTCTATTTCTATCTATCTATCTATCTTTCTATCTATCTATATCTATCTTTCTATCTATCTATCTATCTATCTATCTATCTATCTATCTATCTATCTATCATTCTATCTTCCTTCCTTCCTTCCTTTCTTTTTCTTTCTTTCTTTCTTTCTTTCTTTCTTTCTTTCTTTCTTTCTATCTTTCTATCTATCTATCTATCTATCACCATCATCATCTCTCATCTCTAACATTATTTCTCTCTCTCTCTCTCTCTCTCTCTCTCACACACACACACACACACACACACACAGTATTTCTATCTATGTCCTCTCTCGAAGTCTTGGCTGTAGCTCTCAGAGGCCCCCCAGATAGTCCAAACAAAGAGCCCCCCAGGAGACAATGACTAAATGCATGACTGGGAAGTCACTCCCTCACCTGTCTTAAATTTCAACCCCAACGGGAACGAGGTGACATTTCTGTCATGGTCTTCAGCCTTTTCCCTGCATGGGGCCAAAGAGAGAGAATGGCCTTTAGCTGAGAGGGGGGGAAAATGACAAGTGTTGCATTGGGGAATTTCACTCTAAGTTTGTGTTCCAAGTAGATTCACTTACAAGGCCAGATGTGGGCTAAATAACCTTGTTTGTCTAAGCTCCAAGGCTCTCTGGCGAATGTCTGAATAGCCTTTTAATCTATCGATTTTCTCCTCGGGCCAAAGCCCTGGATTGTGCTGAATAAACTTGGTTCTCTTATATTTTTTTTCCCCATGGCAATCTTGACTTGTGGGTGAGGACCGCTGGTTCAAAGTTAAGAACCAAGTCCTTTTATCATAAAAGTTAGCACCTTTGTCTGCTTTTGGAAAGAGAACTAGAAAATGAAAAGGGAGATAGGGGGTCTTCGACTTACAACGTTGTGCTGTGGCCCACCAGAGCTGGCAGCAGAGTCGAACAGTGGGGAGGGTTGGGGAGGCCAGTCCTGGAGTCTGGGGAAGACTCTGAGGAGGTTCTGCGTCGGAGGCAGAGAGGGGGCCAGGGCTGCCTGACAGTTATCAGCTGCCTTCGGAGTCAGACATCAGTGAGGCAGAGGAACAACTGGAGCCTGTTCCCAGTGTGTGCATGCACAGAGTGCCCAGACGAAGGGAACAGCTAAAGAACAGGGGTTGACTTGGGAGTAAAGCCACAAGTGGACGATGAATGGCCCCTCCCAGAGGAAATTAAAGAGGAGCGAAAGGGGAGTGGAGTTTGCAGGAGACAATTAGTTCACTTCATTGGTTCTGACTCTCTGAGACTCCTTGCCAAGTTCTGCAGATCTCAGCCTGGCAGCTCTCCAAGCCAGAGAAGGTCTGTGACCATAAATCCTCCCTCGAAAGACTTTGCTGGATGTGAATGAGCAGAATTCACAGTCAGTTCATAAAAGGGGTTTTTGTCGGGACCAGGAGTTGGCTTCAGGCCCTCGGGAAGCCTCGGTCAGAACAGCCTGGTAGACAGAGCCAGCCCAGGGAGCAATTTGGAGCCTCCAAAACAAAGCAGAACAAAAGTAGCAAACGGCCCAGTTGCCAAATATCAGTTGTAATATCATATCCATCCCACCGGACCCAGAAGGTCAAAACATAACCCAAGAAGGTAGGGGGATTGAGAAACAACTCTTGACACATTCTAGGACAGACGGTTTGGCCACCTAGCAAGATTCTTCCCAGGATTAGAAGGCTGTGCACCCAATTATGCATTCTGGAGAGAAGAACGCGGACTCTTATAAACTCTGAACACCTGTTGTGACATTGCAAGAGAGCTATTGTCTCTCCTAAGGTTGTTTGGATCCCAGAGTGGTTGTTCTGACTTCTCTGCCTCCGACACAGAGCCTTCCCCAGACTCCAAGACTGGCCCATGTTCCTCCCCAACCACCTCCCTGCCCGAATCTACTGACTGCTGGTGGGCCACCACACCTTGTTCAAGGGAGAACCAGCCTAGGAGAAATTGCCTGACAGCGAGAACAATTAATCACTGCTTCCAGATGTTGTGGCTCCTCCATCCCTGGAGGTTTTCGAGAAGAGGTTGGAGAGCCACTTGGCTGAAATGGTGTAGGGTCTCCTGCTTGAGCAGGAGGTTGGACTAGAAGACCTCCAGGGTCCCTTCCAGCCTTACAATGCCAAGATCTATGCGTTTCCAGACCGCCAATGTCTTGCGCCAGGGCCGATTTTGTTCCGCCACCCCTCAAACTGGATACACAACGCCCGATAGATGAGTGATTTGTATTGTGGTTATAGAGCGCTGAAAGGGAGTGATTAAATCCCCAGGGAACATCAGATGCATTTTGCTTTTATGAACATTCTGTCCAATCCAATCCAATTCCTTTTCGAGCCGTTTTCTCGACGGGCTCTGGCATTCTTTCTGGGTGTGACTCAACCCATCCTTCAAAAGGCAAGCGCAAACTGTTGTGCAAACTTACAATGGGGACGATTAAGGATTGGCAGGGGCACCTCGTGCCTGCCCGGAACGTTCCTTCTCCCTTTCGAGAGCCAGCCTTTGGTTGTCTAGCAACTCTAATGCCTTTTCTGACCCACACCCTGGGTTGCCTTTCAGTTTCCTTGCAGGAAATTCTGCCCCGTTAAAACGAATCTGGTTGTTGTGGTGGCAGACTCCGACAACGAGGAGGTTGGGCCAGTCCTGGAGTCTGGGAAGGCTCTGAGGAGGGCTCTGTGTCGGAGGCAGAGAGGAGGCAGCAATTATCAGCTGCCTTCAAGACATCAGTGAGGCAGAAGAACAGCTGGAGCCTCTTCCCAGTGTGCCTATGTGCAGAGTGGCCCGACTAAGGGAACAGCTAAAGAACAAGAGTCGACTTGGGGGTAAAACCACTGGTGGATGATGAATAGCCCTTCCCAGAGGGAATAAAAGAGGGGAGAAAGGGGAGTGGAGTTTGCAGGAGAGCATTAGTTCATTCGGGTGAAGATCTCTTCCTGACTTCTTGCCAAGTATTGTCTGCTACAGGGACGTGAGTGACATCAAGTTGGCCACGCCCAGCCAGACACATGACCGCCTAGCCACGCCCTCCCACCCAGCCGATCATTAGCCAGATCATATTAGTGGCCCGTGAATTTAGCGGTCCCGTGAGGTCCGAAAGGTTGGGGGGGACCTCTACTCTTGGTCATTATTTGTGGTGTTGACTTCCTCTCAGGATAGAGATGTTTCTTCTAACGTTCATCTGAACCTCACTCTCTGTAACTGAAAGCCACTTGAGAACCTGGCTTTGGGGTGGCCTCCAAAGAGAAGCTTTGGGCCATCTATCAGAAACGGTGTAAGGCCTCCTGCTTGGGGGTGGGACTAGATGACCGGCAAGGTCCCTTCCAACTCCATTTCATTTCATTTCATTTTATTACATTTATATCCCGCCCTTCTCCGCAGAGGACCCAGGGCGGCGCACAGGAGATTTAAAAGATATACAAAATAGAAAATAGATAAATAATTTAAAATATATATTAAATAATCCCGATCCTATGCTAAAACCAATTATTAAAAACCCAATTTAAAACTTTTCTAAAAGTCCCCATGGGAGGTTAGGCTAGACCGGCTTGATGAAAAAAGTATGTCTTTAGACATTGGCGGAAGAGGCGGAGGTCGGTGATGGTCCGGAGTTCAGGGGGTAGGTCGTTCCAAAGGGCGGGGCCCGCCACAGAGAAGGCTCTTCCCCTGGGTGTCGCCAGTCGGCATTGTCCGGCCGACGGCACCCTGAGAAGGCCCTCTCTGTGGGAGCGTATCGGTCTAAGGGATGTATGGGGCAGGAGACTGTCTCGCATATAACTAGCCTCCGTTCATCTGATTGTCCCTCCCACTCTTCCCACTGCTCTTGACTGACCTACTTGCTTGGGTTTTGTCCGCATAGTCCACTATTTTAATTTTTCCTCTCAGCAACGTTTCCGCGTTAGCCAAGACGGTTGAGGGAGATTGTTCCTGACTGGTGTTCTGAGCGATGCAGACAATTTCCCCCCGAGCTCTACAAGAGCTGATATTTAAAGAACCCCCTCATAATGGAGTACTTGGCTTCGGGAAAACCAGCAAACGCCACTTCTCTCTGACCTTTCCTGTTTTCGAAAAGAGGGACACTCTGCCCTCTCAACGAAGCCTTCATCTCGATATATTTCATGAGCTAATTGGGCCGGAGGAATTGAAACCTTTGTTATTTTTTTTTTCTTTCCCTGAATGGATTTTTAAAAATCAGGAAATTGCACTTTGGTGTTTTGGGCGAGTGGCTGAGTTTTTTCCTCCCTCTCTCCATCTGCTTTGCATTTATTAGTAGGACATTGCTTCCTTCCTTCCAAATGTTGCAGAGGAGTATGTATGCATGTATGTATGTATGGTTTTCAAAAAAATAATACAATAATACAATACAATAGCAGAGTTGGAAGGGACCTTGTAGGTCTTCTAGTCCAACCCCCTGCGTGGGCAGGAACCTTATACCATTTCAGACAAATGGCTATCTAACATCTTACAATACAATACAATAGCAGAGTTGGAAGGGACCTTGGAGGTCTTCTAGTCCAACCCCCTGCGTGGGCAGGAACCTTATACCATTTCAGACAAATGGCTATCCAACATCTTTTTAAAGACTTCCAGGGTTGGGGCATTCACAACTGCTGGAGGCAATTTCTGTTCCAGAGGTTAATTGTTCTCACTGTCAGGAAATTTCTCCTTAGTTCCAAGTTGCTTCTCTCCTTGATTAGTTTCCACCCATTGCTTCTTGTCCTGCCCCCAGGTGCCTTGGAGAATAGTTTGGCTCCCTCTTCTTTGTGGCACCCTCTGAGATATCGAAACACTGCTATCATGTCTCCCCTGGTCCTTCTCTTCCTCAAGCTCTTCATCTTCATTATTATTATTATTATTATTATTATTATTATTATTATTATTATTATTATTATTATTATTATTATTATTATTATTATTATTATTATTAAACTAGACATACCCAGCTCCTGCAGCCGTTCTTCATACGTCTTAGTCTCCAGTCCCCTAATCATCTTGGTTGCTCTTCTCTGCACTCTTTCCAGAGTCTCCACATCTTTTCTACATCGTGGCGACCAAAACTGTACGCAGTATTCCAAGTGTGGCCTTACCAAGGCACCATACAGTGGCATTAACACTTCACGTGATCTAGATTCTATCCCTCTGTTTATGCAGCCTAGAACTGTGTTGGCTTTTTTGGCAGCTGCTGCACACTGCTGGCTCATATTTAAATGGTTGTCCACTAGGATTCCAAGATCCCTCTCACAGTTGCTACTATTGAGCAAGGTACCACCTATACTGTACTTGTGCATTTGGTTTTTCTTGCCTATATGTAGGACCTTACTTTTTTCACAATTGAATTTCATTTTATTAGATAGTGCCCAATGTTCAAGTTTGTCTAGATCCTTCTGTATCTTAAGCCTTATTAGTAAGGTAAAGATTCCCCTCACACATACAGTATGTGGTAGTCGTTCCCAACTCTAGGGGGCGGTGCTCATCTCCGTTTCAAAGCCTAAGAGCCAGCGCTGTCCGAAGACGTCTCCGGGGTCATGCGGCTGGCATGACTCAATGCTGAGGGTGCACGGAACGCTGTTCCTTTCCCACCAAAGGTGGTGCCTATTTTTCTACTTGCATTTTTTACCTGCTTTCGAACTGCTTGGTTGGCAGAAGCTGGGACAAGTCACGGGAGCTCCCTCCATTACGCGGCGCTAGGGATTCGAACCGCTGAACTGCCGACCTTCCTGATCGACAAGCTCAGCGTCTTAGCCCCTGAGCCCCCTTTGAATTAACATAGTATGATAATAAGAACCTATCGCATCTGCTAACTGTCCTTCTACTCCAATGAAATCCTTTATGTCTCCTTCCAACCTTTCCAGAGATACCAAAGCCATCCTCTAGAAAGCTCATCCTTCCCCTCCCCACAGCATCTCCAGGGAATTCTCTGACTCTGGGAAAGTTAAAACAAAATAAAATCTCAAAGATGGGAGACGGAGTCCAGATGAGCATTCCAATCTTATCCAGCGATTTGTTATCCACCCAGGAAGGAGAGAGTCAAATATAGACTCAAACCATTGAGGATCAAACCACCAACGGTTGCAGGAATTGGGGTATGGCCAGTCTAGAGAAAAGAAAGACTAGGAGGAACATGAGAGCAGTCATCCAGTATTTGAGGGGCTGCCACGAAGAAGAGGGGGTCAACTTATTATCCAAAGCACCTGAAGGCAGGACAAGAAGCAATGGATGGAAATCAACCAAGGAGAGAAGCAACTTAGAACTAAGGAGAAACTTCCTGACAGAGAAGACAATTAATCAGTGGAACAACTTGCCTCCAGAAGTTGTGGGCACACCATCACTGGAGGTCTTTAAGAAGAGCCTGGATAGTCCTTTGTCTGCCTATAGGGTCTCCTGCTTGAGCAACGGGTTGGACTAGAAGACCTCCAAGGTCCCTTCCGGCTCTATTCTGATTGATGGGCAATTATTGTGTCTTAACATACCACGGTTTAAAAAAAAAGAAGAAGGTGAGATTAACAGAGTTGGAAGGGCCCTTGTAGGCCATCTAGTCCAACTGCCCCACCCCACCCTGCTCAAGCAGGAGACCCTACACCATTTCTGACAAATGGCAGTCCAGTCTCTTCTTGAAAGTCTCAAGTGATGGAGAAGTCCTTCCAGCTTTCCGAGACTCGTTGTTCTTGCATTCAACTTCACGAGACTCTTTGTGAATTGAGCTTGCTTGGTCAGGGCGTTGCTGTTAAAAACTCAACCGACAAAAATGAATCAATCAGCCTTTATCGCAGGAGGTTTCTCCCAACCTTTAGCTGAAATCGACAGCTGCTTCGCCACGTCCATCTTTCACATCTCCCGCTGCTGCCCTTTGCAATGCTGGATAAGACCCTGGAGTCATCTCCTCTCCTTTTGTGTATGTGCTGAAGCTCTCATCTCTTCTTAAGCATCCTCCCCACCTCCCCGCCCAGCTAAATCGCATTAACTGCTAAAGCATATGTTAGAGAAATGGAGAGCAGGGTGGGGCTTATAGAAAAATGAGAAATATTGGCTGCTTTCCACAGAATTTGAATCTGTGTGTGTGTGTGTGTTTCTCTCTGTTTCTCTCTGTCTATTGCTGTTTGTCTGTCTGTCTCTCTCTCTACATCTACATCTACATCTACATCCACATCTAGCTACCTACCTACCTACCTATGTCTGTTGCTCTCTCTCTCTCTCTCTCTCTTTCTCCCTCTCTGTCTCTATTTCTTTCTCTCTTTCTCTCTCTCTCTTTCTCTCTGCCTATTTCTTTTTCCCTGTCTGTCTCTCTGTTTCTCTCTCTGTTTCTCTCTGAGTCTCTATCTTTTCTCTCTCTGTGTTTCTCTTGGTCTCTCTGTTTCTCTCTGTCTGTTGCTGTCTGTCTGTCTGTCTGTCTGTCTGTCTCTCTCTCCATCTCCACCTACCTACCTACCTACCTGCCTACCTGCCTACCTATGTCTGTTGCTCTCTCTCTCTCTTTTTCTCCCTCTCTGTCTCTATTTCTTTTTCTCCCTCTCCCTCTCTATTTCTTTTTCTCTGTCTCTGTCTCTCTATCTTTCTTTCTCTCTGTCTATTTCTTTTTCCCTGTCTGTCTCTCTTTTTTCTCTCTCTGCCTCTCTTGGCCTCTCTCTCTCTCTCTTTGTGTGTGTGTGTGTCTTTCTCTGTCTCTGTCCCTTTTTCACCCTCTCTGTCTCTGTTCCCCCCCTCTCTCTATATATATATTCTCTCTCTCTCTCTCTCGCTTGCTCGCTCGCTCTGTGTCTCTCACTCTGTCTCTGTATCTTTCTCTCCGTCTCTCTCTCTCTTGCTCTGTCTCTCTTTCTCTCATTTTTTTGCATCACCACCACGTGGCACCAAGAGGCAGACTGTGCCTTCAGCCTCTTCCCTTTCTCTCTTTGCAAGCTGCTGGGTCCTTACTGTGGGGGGGGGGGTTGTGTCTATGTGTGTGTGTGTGGTGGGGAGGGTGAAGGCCTGTTTGGTTTGCTACTCTTTTGCACCTAGCCTGAGAAACCAGGGGATCGACCAACGAAGAAGTAGGGTGGAGGACGATAAGGAAATTACAGTGATTATTTTTTTTTATAAACATTTTTTCTTCACCCCGCCTGAAGAAAAGACATCGCAAAGCCATGGTTGGCATGATGGATCCTGCCTGCTTTTCCGAAGCCGGATGGGGTGAGGGGGCTTCCCGGCTGCTGGGCTTGATTTGAGAAGGGGGGAAGGGGAATTTGTGGAGAAAGAGAGAGACGCCTTGATCTCAGTCTTGAGATGCTCGCCCCCAGGATGACGGTGAGATGCTATTCTCGGAGAGAAGAGCTTTCCCAAAAGCTGACAAGGTAAGTGTTGGCTGAAAAACCCAGACAGACCGGCTGGTTTTCAAAAATGGAAAACTGACATTTTGGGGAGCCTTATTTGATTTTTTTTCGGGCGGGGGGAGTTGAGTGGGGAAAAGGACAGGGGGGAGAAATGTGACAGTATTGAGTTGAAAAGGCAGCTCTTTGGCACCCGGGGAGCCTGTAAGATGAACTTGCGAACCTCCGAATCCCAGATTTTCGGGTTGAGGGAACGCAACCTCGGTCCAACTTCTAACCTTCTCTCTCATGGTGAGTTGTTTGGGTTTTTTTTTTTTTTTTTTGCCTCTTCCCAAATCCAAGGCGGAATCGCTCTCCTCCTTAAAAGAAGGTGTGTCTCTGTTGGAGACATCACTTAAATCAGGGAGAGAAGCAACCTCGAACTCAGGAGAAATTTCCCCACGGCGAGAGAAGAATTTATCAGTGGAACGCCTTCCTTCTAGAAGTTGCGGCCGTTCCATCACTGGAGTTTTTTTTTTTTAAGAGAGATTAGAAGCTGTTTGTCTGAATTGGTGTAGGCTTTCCTCTTCTGGAAGGGGGCTGGACTAGAAGACCTCCAAGGTCCCTTCCAATCCTGTTATTCTGTGTTTTGTTTTGTCTCTTAACGCTGTGGCACATAAAGAGATTAGACAGCGGTTTGTCTGAATTGGTGTAGGCTTTCCTCTTCTGGAAGGGGGCTGGACTAGAAGACCTCCAAGGTCCCTTCCAATCCTGTTATCCTGTGGGGTTTTTTTTGGTCTCTTAACGCTGTGGAGCAGGGAAGTGTTCCCTACCAGGGAAGGGACTGCCAAGACTTAGCTGGAGAGCTTGACCTGTTACGTCTTTGTTCCAGTCACTGGTGGTCTTGTACCCAGATTGGAGATTAAGGCAGAGAGTCAGAAGGCACATTCACAGATTAACCACGTGGGAAGGGACCTCGCAGGTCATCTAGTCCAACCCCCTGCCCAAGCAAGAGACCCTACATCTGCCTCTACCTAGGATTGAACTCACAACCTCCTGATGGAGAGGCGAACGCCCTACCTCTATGCCGCAGCAGCAGTAACATTCCCGCCATTTTGTAAAAAGCGGGATGAGGCACGTTGAGCTTCACCATTTTTCAACCCCTCTTATTTCATTATCATTTACTTACCTGCCAATATTTTGGCTAGCTACCTCAAGCAAACTCCGTCCCGCTTTTTACGTACATAACATTCATCCCTTATTAGTAATTTTTAATCTTTCTTAGGTACTTATCATTCATCTTTGCTTCTTTCCTACACCCACCTGGACCATTCCCCCCCCCCCCAATACCAAATAATAATCGGTCTCTTCCTTTCCTTGGATTTCTTTTGTTAACTCGTCCATCTCAGCGCAGCCCAGAATCTTTCTTATTCTTCCATCCAGCTGGGAAGAACTCTTGAGGCTCCCAAGTCAAAATAACACAGCAGGGTTGACACACCGACTCTCGGCATCTCTTAAGGTTGTCCTGGAGACGCCAAAAAAACAACAACACACACACACACACATCAAAGAGAGAGAGTTTTAACCTGGAACATTCTGCATGCAAAGGAAGGACTCTGTGCTACCGTTGCAATTAAAGTTTTGCTGCAGGCTGTGGGTTTCCCTCTCGTAACATTAATCCAAGACAACTCGAGGCACAATGAGAATTGAGCGCGCACTCGAATTGCATTCTGCCAGTCACCGTTGAGCTGTTGTTGAAACCTCGGCTTGACTTAATGCATCATCTTTAGAAGAATTGGGTTGACTTATCGTATTTTTTTTTTCGGAGTAGAAGACACACCGGAGTAGAAGACGCACCAAGATTTTGAAGAGACAAATAAGTTTTTGCACTCTGCAGACCTCCCAAAAATGGCCCGTTTTTGGTGAAAATGGGTCTCTTTTTTTGTCATTAAAAACGGCATGTGTAACTTTTAGGAGGCTTATAGAGTGCTCCTGGGGTGGGGCAAAAACGAGCAAAAAACAGCCTGTTTTTTTGTGAAAAGGGGCCCAGAGTTTTGTCCAAAATAAGGGGATGCATAGCTCTTAGGAGGCTTCTGGAGTGCTCCTGGCCACTGTGGGGGCCAAAACGAGCAAAAAATGTTGCTTTTTGTCAAAAAAAAAAGGACATGCATGGCCTTTGGGAGCCTTGCAGAGTGCTCCTGGGGACTGGGGGGTGCAAAATTGAGCAAAAAATGGCCCATTTTTTGCTCATTTCTGTCCTCCCCAGCCCCCCAGGAACACTCTCTAAGCCTCCTAAAGGCTATGCATGGTCATTTTGGCGAAGGGGGAAGGAGGTTTCGGGAGGCAGAACACGTTGTATTCCGTGTATAAGACGCACCCAGATTTTCAGTCACTTTGTGGAGGGGAAAAGGTGCATCTTATACTCCGAAAAATACGGTAATTCATCACCTGTAGATGAATTGGGTTTGACTTAATTTAGCACCTATCTCTTGGTGTTTGGAAGTAAGAAAACTGTTTAGTTAAAAGGTCTGGAAGGGGTTGGTTTCATTTGTCCCTGCCCTAGTGTCTCTTCATCGATGATTTGGACGAGGGGATAGATGGGGAACTCATCAAATTTGCAGATGACACCAAGCTGGCAGGAATAGCCAACATTCCAGAAGATAGGCTTAAGATACTGAAGGATCTGGACAGACTTGAACATTGGGTGCTATCTAGCAAACTAATTATGTGCGAGGGGAACCTTTAGCTACATCTAGGTAGCTATTTACTGCCTCCGTGACATAAGAGCAGTTATAATCCAAGACCTTTGAGACAGGAAATGTTGGAGAAAGATACCGACCAGAATCCACCGACAACTTTAAACCTTTCCAAAATGATGCTTCTTTGAAAAATAACAACATTTTAACCATCTTCCCTTTGTAAATGTTATTTTTCTTGGATCTGTTTTTGTTTTGTTCAGATGCTTATTCAAGGGGATTTATTTACTTCTGAGCTCGCAAGGAACGAGAGGATTATAAAAACGATGTCAGACCAAGAGAAATAGATGCTCTTTGAAAGAAGTTAGCAAATCAGCTCATGGCTGAGGAAGTGGATGTAGAGCCAGAAGTAATTCTCAGTTGCCCAATGGAACGGGCAGTAAAATAATTCGCGGTTCTGGTGTTTTATCTTTGGATTTTATATGCTGCTTTTGTGAATTTCATGTCTTAATGCTGTATTCTGTGACGCCATATGGTAAAGGTAAAGGTTCCCCTCGCAAAGACATACTAATTGTACCCGACTCTAGGGGGCGATGCCCATCTCTGTTTCAAAGCCAAAGAGCCAGCCCTGCCCTGAAGAAGGCTCCATGGTTATGTGGCCGGCATGACCAAGATGCACAGAATGTAAAAAATGCCAGTAGAAAAATAGGAAACCACCTTTGGTGGGAAGGGAACAGCGTTCCGTGCGCCTTCGGTGTTGAGTCATGCCGGCCACATGACCACGGAGACGTCTCCGGACAGCGCTGGCTCTTCGGCTTTGAAACAGAGATGAGCAACGCCCCCTAGAGGTCAGGAATGACTAGCATGTATGTGCGAGGGGAACCTTTAATTTTACCTTCGTTCGGAAGGCTGCCAATGGTCCCAACACTGAGATGTTGGGCATCCTACATAGGTACTTGTAAGCTTTTGTGGTGAGACGCACCGTTTGTGATTCCTGGTGAGCTCCACCAAAGTGGTTTTGTGCATGGAAGATCAACTGAAGATGTGCTTAAAGGCATTACAAAGTTTATGAGGCTGTGAGGGTTTGAGTGAGGGTTATTTGTGTATTTAGCGTAGGGCCTATTATGCGTGGACTAACAATATACACTGCAACTAGATTAGTAGAGCCCAATAAAATATAAATGTCAGAAAATCTAGATTCAAATATTAATGTCTGGGCCATTTAACCATTGAAGCACAGCACTCTCTCTCTCTTTCCATCCATCCATCCATCCATCCATCCATCCATCCATCCATCCATCCTTCCATCCTTCCATCCATCCATCCATCCATCCATCCATCCATCCATCCATCCATCCATCCATCTATCTATCTATCTATCTATCCAGCTATCTATCTGTCTATTTTCTATATCTATCCATCCATCCATCCATCCATCCATCCATCCATCCATCCATCCATCCATCCATCCATCCCTTCATCTATCTATCTATCTATCTATCTATCTATCTATCTATCTATCTATCTATCTATCTATCTATCTATCTATCTATCTATCTATCTATCTATCTATCTATCTACCTACCTACCTACCTACCTACCTACCTACCTACCTACCTACCTACCTACCTACCTACCTATCTATCATGCTATATGTGTGTGTGTGTGTGTGTGTGTGTGTTAGGTTTTGAGCTGATAAATAAATAAACAAGGGAGACTAGGATAGATCTATTTCGAGCTATTTAGCTCTCATCAGCTAGCCATACCCTTACTGTAACACACACACACACACACACAAACACACAATTTTTATAATATATATAAAAATCAATTACAGGTAGATGTTCCCCTTCAATCTACATTTCTTTTTCTTCCCCTTTCCTTCTTTCCTTCACTTCCTTCACTTCCTTTTGCATTCTACATCTCCATAAACTTAATAAAATTATTATATACTGCATATATATATATATATATGTAATTGTTTCACAACAACCTGTTATTATTAGGCCCCAATTCAGGGAGGAGACACACTGTTTCCCTTACTGCCCATCGGCTCATCGCTAGAGACCATCCAAACAGCAAGCCAAGAATTACGTTGTATAATATTTTAGATATGTGTGTTGGTTTTATGAGCTGATCAATAAATTAAATTAGAAGAGACCAGGATAGATCTATTTCGAGCTTATTAGCTCTCATCTCATCTGGTTTGGCTTAAGTGTGAGGCCTCTCGCCTTACATGCAACATAGCCCCGGTTCGAATCCCAGTAAGGGGTATGGCCAGCTGATGAGAGCTAATAAGCTCGAAATAGATCTATCCTGGTCTCTTCTAATTTAATTTATTGATCAGCTCATAAAACCAACACACATATCTAAAATATTATACAACGTAATTCTTGGCTTGCTGTTTGGATGGTCTCTAGCGATGAGCCGATGGGCAGTAAGGGAAACAGTGTGTCTCCTCCCTGAATTGGGGCCTAATAATAACAGGTTGTTGTGAAACAATTACCTATACTAATATACCCTGTCTAAGCTGATGTAATAGGGGAACTGGTTTGGCTTAAGTGTGAGGCCTCTCGCCTTACGTGCAACATAGCCCCGGTTCGAATCCCAGTAAGGGGTATGGCCAGCTGATGAGAGCTAATAAGCTCGAAATAGATCTATCCTGGTCTCTTCTAATTTAATTTATTGATCAGCTCATAAAACTAACATGTGTGTGTGTGTGTGTGTGTGTGTGATATAACATGTTTTTGTTATATACTGTGTTCACAACACCTTGGTAACCCCCAATTAAAGGAGGGAGCAGAACTGTCTTTTTCTGTCTTCCTTTTCTTGTCTTTCGGCTCACCACAAGAGACCATCCAGGCAGAAATATATATATATATATTTATATATATATATAAACCCACATCCTTCCTACGACGTTAGCTTCCTTTTTAAAAATTTGGACAGATTTACAAAGCGATACTTTCTTTTCACCCTGCTTTCCTCTGCCATCTGTCTCAGGCTTTGAAAGTCATCATTCTCATTTCACCCTTTCCTTTCTTGTGTGTGGCCCACCCCCAATACCCCCCCTCTTTTTTTACTGGTGGGGTGGAACGATCCTAGGGCTGTAAAGACCCCAGGGCTGTAACATTGGCTGTAAAGAGCTGTTTGCTTGTGTGAGTGTGTGTATTTCTGTCCAGAAGGAGAAAAAGAGAGATTTGTAGAATGGGGAGAATTTCCTGGGCTCAGGGTTGAAAACTACAAGGAAGATAGGGTCTATTTCTGGTCCTTCCCATGGAGCTGGGACAACCAGCTTTCTACTACTCAAAAGGGACTCTAAGCCACTCCCGGGAAGTACCATTTTTGTGAAGGAGGGAGTCTTAGCATCTGGCTTTCTCTAGACTTTCCTTTCCTGTTCGCATTCCAACTGCAGGGATAAAGGGCAACCTGTCTTCAGCCTCTCACTCTTTCCCCTCCTCTTTGTCCCTCCCAGATTCAAGGCATCCCCAGGAGGAGGCGGAAAAGCCGGAGGAAGCAGCATCAACAAGAGTGGGGTCATCCTGGACATCTCCTCCCTGACCATGAACGAGCTGGACTCCGAAGTGCTCCCCCTGCCGCCTCGCTATCGGTTTCGAGACTTGCTCTTGGGCGACCAGAGCTTCCAAAACGAAGACAGGTAAGACGAGACAGTGGGACGGAGAAGGATGAGGTGTGTGTGTGTGTGTAGCTCAGGTTGGGGAGCTCAAGGTGTTGGTTGTGGCAGCAAGGTGAGGAGCTGTCCATGGTTCTGATTCCTGCCTTTCTCCTTTGGGTGCAACGCCATCTAACCCAATGGGCTGAGCTGTCCATGGTTCTGATTCCTGCTTTTCTCCTTTGGGTCTAACTCCATGGCCTGAAGAGAAGCTCTAAGCCAATGGGAACTGATTGGCTGAGCTCTCCAGGGTGCTGATCCTTGGCGGACCAGGAAAAATCCATTGGTGACTTGTAACTTTGCACTGTTCTTCATATAAGTTGGTGTGAGGTCCAGATGCTGTTCTGGTGATCTATTTGGTTGTGCTGATCATACTATCCAGATAGGGCTCTGTCTCACCGCGCTGTTGTAGACACAAAGTTGCCCAAGAATTAATCTTCTGGTCTTATCTGCCGAGTGATTCTTTGCTGAAGGATGGTTTCACTTGCGTTGCTCAAGGGGGAAAACATACATTCTGATGATTTGTTACTCTTGGTTTTTTGTGGGGTTGGCACGAGGGGGGGGGGGAAGAGGTTGCAATGCGGTGTATAACATTGTTTACGGAGGTCATCGTGCCGAAGTAAAACTGTAGCCTACGTGGTTATTCTATAAACCTTTTTCGTGGTGGTGGGGGAGTAAACACAGCCGCGCTTAATGGGGCTCGCTTCTGCCTACCCTAGGAAAGGTTTATACAACCTATCGTCCCGTGGTTTGCTTAATTGTGTTTGCAGAAACAAAGTGCGGTTGCGGTGGATTTGCTAAGCCATTAACCTGGTTACAATGGTTGTGAACCCATCACAGATGGTGTCAGACAAGGTATCAAGTGAAAAATGGACCGCACCTCCCTTCGTACGAGGGAGGTCACAAGATTAACCGAAGACCTGGCTTAAAGTTCAGTTAATGTTGATCTTCATTGTTTGTATTCTCTCTGTGTTTCAAACCAGCTGGGTTAGTTTGTAGTTCTCTGTATCTCGTGAATCGGGGGGGGGGGGGGGGGAAGGAATTAATATAGCAATTGGGTCCAGCATGGTAAACATCAACCTAATTATGAAGCCTCAAATGTAACCCTGGTGGCCATTCATGTTCAGATAGTTACTGGTTTACAGAGGGGTCCAAACGATATACAATATATTCCAATTGGGCCTTTACACCCTTCAAAGCAAAATTGTGCTGCCCCAAAGAAGAGGGAGTCAAGCTATTCTCCAAAGCACCTGAGGGTAGAACAAGAAGCAATGGGTGGAAACTAATCAAGGAGAGAAGCAACTTAGAACTGAGGAGAAATTTCCTGACAGGTAGAACAATTAACCAGTGGAGCAACTTGCCTCCAAAAGTTGAGAATGCCCCAACATTGGAAGTCTTTAAGAAGATGTTGGATAGCCATTTGTCTGAAATGGTATAGGGTTTCCTGCCTTAGGCAGGGGGTTGGACTAGAAGACCTCCAAGGTCCCTTCCAACTCTGCTATTGTATACTGTATAAACCCTTCTCTGGGCTTCCATCAGTACGACATCGCCTTGAATTTTGCCAGGCATCTATCCCAGGCCTACGTCTTCTGTCCCTTTAAGGGAAAGCTGTGTCAAACACCTATTCTCTCCATGATTTATTCTGTGGGGAGATTGTATACAAGGTGTTATTATGGTACTTTGGATGCTTTTGAATGGCCGTCATCCAGAAATATATATATTTTTCTTGCGGGGGCTTTTGGAAAGTGGCATGCAACGCCAATGTCTCCTGATCGCTTGGGGGCCATGCGCTACTCGTTTTAAGGCATGCACGCTTAGCTGCATGCAAACACAAAGGATTAATTTCTCAGCGCTAATGACTGTGTGGGCAGGGGTTTTTGCCAACAAACCGTCGGCTGACATTGTCGGTTCCAGGGAAGGAAAAAAGGCTCACGGATTGGATTTGAAAACAGCCTTGCCAAGGTGGAGATACGCCTCAGGGGCTAAGACACTGAGCTTGTCGATCAGGAAGGTCGGAAGCTTGGCGGTTCGAATCCCTAGCGCCGCATAACGGAGGGAGCTCCCGTGACTTGTCCCAGCTTCTGCCAATCTAGCAGTTTGAAAGCACATAAAAATGCAAGTAGAAAAATAGGGACCACCTTTGGTGGGAAGGGAACAGCATTCTGTGCGCCTTCGGCATTGAGTCATGCCGGCCACATGACCCCAGAGACGTCTTCGGACAGCGCTGGCTCTTCGGCTTTGAAACAGAGATGAGCACCGCCCCCTAGAGTCAGGAACGACTAGCACAGATGTGCGAGAGGAACCTTTACCTTTAAAACCACTCTTCTCTTTCTTGTTCCACCTCCACTTTCCAATTTTCTATAATTTATGAAAGCGTCTTTGGAATTACAACCAAACGGGGAACCTATTGTTGCTTAGCTGCAAATGAGCCCTGATAAGGTGGGGACAACTTGAGTTTAACGCAAACAGCAGTTGCTCACAGGTAAAATTCCCCTCCCGTTGACTTGCAACTGTCTGCCACTTCTTCTCTTTCTTCTAACAGAATGCTGGAGTTGGAAGGGACCTTGGAGGTCTTCTAGTCCAACTCCCTGCTTAGGCAGGAAACCTTACACTATTCCAGACAAATGGTTATCCAACATCTTCTTTAAAACTCCCACTGTTGGGGCATTCACAACTTCTGGAGGCAAGTTGTTCCACTGGTTAATTTTCCTCACTGATAGGAAATTTCTTCTTAGTTCTAAGTTGCTTGTCTCATTGATTAGTTTCCACCCATTGCTTCTTGTCCTGCCTTCAGGTGCTTTGGAGAATAGTTTGATTCCCTCTTCTTTGGGGCAACCCCTGAGATGTTGGAAGGCTGCTATCATGTCTCCCCTGGTTCTTCTTTTCATTAAACTAGACCTACCCAGTTCCTGCAACCGTTCTTCATATGTTTCAGCCTCCAGTCCCCTCATCCTCTTGGTTGCTCTTCTCTGCACTCTTTCTAGAGTCTCCACATCTTTTCTCCTCTTTTTCCTCCTCCTCCTCCCTCTTCTTCCTAGTCCTCTTCCTCCTCCTCTTCCTCCTCCTCATACTCCTCCTCCCTCCCTCCTCTTCCCCCTTCCTCTTCCTTTTCTTCCTCTTCCTCTTCCTCCTCCTCCTTATACTTCTCCTTCCTCCCTCCTTTTCCCCCTTCCTCCTCTTCCCCCTCCTCCTCCCTCCTGTTCCCCCTTCCTCCTCTTCCTCTTCTTCCTCCTCATACTTCTCCTCCCTTCCTCCTTTCCCCCCTTCTCCTCTTCCTCCTCCCACTCTGAATGGGCTCAATCAACAGCCTGCAAACTTCTCTTTTTCTTCCCCCTAAATGCTCTCCCAGGGTCTGAATGGCTCTTATTTTTTTATTTTTAAGCGGCGCTATGCTGAGGCTCCCTCGCAATCCAGAGCGGTCTTCTCTTTCAAAAGAGAACACAGCGGTGATTAGTTCGGAGCGGCAATAATTAGAACTATTTGTATCTGTGGCTGTGCCAGGCTGACAGCTGGGGAGGGGTGGGAGGGAGGAAACCGGATGGCTCTTTGAACAGAAAACATTCAGGAGGGACCTAGGTGCTCCTTAAAAAAATTTTACAGTGGGGAGGAAGAAGAGGAGAATAAAAAAATAAAAAAAAGCCAAAGGATGCTAGCTTTTTTCCGAATTGTACGTTTGATTGAGGAAGGTCGTCTTAGCTGCTGTAGGGGTCAGTCTAACTTAAAATAAGAGGAACAATGATTTAGTGGTCCAATGGATACTTTAGGCCAGGGGTCCTCAACCCCTGGTCCATGGATCCCCATCGGTCCGCAGCATGCCAGCCAACAGATTAACAGAGTTGGAAGGGACCTTGTAGGTCATCTAGTCCAACCCCCACCCAAGCAGGAAACCGGACACCATTCCTGACTCATGGCAGTCTGGTCTCTTCTTGAAAGTCTCCAGTGAGGAAGCTCCCACAACTTCCGAATGTTGCAGGAAATCATGAGGCTTGGACTTCTCGGAATCAGGAAAAGTTTATTTATGGCTGCCAGGTTCAAAAAGCTAGTCAAAGGCCAGCATGTAACTTCTGAACAGTCTTCTGATAGCAAACACGCATTCTTATACTTTGACAAAGATAGCACCACCCAGAAATACAACTCATCTCTGATTGGTTAAGCTCCTTATTGTTAGGCAGAGAAGCCTGCAGGAAACACTAGTTTCATTCTGACTTATGTGGTTAAGCCCTATGTCTGACTTGCAAGGGACTTGGACTTCCAACTGACTCAACTTAACAAGCAGGTGTTCGTGGTTTGACACTTGGATTTCCTGAGTTCGAGCTCCCTGTCTCAAAGATGCTTTTTGTACCTTACAAAGCGGAAAGATAAAAATGACTAAAGATCGTCCAGTCTCTTATGTCTAAAACACGCTTTATGCCCTGCCTCACGAAGGCAACTTCTGTTCCATGGGTTGATTGTTCTCCCTGTCAAAAAGTTCCTCCTTATTTCCAGATTGAATCTCTCCTTGGTCAGTTTCCATCCATTCTTCCTTGTCTGGCCTTGGGGTGCTTTGGAAAATAGCTTGACCCCCCTCCTCTCTGTAGCAGCCCCTCAAATATTGGAAGGCTGCTCTCCTGTCTCCCCTGGTCCTTCTTTGCATTAAACTAGCCATGCCCAGTTCCTGCAACCATTCATTGTGTGTTTTAGCCTCCGATCCCCTCATCATCCTGGTTGCTCTTCTCTGCACTCTTTCTAGAGTCTCCACATCATTTTTTTACGGTATGGTGACCAACACTGGACGCAGTATTCTAGGTGTGGTCCATGCAGGCCACGCAAAGAAGCGAAGCCCCATCCGTGGGACGTGGGCAGCATGCAGAGAAACACCTTTGATATGTCGATTAGGTCTGGGAAACTTACTTTGGGGGGTTCGATGAAGTTTGCTAATTCGATGAACTCAGATGCGCCGATTCTCCGAACCGTGGGATCCTCAGTTAATATTTTAAGGGAAGATTGCAAACCAACACAAGGCATGAAACATGTTTGAATATTAAACTCGTCACGAGCCCCAAGGTTGTGTTGTATATCGGCAGCAGTGGGAAATGTAATCACACCTCCCGATTACGTTGATTTCCGGAGCATCAAATAAACACAGGTTTTGAAAGTATTATTTTTCTTTGGGTTCTTTCACCTCGGGGGGAAACAGTTTGTAGGGGGGGAAAAGACGGCACCATCTGTGTTTAGAACATTTGCTTGTCCTTTTTTTCCCGAAGCAAAGATTCTATAGAGGATGCATAACTAAGAGAACAGAAAAGCTTCCCAATCCCAATTAACCTTGCTCCAATTTTAACTATGCAGATGTGGGGGAAAGAATTTGGAAGATGTATTCCTTACTGTTTTAACCCTCCTGTTCCTTCCAGGTATACAAAGAGGACTTGGCTCATTGTAGCATCCAATGTGGATTTTGGGGTGTGGCTGTGTGTGGAATTTATATCTTTCACAAGAGCGATGTGGTGGCTCAGTGGCTAGGACGCTGAGCTTGTCGATCAGAAAAGTTGGCATTTCAACAGTTTGAATCCCTAGCGCCGCGTAACGGAGGGAGCTCCCGTGACTTGCCCCAGCTTCTGCCAGCCTAGCAGTTCGAAAGCACGTCAAAAATGCAAGGAGAAAAATAGGAGCCACCTTTGGTGGAAAGGGAACAGCATTCCGTGCACCTTCGGGCGTTGAGTCCTGCCGGCCACATGACCACGGAGACGTCTTCGGGCAGCGCTGGCTCTTCAGCTTTGAAACGGAGATGAGCACCGCCCCCTAGAGTCAGGAACGACTAGCACAGATGTGCAAGAGGAAATCTGGATTGCACGTTCTAAAATCCATCCTTCTAAATTAGGTTGCTCTAATTAGGCTGCCTGTGCAGCTGTGTGTTTCTGTAGAGAAAGGTCGCTTTGGTTCCTGGAAATATACATTTGAACTCGGCGTATGTTCAGAGGCATTCTATTCCGTCTTCCAAAGTGTACGGCCCCTAAACTGGCTTGCTTCTTGATCTTCGATTTGTGGCAACTGCCTGAACAAATCCTTGCAGTTTTTCTTGGCAAGATTTCAGAAGTGGTTTTGCCATTGCCTGCTTCCTAGGGCTGAGAGAGAGTGGCTGGCACAAGGCCGGTCAGCTGGCTTTGTGTCCAGGATTTGAACTCGTGGCCTTCCCCTTTGGCCTCAGCCTCTACACTCGACTTGATCTTTGAAAGCAAAACCGGAAAACTAATGTTTGCATTTTGTTTTAACTGTTGTTACACCAGTGGGAATTAATCCTTTGCAATTATGATTCTCCCCCCCCCCCCCCTATTTCCCTCCCTTATTTAAACAAGCAAATAAGCTTATAAAATCGGAGCGAGGAGAAATGTAGTCTAGGCTCCAAGCTCATTTTGAACTGTGGTTTCCATGGTTTTCCTGTGTCATTTGAGCAATTTCCTTGTGTCGTTGGAGCAAAGAAATGAGATATATTTGCACGCAAGGCTACGAATCTGACCTTTTTTGAGTTTTTATCAGCCGGGGATTCAAGCTCCATCCGATCCCTTTTTCCGTTCAAGCTGTAAAAAAGAGCCCATTTTATTGCTTAAGGATTTGTCAGCTTTTCAAACCGCTTTGTTTTCTCAAGCAAACATCAAAAGGAAGAAAAAAAAACCCTGCTAGATTATTTATTCAACATACGGGCGGAAAATACACCAACGGACAATATAGACTAACATTTTCACCTAGGTTAAGTCAATGCACCATAAAAATATAAAGCCGCTAGAAAAACAAATAAATCAACGTTGCCAGAAATGCCAACCTTACTTTCTCTCCCGGTTCTTAGGGAGAGAGAGAAAATACCCTGCAAAAAATCCAGAAGAATTTAGGATGTTCGGGGAAGAAAACATTTACATTTTATTTATTTTTTAAAATACACATATTCTTGAGTAAGTTTATGCCCGCTGCCTCTCACCAACACTGATTTAATAACACACACACACACACCTTCTTGTCTTGTGTCTGTCCCATCTTTCACATGTTCAGTCCTAGTTACTAGGACTCAGTTCACACAAAGCAATGCACTCTCTAAATAAGATGGGCTTTGTTGTGGCTCGCCAGTGGCCAGTGGAGCTGGCAGCAGATTGGGAGAGTGAGGAGGGTTGGGAAGGAACCTGGGCCAGTCCTGGAGTCTGGGGAAGGCTCTGAGGAGGGCTCTGTGTCGGAGACAGAGAGGGGGCCAGGGCCCTCTGACAGTTTTCAGCTGCCTTCAGAGTCAGACATCAGTGAGACAGAAGAACAGCTGGAGCCTGTTCCCAGTGTGCGTATGCGCAGAGTGGCCAGACGAAGGGAACAGCTAAAGAACAAGGGTCGACTTGGGAGGAAGGCCACAGGTGGACGATGAATGGCCCCTCCCAGAGGGAATAAAAGAGGAGCGAAGGGGAGTGGAGTTTGCAGGAGACAATTAGTTCTCTTCATTGGTCTGTGACTCTCCGAGACTCCTGGCCAAGTTCTACAGATCTCGGCCTGGCAGCTCTCCAAGCCAGAGAAGGTCTGTGACCGTAAATCCTCCCTTGAAAGACTTTGCTGGAGGTGAACGAGCAGAATTCACGGCCAATTCATAAAAGGGTTTTTTTTTTGTCGGGACCAGGAAGCCTCGGTCAGGAGAAACGTCTCCTTGAAGAAGGCAAAGCAAGTTTCTCTTTCCCCCTCTTGAACAAGAATGGCAGAAAGTTGGAAAGAGCACCACTAGGGGACACTCATGTAACGGCGGAGTTGCACGTTCCTATCCTGATTTCCCTGAATCCACACCAAAATAATAATAATTTTGGCCCCCACGCCTGCCGGGAGCTTGTTGGGATTGTCAGCCAAAGAATCTACCGCAGATCAGCTTCCTCTCGGATCATTTTTGTAGAAATGATCCTGATCGAAACTGGCATCGGCAGCAGCCACAGGCGGGATCTTGCTGGGGTGTGTGTGTGTGGGCTGACCTCCCTGGAGTTAAAGATGATCTAATTGCATTTGGGAGCTCATTTTTTTACACGATGGGCTGGTTTTGTCTGAAGATCCTTTCAGCCATTTTTGTGCCTTTGGCTTGGCGGTGAAGAGAAGCTACATTCGCGCCTTCTCCTCCCGTGAAATTATGCGGGTGTGTGTGTGGAGTGACTTTTTATTTCTTTATTTTATTTTATTCAATTTATATCCCGCCCTTCTCCAAAAGGACCCAGGGCGGCGCACAGGAATTTAAAAACAACATACAGAAATAATACAAAACATATAAATTTAAAAATCTATTAAATAGCAAAACCTGTGCTAAAACCAATTAAAATCCCCCATTTAAAACTATCTAAGATTAGTCACAGTGGAGGCTATGTTAGGCCGGCTTGATGAAATAAGTGTGTTTTTAAACACTGGCGGAAGAGGCGGAGGTCGGTGATGGTGCGGAGTTCAGGGGGTAGGTCGTTCCACAGGGTAGGGCCCGCCACAGAGAAGGCCCTTCCCCTGGGTGTCGCCAGCCGGCATTGTCCGGCCGATGGCACCCGGAGAAGGCCCGCTCTGTGGGAGCGTATCGATCTAAGGGATGTATGGGGCAGAAGACGGTCTCGCATATAACTAGATCCCGAACTTGAAGAACAAGACTGGCATTGTATAAAACTGGCTACTGATAATGTTGCAGGGGGGCAGTGGAGAAACATAGAATAATAGATTGTAAGGGACCTTGTAGTCTTAAAAGGTCAAGATTCCCCTGTGCTAGTCGGTGCTCATCTCCGTTTCAAAGCCGAAGAGCCAGCGCTGTCCGAAGACATCTCCGTGGTCATGTGGTCAGCATGACTCAACGCCAAAGGCGCACGGAACGCTGTTCCCTTCCCACCAAAGGTGGCTCCTATTTTCCTACTTGCATTTTTTACTTGCTTTCAAACTGCTCAGTTGACAGAAGCTGGGAGAAGTCGCGGGAGCTCGCTCCATTACGCGGTGCTCAGGATTCGAACCACCGAACTGCCGACCTTTCTGATCGACAAGCTTAGGGTCTTAGCCACTGAGCCACTGCATCCATTCTTCTCGTCCAGCCTCCTTCTTAATACAATTATTAATGTTGCGTATAAGAATACGTTAGGAAATATTAAGTAGGAAGAAGATGAAAAACTGCCCTGGGATTATATACGATGAGAAAAAGGCCAATTCTTATCTAATTTAGAAATTTATTTATTTATTTTATTTTATTAAATTTATACCCCGCCCTTCTCCTAAAAAAGGACCCAGGGCAGAAATAAGAATTAACTGTAGAGGTACGAGCCCATTTGTTCATTTCTGTTGCTAAAGGTCAAAGACATTACACCTACGATTGGAGACACACTCCAAAATCTATTCCTTCAAATTTCAGAATCGCTCTGTTATTAATAGAATGACCAAGTTGGAAGGGACCTTGGAGGTCTTCTAGTCCAAGCTCCTGCTTAAGCACTATAATATTCCATCGCTTGCAAATACTGTAGAAGAAGACTCTGATTACTTGCACCTATCCTAAGCAGAATGGCCTGAAGATCCAGGCAATGGGGGAAACCAAGCATTGGAGATTCTCCCTGCTTCTTACAAAGCTCGGCGCTGAATAGTTAGAATTGCAATGAGGCGTAAAGCCGTGTCAGCTGCTCAGAGCAGCAGAAAGGAAATAGAATGGAGCAAATTGGTTGTAGCAGATAGAAATTTATCAATGGTTTTTTGAAGCTGCAGAGCAAGAAGTCCATTCTTCCAGATGGTGGGATTTGAAAACCTTTGTCTGGGCTACAGGGAGAATATAGCAAGGCGAGGCTGGTAATGTAGCCAGCTAGTTGGCTATGTATCTTTCCCCTTATTGACAAACAATTATTCAATGGTTGTACTATTGTGAGTGATTGTGTATCTAGGATCTGGGCAAGTTATAACTTACTAGCTGATAACCTGCTGTTGCCTGGGTATAGAACGGTTGCAGGAACTGGGTATGTCTAGTTTAATGAAAAGAAGGACTGAGGGGGACATGATAGCAGTCTTCCGATATCTCAGGAGCTGCCCCAAAGAAGAGGGAGTCAAGCTATTCTCCAAAGCACCTGAGGGTAGAACAAGAAGCAATTGTGGAACCTAATCAAGGAGAGAAGCAATTTAGAAGTGAGGAGAAATTTCCTGACAGTGAGAACAATGAATCAGTGGAACAGAAGTTGCCTTCAGAAGTTGAGAATGCTCCAACACTGGAAGTCTTTAAGAAGAGGTTGGAGAACCATTTGTCTGAAATGGTATAAGGTTTCCTACCTAGGCAGGGGGTTGGACTAGAAGACCTCCAAGGTCCCTTCCAACTTTGCTATTGTATTATTTATTTATCCTAATCCATACACCTGTGCTCAAACATAATCCCGGACCAAACGTAATTCCCAGTTGATGGAGAACTCAAAACTTCTGGAGGCAAGTTGTTCCATTGATTAATTGTTCTCACTGTTAGGAAATTTCTCCTTAATTTTCGGTAGGATCTTCCTTTAAGGAGCTTCATCCATTGCTTCTTGTCGTGCCCTCTGGTGCTTTGGAGAATATCTGCCCGCTCCTCACTGTGGCAGTCCCTCAAGTATTGGAAGATGCTATCATGCCACCCCGTAGTCCTTCTCTTCATTAGACTAGAGCTACTCAATTCCCTCCACCGTTCATCGCGCGATTGTCATCAAAATGCAGTTGTGAACTTGGGGCGTTGTAATTGAAGGCAATTGTGTTTAATTTACTACTTGGGTTCGCGAAGGAAAATTCAAGAGCAAAACTAAGAAAACAAATAATTAAATGAAACCTGAGAGGCAGCTTTAGAATGGAAAGTCATTGTAGCAGAAGATAAATACATCTGAATTGTATTAAGCCCGAATTGCTGTGGCCCACTGTTGTAGAGCTGACAGGAGATTTGGCCAGTGAGGAGGGTTGGAGAGGAACCTGGGCCAGTCCGGGAGTCTGGGGAAGGCTCTGATGAGGGCTCTGTGTTGGAGGCAGAGAGGGGGCCAGGGCCCTCTGACAGTTATCAGCTGCCTTCAGAGTCAGACATCAGTGAGGCAGAAGAACAGCTGGAGCCTGCTCCCAGTGTGCGCATGCACAGAGGTGCCAGAGGAAGGGAACAGCTAAAGAACAGGGGTCGACTTGGGAGTAAGGCCACAGGCGGAGGATGAATGGCCCGTCCCAGAGGAAATAAAAGAGGAGCGAAAGGGGAGTGGAGTTTGCAGGAGACAATTAGTTCACTTCATTGGTTCTGACTCTCCGAGACTCCTTGCCAAGTTCTGCAGGTCTCGGCCTGGCAGCTCTCCAAGCCAGATAAGGTCTGTGACCATAAATCCTCCCTCGAAAGACTTTGGTGGATGCGAATGAGCAGAATTCACAGTCAATAAATAAAAGGAGTTTTTGTCGGGACCAGGAGTTGGCTTCAGGCTCTTGGGAAACCTGGCCAGAACACGAATTCCTAACCTACCTGAAAAGACGAGAGCTGGCTTTATAGAAGTATCAAGTTGGAAAAAGAAGGATTAGCCCAAAATCAAATAGAATTGATCCATGTAAAAAAAAATGTTCTCTCTCTTTTGTTTCTGGCTGGCCTGGTTAAAATCGTGGATTATAGGTTGGATAAGCAATATTGCAACCGTTCAATTAAACGGAGTTCAAAGGCTTTAATTAATTCCTGCAATTTCCCAGCAGGAGAGAGAAGCAAGCAGTTTCTCCCAGGGACTGCCTGCGTTATTATCTCACCAGTGCAGAAAACTGTTTTTTTTTAAAAATAATCAATTTTCCCCCTCCTCTGCTGGTATTATTCGTCTATTATTCGTCTAGGAGGAAAGTCCTCAAACTTTGGAGTTTTAAATCAGAATTTGACCCAGTTTGAATCCTTCTTTCCTTCCTTCCTTCTCCAATTTTCTTTCTTTCCTTCCTTCCCTCCCTCTGAATTTTTCCTTCTCTCACTCTGAATCCATCCATCCATCCATCCAGCCTGCCTGCCTGCCTGCCTGCCTTCCTTCCTTCCTTCCTTCCTTCCTTCCTTCCTTCCTTCCTTCCTTCCTTCCTTCCTTCCTTCGTTCTTCCCTCCCTTTCTCTGAATCCTTCCCTCTCACTGTGAATCCTTCCTTCCTTCCTTCCTTCCTTCCTTCCTTCCTTCCTTCCTTCTTACCTACCTACCTACCTTCCTCTTTCCTTCTTCCCTCTCTCTCTCCCTCCCTCCCTCCCTCCCTCTGAATGCTCCCTTCCCTCCCTTTGAATCCTTCTTTCCTTCTTTCCTTCCTTCCTCTCCAGTTTCCCTTCCTTCCCCTCCAATTTCCTTTCCTCCCTCCCTCCCTCCCTCCCTTCTTCTCTTCCTTCCTTCCACAACACTCTTTACTTAGACTACAAAATCCTACATCCTGTTTTACCTTTATATCAAACCATCCCTTTTTATACAACTCGAAGCGATTTGAAGGTCCGTCCCTCCCGGCTCTTCTTCATCTGAGCTTTGACAACCCACCAATATTCTCCTCTTCCGCCCCCCCCCCCTCTCGTCTTTGTGGCTCCCTTTTGCTACTGGGTTACTTCAAAAATACACACAAGGGAGATGCTGACTCACTCAAAACCATTATGCTTTTGAGCTTGGCACTGGCTCCTTGGTTTCTCAGCAAGCCGGTGTTTTAAAATTCTCTATTTATTTATTTTTTTAATTTCTAAAGATGAGCAAGGAAGGAATTCAGCCTTACCCAAATGTTTTTCCTTGGGTTCATCTGAAAACCAAGGGCTTCCTTGATGCACGTTTACGCTGGCAATATCCAATACTGACCTTATGTCAGACTTTATTTCTGACTTGGTTTCATGATAGAACGTTGACTTTCGGTACCATTTGCAATGGTTGAGGGCTGGTGGGAAGCATTCATTAGGCTGATTGCTGTGCCAGAGATGTTTTGTTTGTTCGCGTCTGATTTTTGGAAAATCTTTAGCCACAGTGCTTGCAGAATGCCACCGGCAATCGGCAAACATTTGCTATCTCTCCAGATAACAAATCAGCTTGGAATCCAGAAGTTTCACGCCATCAACAATGTGGGCTGTTTTGCCCCAGCGGGATAATTTTCGCAAACAAATTTATTATCGTAGCATATTTCCAATGTGGGTTTTTTTGTCCCTTGGCGGATGTTACAAAATACAGACAGTCCTCAAGGTATGACCAGAACTGAGGCTAGAATTTCTCGTTATTGAGCGAGAAATTCGTTAAGTGGGTTTCCATCCACTTTTTTTTTTTTTTACTATGTTCTGACCTAGACTACTTGTCCTGACAAAAAAAAAACCCTTTTTATGAAGCGAATGTGACTTCCTCTCATTCACATCCAGCAAAGTCCCGGCAAACAGTCTTTCAAGAGTGTGTTTACAACCACAGACCTTATCAGGCTTGGAGAGCTGCCAGGCCGATATCTTCCAAACGCAACGGCTGTGCAAGGGAATACTTGGCAAGGAGTCTCTGAGAGTCACGAACAAATCTTCCCACTAATGAAGTGAACAAATGGTCTCCTGCAAACTCCACTCCCCTGTTGCTCCTCTTTATTCCCTGTGGGAGGGGCCATTCATCGTCCACCTGTGGCTTTAATCCCGAGTCGACCCTTGTTCCTTAGCTGGTCCCTTCTCCTGACAGCTCTGTGCATGCGCACACTGGGAACAGGCTCCAGCTGTTCGTCTGCCTCACTGATCTCCGACTCCAAAGGCCGGCCACATGACCACGGAGACGTCTTCACACAGCGCTGGCTCTTCGGCTTTGAAACGGAGATGAGCACCGCCCCCCTAGAGTCGGGAACGACTAGCATGTATGTGCAAGGTGGAGGGAAACCTGAATTTCTCTGTTATTAGTAGAATAATAGAGTTGGAAGGGACCTTGGGGGTCTTCTAATCCAACCTCCTGGACCTTGTAATATTTCAGACACCTGGCCCTTCCATCTGTTAAGAGTCCCCAATGATGGACCACTCACAACTTCCAAAGGCAAGCTGTTTAGCCATTTGTTTATATTATAATCTATTGGTCTCCTTGTTCTGAAGTGGAGAATAAATGGTTCTTAGGATATAAAAAACCATACATTTAGAATGAGATGATTCAGTAGAACCCAACACGATGACTATAAAAGATTAGACTTCTAAAGAAGCCGGAATGCAGGCAGCTAATTTTCCTCCCTGATTAATGCCCAGCTCATAAGAATAACAGAATAACACTGTTGGAAGGGTCCTTGGAGGTCTTCTAGTCCATTTCTCTACTTGCATTTTTTAACGTGCTTTCAAATTGGCAGAAGCTGGGACAAGTCACGGGAGCTCACTCCACTTGGGATTCGAACTGCCGACCTTTCTGATCGACAAGCTCGGGGTCTTTAGCCACTGAGCTACCCTATATCCCTTTTAATTTGTTCTTATTGTGAAAGAAATCTCTCCTTAGTTTTTTTTTTAAGGACAAATCTTCACTTCTCTTTCCAAATGCATTTCTCTTGGATAACCGCAATGTTTTATATATAACTTTCCCAATGCGTGTATTTTTTTTAAATCCGCAGAAAAAGATGGCAGGCTTTTAAAAAGGGAACAATTTGAAGGAGATTTGTCACTCCCAAGTCAGAGAATCCTTCTCTTTGAAGTGCAAATGAACTCGTTTCTCTTCAAATGCAAACCAGAAAGAATTCTTCATTGCCCTTAATTGGCAATGTAAGCCCCTCCCAATCAGGGATGCTAGCCCAAAATAAATAAATGAATAAGATAAAGGTAAAGGCTTCCCTCGCACATCTGTGCTAGTCGTTCCTGACTCTAGGGGGCGGTGCTCATCTCCCTTTCAAAGCCGAAGAGCCAGCGCTGTCCGAAGACGTCTCCGTGGTCATGTGGCCGGCATGACTCAATGCCGATGGCGCATGGAACGCTGTTCCCTTCCCACCAAAGGTGGTTCCTATTTTTCTACTTGCATTTCTTACGTGCTTTCGAACTGCTAGGTTGGCAGAAGCTGGGACGAGTCACGGGAGCTCCCTCCATTACGTGGCGCTAGGGATTCGAACCGCCGAACTGCCGATCTTTCTGACCGAACAAGCTCAGCGTCTTAGCCACTGAGTCCCCTCGGTGAGATTCAGAAATTTGAAGGGAAAGATTTAGGAGCATGTCTCCAATCGAAATGTATAATGTCTTCCACCCTCGGCGACAGAAATGAACAAGTGTACCCATACCTCTGCAATTACTTCTTATTTCCAAAGGGGATAATAATTGGCTTTTCCCCCCCCTCACCGTGGCCCACCCTAGAATCCCAGGGTAGCCTTTTATCTTCTCCCTACTTAATTTTTCCTGACGTATTCGTACACACCGCGTTAATAATTTTCTCCTGGAGGTAGCTCGCGCCTGGGTTCTATTCCCAAATGCTAGCAGGAGGAACGGCTGCGCTTGCCTTCGTCTGACAGTTTGAAGGAGCTACAAATTCTGCAGCCTTGGCAAGGCAATCAAACGGGGAGCCAAACATTTGGGTGGGTGAAAAGAGCCGCTTGCTGTTAAGACGAGGAATTTAAAAAAACAACACAAAACCTGTTTGTTGGTGAGGTTTAGGCCGACCTCAAAGGCCCCAGGAATATGAAGCTACAGCTTTTGATTTTTCTGAGCTGGCGTTAAACAAGGTGGAGGATGGGCTCATCCCCCTCAAGTTGTGAAGATTGAACCGTGGGATCAACCCTGCTGATCATCATCTTCTTTCATCATCTTTTGTGGGGTGGAATCCAGGCAACTGAATGGAGCTGAGTCTTTATGGGCCGGATGCTTTTCCTGTCACCAAAGCAGAGTTATGTGCCCAGCGAGAGAAATATCTGCCTCTAGCTAGGATCAAACTCGCAGTCTCCTGATTGTGAGGCGTGAGCTCCACCTCTGGTCTGCCGCACCGCTCACCCTGGGAAACTGCTGATAACCAGCGACCTTGCAGGTCATCTAGTCCAACCCTCCCTACACCATTCCTGATATGACAGTTCAGTCTCTTCTTGAAAGCTTCCAACTTCCGAAGGCAACTTCTGTTCCATGGGTTGATTGTTCTCACTGTCAGGAAATTCCACCTTGTTTCTAGGTTGAATCTCTCTTTGGTCAGGAAAATCCATTGTTCCTTGTGTGGCCTTCAGGTTCTTTGGAAAAATAGCTTGACCCCTTCCTCTCTATGGTAGACCTTCAAATATTGGAAGACTTCTATCCTGTCTCCCCTGGTGCTTCTCTTCCCTAGACTAGCCAGGCCCAGTTCCTGCAACCGTTCTTCGTATGTTTTAGCCTCCAGTCCCCTCATCATCCTGGCTGCTCTTCTCTGCAACGTAGTTCCCTTTGTTGCTCTCCATAGGGTTGAAAATAATCAATGAGGATCATTGACCAAGCCTCAGACCAGATTCTTGTCCTTTCAGGCTGGGCTGTCTCGCACAACATATACTTTCTTACCACACGCTGAATCATCATTGCCCAATCTCCTTCAGCCTACTGTAGTTGGTTGGGTGCAACCCAGCTGTGGAATCCCAGACAGTTCCTGGAGGAAGGGGAATGCATCTGTTTTCGAACACATTTCTGCATCTGAATAGTTATTGACTCAGAAAGAACAGCTGAGGTTCATCCATTTTTAATCCAGCATGCCATCCCCCCGCTGATTCCTGACATCCTCGGAGCACCTGAATTGGATCGGTCTCCTGGATTGGTTGAATGTAGAGGGGGGAATGAATATATATATATATATATATATATATATATATATATATGCAGGTTGGCTAAGAAAGGTTGGGTGGCTAGAATGTTAGGGGGGCTCCAGAAGGTCTCATGTCTGTCAGTGTATAAGAATTTATGAACTGGAATAGGCATGGCGACGAGTCAGCCAATGGGAACTGTTTGGTGACTGAGACCACAGGATTGGTTGAGTAAAGGCATGTGATCCGGCTTGGAGCCTGGGCGTGGCTTACCTTAACTGTTCTGTGCTGTGAGAGTTTGTTGGTTTCGTCCGATACTGAAGCACTTTCCTTTTTTTTAAATTTAATTGACTTCCCTACTTTATAAATCACCATTACTCTGGAACCGGTGGGCGGTTAGAAAATTTTACTACTAACAGAGATACAAAAGCGGGTGGTAGGTATAAAAAGGTTGACTACCCCTGGTATAGATATATTTTTTTTAAAAACTACTGTCCATGGTGCTGAATATCATTTCTCCTTTATTCCTTTGCATTTTTCTTCAGCATTGAGTCATGATGCTCTGGGCATTTTCTGATTCGTAGCTTAATGTTTCAACTGCAATCCAGTGGTGTTCATGCAGCATGTTTGTCAACTATGCTAAAGATCTAAAAAGAAAACAGCCTTAATTAGATTAAGTTTCAGTTAGTATTTTGATATGCCCTTAATCTTTTCCTTATTCTATAGCTGTCAAGTCCCAAACCAAGGATGACATGTGATATCCTCCAAGCTTGAGTTCCTTATTGTTTCACACTTCTAGACAAAAGGGAATGGTATGGGGTCTCCTGCTTGAGCAGTGGGTTGGACTAGAAGACCTCCAAGGTCCCTTCCAACCCTATGATTCTATCTTTCTAAATAGTGTTTCTCCACTTGTGTCTGCTCTATCAATGGATGCTTTCGGGAAGAGTCTGGACAGTTATTTGTCCAGAATGGTGTAAGTGTCTCCTGCTTGGGCAGAGGGTTGGACTAGAAGACCTCCAAGGTCCCTTGCTATGATTCTACATTCAAAGTAGTGTTTCTTCCCTTGTGGTTGCTCCAACAATGGAGGTGTTCAGAAAGAGACTGGTCAGCAATTAGCCCAGAATGGTATGGGGGCTTCCTGCTAGGGCACGGGGTTGGACTAGAAGACCTCCAAGGTCCCTTCCAACCCTATGATTCTATGTTCTATTCCGCAGGAATCACCCCAGATTGGAAACCTGACCTGGGAAAGACTAGATAAGGCTCAAAGGCACTTGGGGTGGAGTGAGGTGAGTCAGACGTAGGCTATTTGTCTTCACGTAATGAATTCTGAGCTACTTCCCTGCTTGACTCCTGCTTCCATCTGAGAGGATTGCTCCCTCTCCAACCAATGCCGCCCGATGGACAAACACTTCTGACAAGAGATGCCAGCAAGGAGGAAACGCTTCAGGAGAAAGCCCTTTTAACACGGCCTTTTAGAATCGTTTTAAAGAATTCATAAGCCGCAAGGCTTCTGATGAATATTTCATCGCGAGGGACAGCCGCATGGTTTGCTTGGTGGGCCGTTGGCACGCGTGGGTTAAATGGCCATCTGTCAGCAATTGGAAGCTGGCGCTGGGTGCAGCTCCTTCCAATCAGACTTTGCAGGAAAGAAAGGAGAGAGAGAGAGAGAGAGAGAGAGAGAGAGAGTGTCAGGGAGAGAGAGTGGGGGGAGAGAGATACAAAAGAGAGGGAGAGAGAGGGGGAGAGAGGGAGAGAAGAGAGAGGGAGAGAAGGAGAAGAGAGAGAAGAGGGGGAAGAGAGAGAGGAGAAGAGATAGAAGGAGAAGAGAGGGAGAGAAGGAGAAGAGAGAGGGAGAGAGAGAAGGAGAGAAGGAGAAGAGAGGGGGGAGAGAGAAAGGCAGAGAGAGTAAGAGGGAAGAGAAAGGGGGGGAGAGACAGAGAGAGGGAGAGGCAGTGAGATTGAGGGAGAGAAGGATAAGAGAGAGAAGAGAGAGGGAGGGAGGAAGACAGAGGGAGGAAGACAGAGGGGGGAAGAGAGAGACAGGCAGAGAGAGAGTAAGAGGGAAGAGAGAGAGGGAGACAGACAGACAGAGACAGAGAGAGAGAAGAGAGAGAGAGAACCAGGAACGTCGCCCATTCCTCTCACTGATCATGTGCGAGAATCCGTGGTGCCTCCAGAAGCATTTTGTGCCTCTCTGCTGCTCTGCTGCGCGGAGAAGGATGCAGCCCTGTCTTCTCCACTAGCATGGTGCCTCTACAAGAGGGGAATCGTTCCACTGCGCAGCTGTCTTGGGGTGTGTATAGATGTCTGGAGGTGTATGCGTATGTGTGTGTGTGTTGGAGAGCCGGGGAGCGAGAGAGAGAGAGAGAGAGAGAGAGAGAGAGAGAGAGAGAGAGAGAGAGAGAGAGAGAGAGAGAGAGAGAGAGAGAGAGAGAGAGAGAGAGAGAGAGAGGGAATGGTCCATGCCTCCATTGCTGAACTCCAAAGCCCAGGATTGCCATGAGTGGGAGCCAACCCGGGGAGGAAAGTAAACAGAAGACCCTCCCTCCTTCCGCAGAGAACCTCGCCGATACCCAAGATGGCCAGATCCAAGCTGAAGAAATCCCCTTCCGACAGCAATGCGCATCAGAAAAGCATCCCTCCGCTGGCAACAACTGAAGATGTGCCGGGCATCAGCCCCCTGTTGCCTGTCCGGAGGCTGGGATCCGTGGGGAGCGAGATGGGACACAGGTACCGCAGCCCGCGAGGACCTCTCAGCATGCCAAGGTTCTCCCCCGCTGCCCTCCCCTGCCCCCCCCCTGGAGCGGATTGAGAAACAAATCAGAAACCCCCCCCCCTAAAAAAGGAAGCTGAACATAGATGACAGATTGGGAAAACAGGAGGTCCGTTGTTGGGATAAATCACCCCTGAATTGCTTTCACTGGGATTTGGCTCTTTCTTTCTTTCTTTCTTTCTTTCTTTCTTTCTTTCTTTCTTTCTTTCTTTCTTTCTTTCTTTCTTTCTTTCTTTCTTTCTTTCTTTCTTTCTTTCTTTCTTTCTTCCTTCCTTCCTTCCTTCCTTCCTTCCTTTTCTTATCTTCCTTCTTTATTTTTTTTCTTTCTTCCTTTCTTCCTCCCTTCTTTCTTTCTTTCTCTTTCTCTCTCTCTCACTCTTTTTCCCTCCTTCCTTCCTTCCCTCCTTCTTTCCTTCTTTCCTTTGCTGATTGCTTATTTGTACCTTATGATTATCATTAAGGGTTGTACCCTATTATTCTTGATGAATGTATCTTTTCTTTTTATGTACACTGAGAACATCTGCACCAAAGGCAAATTCCTTGTGTGTCCAATCCCACTTGGCCAATAAAGAATTCTATTCTATTCTATTCTATTCTATTCTATTCTATTCTATTCTATTCTATTCTATTCTATTCTATTCTTTTTAATACAATAGCAGAGTTGGAAGGGACCTTGGAGGCCATCTAGTCCAACTCCCTGCCCAGGCAGGAAGCCCTATACCGTTTCAGACAAATGGCTATCCAACATGTTCTTGAAGACTTCCAGTGTTGGGGCATTCACAACTTCTGGAGGCAAGCAGTTCCACTCATCAATTGTTCTAACTGTCAGGAAATTTTTCCCCCACTTGGAACTGAACCCAGAGGGACATCGCTTCCAACAGCTGCTGTGGCCTAAAGATGGAGCTCTTTCCTCACAAGCAGGAGGTTGTGAGTTTGATCCTAGGTAGAGGCAGATGTAGGGTCTCCTGCTTGGGCAGGGGGTTGGACCAGATGACCTGCAAGGTCCCTTCCAACTCTGTTAATGAGCAATTCATTCTGTAGATTTAAATTCATGCAAAGTCATTCTCAGACCTTAGGGATTTCTTTAAGAAGCTTGAGATTTGATTTCTTTAAGAAGCTTGAGATTTGATTCTATTCTATTCTATTCTATATCCTATCCTGTCTTCTCTTCTCTTATTCTATTCTGCTCTATTCTGCTCTATTCTGTTCTATTCTATTCTATTCTATTCTTTTTCTTTCCTTTGGGAACAGTAAATGTAGGGTGCCAACCTCAAGGCCCTACCTACATTTTGGATTTTTTAAAAACAAAAATCTAATGTAATGTAAAAAAAGGCACACCACCCAACAGAGGAATGCTGGTGAATGGAGTCATCCCCATCCTACCAGTGGGACTTCAACCTCCCACCCCTAGGCCCAAGTTGTTATGCATATACTCTATCTATCTATCTATCTATCTATCTATCTATCTATCTATCTATCTATCTATCTATCTATCTATCTATCTATCTATCTATCTATCTATCTATCTATCTATCTATCTACCTACCTACCTACCTACCTACCTACCTACCTACCTACCTACCTACCTACCTACCTATCTATCTATCTATCTATCTATCGCTGTGCGGTAAAAAGGACAGAGAAGAAGCCACGGCTAGCTCTCTCTTCTCCTGATCTTTCGGCTGGTGCTTTGATGCAGCATCGTTGCCAATAAGGGTGCGGGAGGTTAAAGCAGGTTTCCGAAGCCTTTATCCAAACCCTCACTGGGACCCAGGATTTCAAGAGCCCCTCGGCTGGGCGGGGCGAAAGGAGGAGAGGGAAGCACCGGAAACCCACTGCAGCTGGAGCCCGCGTGCGCGCGCGCACACACACACACACACACACACACACACACACACACACAGACAAAAGAGGGAGGGAGGCCCGGCCCTTTTCTTTGAAAGAAGTGAGTGGTGTTTTATTGTGGTCCGTTTCCCAAAGAAGGCAGCGTGGTTCTCGGGGCTCCAGGGAGAGCAAAGAGATGTGTAGCTTCTCTCCTTCCTTTTTTTTTTCTTCCTCCGTTCTTCTCCCTCACCTCCCCCCACCAATAATTCCCCCAGCCCACACCTTCATCAAACACTGTATGCCCCCACCTCCATGTCTTTGCTGGCCCATCACAGCGAGATGCCCTGTGCTGTGGTGTTTGCTTTTCTTTCTTTCTTTCTTTCTTTCTTTCTTTCTTTCTTTCTTTCTTTCTTTCTTTCTGCCTTTCTTTCTTTCTTTCCTCTTCTTCCCCTCCTCCTCCTCTTCTTCTCCTCTTCCTCTTCATCTCCTCTGTCTTCTACATCTCCTCCTTCCTCATTCTTTCCTTTTCTTTCTTTCTTTCTTTCTTTCTTTCTTTCTTTCTTCTTCTTCCCCTCCTCCTCCTGTTCTTCTCCTCTTCCTCTTCAACTCCTCTGTCTTCTACACTTCCTCCTTCCTCATTCTTTCCTCCTCCTCTCACTCTCCTCCTCCTCCTCCTCCTCCTTTTGAAGGGAGGGGGAGATGAGCCTCTTTGGAGCAAGTGGGGAGGGGCTCCTTTCCTCTATTAATGTTTGGGGGAGGGGAGGTATGGCGATGCTGCTCCCAAGATAAAGGGAGATGCAAGAAGCAATCTAGGCCTTTAGCGATCTTGGCCTTTGGTGTCAGTAGGGACTGTCGTAGCTCTTCGCTCCTTTGTGGAACAGAGAGTGGATGAGTTGAAAGATACTTTCTCTGTTCTTTTCCTTGTACACCTACAAGCCCATCCCATGGTCCAATCTCCCACTGCCACACTGGCAGCTTCCACCCATCCAGTTCCGGCCAGGTGCAGAGACGAAGATGACCTTGGCTTTCTAAGAAGAATGTTGTTATGGCTACATATCACCCAACTCCACACTTTCCTACCATAGAAAACAGGCATTAGAAAGTGTGGCAGGCAGGCAGGTGTTTCAGGGTTGATCAGCTGACTTCAAACCACTCCTCTGGGGTTTAAACTTGAAACAACTCCCTTCTTCTGACTTTAAACCACGACGTGCTAAACCAAAGTATACCATCCAAATTGTTTGCTCTCCAAAGCCCTGGGTGCAACGTTGAAGGATAGCCCGTAATTGGCAGCCTTGACCCTTGACGGATGGGGAGAACAATTCCACCCATGTCAACTGGCCCTAGAAACTCACTCTAATTAATTCCACCTAGTTGTAAAGAAGACGGGCCCATGATTCAGAAACTGGTTTTCGCCCGGCCTCACCCCTCCTCGTTCCACAGGCTGAAACTCAATGCCGGTTGGCGGTGTTTTCTTGGTGTCATTTGGGCAGGAGAGAAGGAAGGCGGGCCGGACTGAATGGACACCTCCACAAGGTATCTAACGCATACCTGGGATAGAGGTTGCTCTCAAATTTGCAAAATTTGGGAGGTTTCTGTGGTTTGGTTTGGTTTCGTTTGGTTTACCGTAGCAGGAAGCTCTCTGTGCAGAAGGGGTTAATGTTGTTATTCTTTTTAGATTTCTTCTTGTCCCTGTCAAAGAAACCCATTGATATTTTTCAATGCGACTTCCTACAAAAGATGCATTAGCTGTGAACTGCTGACCTGTGCAATTTCACAGCTAAAGTGTATTGCTTTCATTTGGACACAAGCATAGAGCCAAGAATGAAACTTCTTTTCGTTCTGGAATTCAGGATCGTTCTTGTGACTTCCTTCCTTCCTCTCATTCCCACTTCCCTCCCTCCCTCTCTCTCATTCCCCCTTTCCTCACATTCCCATCTCCCTCCTTCCTTCACTCCCTCCCTTTTTCCTTTCTTCTTCTCATTCCCACCGTCCTCTCATTCCCATCTCCCTCCTCCTTCCCTTCCCTTCTTTTTCCTTTCTTCCTCTCATTCTCACTTCCCTCCCCCATTCCCCTCATTTCCATCTCCCTCCTTCCTTTCCGCCCTCCCTTCTTTTTACTTCCTTCCTTCCTCCCCATCCATCCATCCATTGTTTTTTTTTTTATATTGAAAAAGTTTTATTGAGTTTTACAATTTTTTCGAGTAGGGTAGGGTAAGGTGAAATAGGGAAATATTTTGAGAACTTTCACGTCGAGATCGTTGGCCCCCTCCGGGGCTTCTTGACAAAACATAGATAATATATATTTCAATAATACTACAAGGTGAATAGAAGTGCATACATCGTTATAAATTCTATGCTAGCAATCGTGTACAAACATCCAAACAAAAGTTATACTGTATTTAAAAAGTCATTTTTTTAGATCTAAGTCTCTTAGCAATTGTATCTTCTTGTTCTCCTCCCTGACCCCCAGTGGGTGAGGCCGTGGCCCCCTCTGCTCCTCCAGTTTCATCCTCCAGGATTAAGGAATGTTTTTTAAGAAAGGCTTCCGCCTCAGCAACTGTTTTAATCCTTACTCTTCCTCCTTCCCAGAACACCAACATCCCTTCTGGCATCACCCACTTGAACCAAATCCCCTGTTTAAACAATTTTTTAGATAAGAAGGAATATTTCCTCCTCACCTCTCTAATCTTTTTCGGGATCTGCTTCAAGATAGCAACTTCCTTTTGTTGGTAAATTAACGGACCCTCTCTCTGCGCCCTCAATATTCCCTCCCTGGTAGACCTTCTAACAAATTTAATATGTATCTCTCTGGGTAGTTCATTTAGCCTGGCATATGCTGAATTTATTCTATAAACCAGGTCAATGTCCCCCCTGATCTCTTCCTTAGGTTTGTGTAAATAGTCTGCTAAAATTGTGCTCATAAGATCAGGGAGACATTCACCAGATTCTTCAGGAATATTCTGAAATCTAAAAAAATATGACATCCTTTCAAAATCCATCCTAGACATATGACCAGTCAAATCCAACCATCCATTGTTGTGCCACCAAAAAAAAACACACCCCATCATTAAAACAGTTTAGGATGGAAGCACACAAATGTTATTAAAAGGGCAGTTAAAAGAACTGGCCCTTTTGCAGTTGCCATAAATATCTATTTTTTAATTAATCTTTTGAGCCTCTGAGAGTGATGGGATTTTGTGGTAAATAAAGAGGTTTTTTTTAAAAATAACATAATATATTAACAGAGTTGGAAGAGACCTTGCAGGTCATCTAGTCCAACCCCCTGCCCAAGTAGGAGACCCTACATCTGCCTCTATCTAGGATTGAACTCACAACCTCCTGATTGGGAGGCGAGAGCTCCACCTCTGACCAGGTGTCTGTTTCTTGCTTCTGCTAAGACTGGGTCAGGTTGACTTTTGGCAGCCAGACAAAGTAACTGCCCCATCTGTGTTGTGGTTTAATGAGAAGTGGGGAAAGAGAAAGGAGAAACTATGGTTGCTTCAGTTTTGTGAAGGCTCTAGAACTGTTCAGAGAGGAAAAAATATTGGAGAAAAAAAACATCTTGTATTTGAAGCTGCAAACCCCATTTTCACCCCTCCAGGCTCTCGCTTCTGCTGAGCTCAGCTTTGCAAAGAGCGCCTTGTATAACCCTCTTGGTGTGGTTTTTTTCTTCTTCTTTTCCTTTTCCAAAGGCTACTTAAAATTTCCCGTTATCTCCTTCCTCCCGAGAACGGCCTCGGGGTGGTTGGAAACTGAATTATGATTTAATAATCATCTTCGTGGTTTGAACTCCGTCTGCCCTGAGCCACTTAAGCAGCAAACCGAGCTTCTCCGGGTTTCTGATGTGCAAATGCATCGGGGAAACCCGAGGAATGTCCACGAATGAGGTCTAAGCACAGCTTTCCCACCAAGTGGAAGCGAAGGGCTGTCCCAGAGAAGCGAGGATTGACCCAAAGCACCTGAAGGCAGGACAAGAAGCAACGGGTGCAGCGGTGGGATTCAAATAATTTAACAACTGGTTCTCTGCTCTAATGACCAGCTGGGTAGGCGTGGCTGGGTGGTCATGTGACTGGGTGGGTGTGGCCAACTCGAAGCCACTCACGTCGAGGGGCGCTTCACCTCACCTGGCCTCTCACGACCGTGGGAGCTGCTGGTCACAAGTGTGAGAAACAGTCAAAAGTCACTTTTTTCCCCGTAACTTTGAATGCTCCCTAAATGAACTGTTGTAAGGCAAGGATGATCTGTACCAAAATACAAATAGCTTCTTTGCTTGAAAAAATCCGCCTCTAAATATTCATCGTTAGATTAGAAATGGGGGAAATTACCCCCTGAAGATCGATGAGAGCCACAGCCATCATGGAAACCTAAACCTTTCTGTCTGGACCCCTTCCTGTAAAGAGATTTCTTCCAACAAACGGTTCTCCCGAACAGGTGCGAACCGGCTGAATCCCACCACTGAATGGGTGGAAGAACAGTAAAGAGAGCTCCCAACTTAGAACTAAGGAGAAATTTCCTGACAGTGCGAACAATTCATCAGTGGAACCACTTGTCTTCAGAAGTTGTGGGCGGAAGTTTTCAGAAATAGACCATCAGTTGACCAAGATAGCATGAGATCTCCTGACTCGAGCGGGCAGGGGGTTGGACTAGAAGACCTCCAAGGTACCTTCCAGCCTATGCTTCCATATTCTAACCCTTGAGTGATATTAGTTGAGCAGATCAAGGAGTTCTTATGGATTTCCTCCTGGAATGAGGAACGAAGAGGTTGGAATGTTTTGATTTTTCTAGGTTCCTTCGCAGCCTCTTGCGAAGTGACACAGCAATCTGTTGCATCCTTCGCATACTCATTCATCGCTTGATCCTGAAAGTAGAAGGAAGCAGTCGGCTGTGAAAGACCAGGCCCACAATTGATCCCAAGTTCAATTAAGCTGATTTATTGCTAACCACGGCCAAGGCACAAGAAGCTTCTCCACTAATGGCTAGCACCTGTTTGGAGTTAGATACGGATCAACAGAATTCAAAGGAGGTTGGACTTAGTCCGCTTGTGGCTATGTAGGAATTCTAGGCTGATTCCCTCTCTGTCTCCCCCTCTCTCTCTCTCTGTATCTTTCTCTGTCTGTCTCCCCTCTCTCTGCCTCTCTTTCTCTCTCTGTCTCTCTCTGTCTCTGTCTCTCTCTCTTCATGGGCTCAACATATAAAATGTAAATGACCTGCTTGCAGAAATAACACAATTTGCAAAATAAACACACACAAATGCACACGCTTCTAAGAGGAAGCTCTTGGTTCTGGGGTGGGGGAACTCGCAAACCTCCTTGCGCGATAAATAAGCCTATTCCTCCGTAAGTGACCGCAGTTTTAAACGTTCGTTTGGCTCGCAAGGAAATCTCGCTGCTCCCAAAGAGGGCTGATTCCTAAATTCGAAGTGTGCAAAGCCACGCTGCAAATTTTAATACAGCGGCCAATCTAGATACGCACGCCTAAAGAAGAGAGAATGGTTTTGCGCACGGCTCCAGATTCCTTCTCTCTGGTGTTCCAAGAGGCCGAATTAAACGAGAAATGTATTAATTAATTGAACTTTTCTAATTGGGCATAGTTCCTTTCCCCCCGTGGCTTGTGCAGCCTTAGGACCTGTTTACAAGATTCCTTTAGCAGTCGTTCGTTGTAAAAATAAGCGTTTTGTGTCAAACCCAACCCCTTAGGACTTTGTTGAGGTCTTCGTGGTTGCTATTTGCGTTGTATTCTAGTACAAAGTTGTATTCCCTGGCCGTCCTCTGGGAAACTTCCTCAATGTTCCAATCTGGCTTGTAATTTTCCTAATGTGTCTCCTATCAAAATGTTAGCCAGCTTGAAAGGGAAGCAAATTCTTTTACTCCGTTTAATAATAATGCAGGATTGTTTCTTAATAGTTCGTCTCTTAAAAATAGAACTAAAGCAGTACGTCTCTTAAAATAAAATAGAAAACCTTGTGCTGCTTTTGAATTCTAGACTTTGGCGTATTCGTCCTTAACTAGAAACGGGTACTCCTTGACTTACGACCAGAGTTGAGCCCCAGGTTTCCGCCGTTAAGTGCATTTCGCCCCATTTGGGGACCTTTCTCTGCCACAGTTGTTCAGCCAATCACTGCGGTTGTTAACTGAGTAACATAGTTGTTAAGTGAATCTGTCTTCCCCCTTGTCAGATGGTTGCAAAAGGGGATCCCATGACCCCGGGACATGGAGATGGTCATAAATATGAGTCAGTTCCCAATTTTGGTCACCTAAAGATTCAACAGTGGTCACCAGTGTGAAAAATAATCACTTTTCTCAGGGCTGTTGTAACTTCAAATGAACTGTTGTAAGTCAAGGACTACCTGTTCACCGTAAATGTCCAGAAATCTCTCTCTTCTTTTTTTTTTTGTCGGTATGTATATATTTTTTCTCTTAATGTTCCTTATGCCCTGTGTTCTTAGGCCCCATAATGAAGATTTCAGCATGGACTCCTCGCTTTCACAGTAAGTTAGCTTCAAACAGAACTGCATGCGCTGGGCGATGCGACACTGATGTGCTGGGAGATGGAAGGAATGACTCAGTGCTCTCCTTAGCACCGCGGGCTTAAGTTGGCTTAAAAGTTCGCTCCCCCTTTGCGAGAAAGATGATGATGCTGTCAAGCACCAGGGAAATCAAGAAATCCAGGCAGTTCCAATGGATACATAGAGATTTATGGCAAGCTTAAGCTCTCTACAAGAATCTGAGCTACTAACAGCCGAGGGAAATTAGCGGGAGATAAGAATTGAAGGAATTCAAGGTGGGCTTAGATCTTATGTGGGCATGAAGAAATTCATGACTAATGATGCATTTGATTCCCCCCTCCGTCAGGCTCAGCTTGACCATCTCCTACAAATGCTGTGTCCCCAATCTCAGATTAAACAGGGATTGTTTAAAAACAGAGGCATAGATAACCATCATGCTAAGCCAGAAAACAATGTGCTTTTTTATAGGGTGTGGAATCACAGTTAAATCACGGTTTTCTCATTACGCCGCTCTGAACTATATAAAAAATTTAGTTTGTCTGTTCGCACATTTATCTTCGGTTTAACCTTCTAGGCTCACTATGAAGTATGTTGAAAGATTCCACGTTGCTTAGATTCCCGAACAAATCTATACATATAGGATTCTTTTGCTGAGAGACCTAAAAATTGCATTTGTAGTTGATTCCCAAGGCTACCTTGTAATTATTATTTATTTAGATGTATTGGCTGAGTGGCGTGATGGCCTAGTGGTGAAGACGTTCGCCTCCCATTCAGAAGGTTGAAGCAAATGTTTCTCTCTCTTAGTGAGCAAAGCAAAAAAATATCTGCTGCGAACTCTTGTGTGGTGTCAGGAAGGGCATCCGGTCAATAAATGCTCAGCTCAATCCAGTCCCCTGAATTAAGGGGTTACATAGGGTCATAAAAAGGGAGAGGGATTTTATTTAGATATATTAGGCTGCTCAACTCTAGTGAACTTTCCCTGAGAACTATTTAGCTGGATTCATCATGTTCAGTTAATTGTAATCCCTCTCTCCAGAATGTTGATGAGAAAAGGACATCAGTGTGTGTGTGTGTGTGTGTGTGTGTGTGTGTGTGATTCCTCTGTTTTCAACCTGTGTCGGTTTCGTGTATTTTCATTGCTGAGCCTTTGCGTCCTGCTTGTGGATGTGTTTGCTAGGGGAAACAAGGTCTAAGCACTTGCATTGAACCAAATACACAAATTTACAGTCATTTGATTCCCCCAAGCGAGCCTTCTTTTTATGTGGACTGTCTCCTAAAATATTGATTGGGTTTGATGTTTTCCTTAGCTAAGAATGATTGCAGAACTGAAAGAATGACAGCTGAAAAGAGTTGCATTTAATTTGCAGGGGAGATAGATTGGATGGATGGATGGATAGATAAGAGAGATAGAGAGATAGAGAAATATAGATAGATGATAGATAGATAGATAGATAGATAGATAGATAGATAGATAGATAGATAGATAGAGGGAGAGAGAGAGACATACAGATAGGATAGATAGATAGATGGATGGATGGATGGATGGATGGATGGATGGATGGATGGATGGAGAGAGAGAGAGACATACAGATAGGATAGATAGATAGATAGATAGATAGATAGATAGATAGATAGATAGATAGATGGATGGATGGATGGATGGATGGATGGATGGATGGATGGATGGATGGATGGATGGATGGAGGGAGAGAGGGAGAGAGAGAGAGAGACATACAGATAGGATAGATAGATAGATGGATGGATGGATGGATGGATGGATGGATGGATAAGAGAGATAGAGAGATAGAGAAATATAGATAGATAGGTAGGTAGGTAGGTAGGTAGGTAGGTAGGTAGGTAGGTAGAGAGAGAGAGACAGACAGATAGACACACACACATACATAGGATAGGATAGGATAGGATAGATAGGTAGGTAGGTAGGTAGGTAGGTAGGTAGGTAGGTAGGTAGGTAGGTAGGTAGGTAGAGAGAGAGAGACAGACAGATAGACACACACACATACATAGGATAGGATAGGATAGGATAGGATAGGATAGGATAGGATAGATAGATAGATAGATAGATAGATAGATAGATAGATAGATAGATAGATAGATAGATAGATAGATAGATAGATAGATAGATAGATAGATAGATAATGTGGGTTTGTATGTGTGTGTAAGAGTTTTGGAGAAGAGAGTGTCTTGGGGGAATTCATTTCTCTGAAGAATTCTTTGTTATTTCTGCTTTGGGTCCAAACAATGAGACTTTCGAGAATAAGGACACAATAGGTCTCAGAATAGCAGAGTTGGAAGGAACCTTTGAGATCTTCTAGTCCAACCCTCTGCTCAAGCAGGGAGACCCTCTTTCATGTCAGACAAATGATTATCCAGTCTCTTCTTGAAAACTGAAGTTGGACCAGGTGACTGATAGTTTGGGAGGAGGGGAAAAACGTTTACATTTCATTAGTTGCAAACCGCAGGAACCTTCAGAGTCGGTTTTCACCAGCCTGTGCCAATATGATATAGCCAATAAACTTATTCTTTGAGGAACCTACCTGCCTCGGAGTTCCGTTTGCTATGGGTGTATTTCTTGACATTAAATGGAATGGAACAGAAAATAATAGAAAACAGGATGGAAAATAGAACAGAATAGAATGCTTTATCTGGCCCTTAAGTGTGGTTATATGCTCAAGGAATTGGAATTGGAAATAAAGGATGGATCATTTACTTTCTGCCTCCGATTCATAATGTACTTGGGAATGTTCAGATAAATGATGAACAGCCATTCCAAAGAAAACAGCTGGTCACATCGTGAGAATCAAGACAATGATTTGCGCATTTTTTTTAAAATAAAAAAAGTTGATTGATTTTCCTTGTCTTGCGATATGTGTACATTTTGATCATAACTAACGAGCTTGTGCTCCACTTTGCATTGATTTTAAAAAAAACCACAGGGTTTTTTTTTCGTTGCCACCCTTAGCAAAGATAACAATGATTGATATTCCTGATGATTCAATAATTAAAATGTAAAAAGCGTCACGGCGCTTAACTCTATGGAACATCTTCCTTAAAGCCCTAAGTATCCCCATGCAATTTTATTTTTCCTCCACAGAAATTGCACAATGAAGGTGAGGTTTGAGGCTTTGTTTTACTAAGATTTTACACCGCCCCCTTTTTTAAAGGGATGTGGTGGCTCAGGGGCTAAGACGCAGAGCTTGTCGATCAGAAAGGTTGGCAGTTCGACGGTTCGAATCCCTAGCGTTGTGTAATGGAGTGAGCTCCCGTGACTCGTCCCAGCTTCTGCCAACCTAGCAGTTCGAAAGCACGTCAAAAATGCAAGTAGGAAAATAGGAATCACCTTTGGTGGGAAGGAACAGCGTTCCATGCACCTTTGGTGTTGAGTCATGCCGGTCGCATGACCATGGAGACGTCTTCGGACAGCGCTGGCTCTTCGGCTTTGAAACGGAGATGTGCACCGCCCCCTAGAGTCAGGAACGACTGGCACATATGTGCGAGGGGAACCTTTGCCTTTACTTATCCCTTTTTAAGAAAAATGTATGCACACCTACCTTGACAATGTTCACCCAACATGTTCAGGAGATCAGTTTCAAACCTAACGCTCTTATTCACGCCATGTGCTAAGCTGGGTTTGTTTAAACTTGGTTAGATTTTTTTTTTTTAGGGGGAGGTTTAGTTGCTGGAATTTGGGCTCATTTATAGTTCAGGAGCCCAGAAAGTGAATTCATTAAATCCACCAGTTGTGCAAATACAGCCATTTATAGCGTCTTTTAACCTGACTCCGTTTTGCATGCTGCCCTCCCCAGGTGTAACAATTTCTAACCGATGTTTTGAACTCGGAAACGTTTTGAGAGAATGGCTAAAAAAAAGAGGCTGTGAATGAGATATCCCATCCTTTGTAACGGAGCAGGTTCAATCTTGCCTCCGTGGCTTGAGACAAAAGTTCCAATTTGGGATCTGAAATGAAATCTCACTTGTTCTATGTTTTTTTCTTCTTCTTCTTCTTATCTTGGCAGGGTTGAAGTGGAGTTTTACGTGAACGAGAACACCTTTAAAGAACGCCTAAAGCTATTCTTCATTAAAAACCAACGATCAAGTAAGTTTCGGTTGCTAACAAATTTCAAACCAATTCAGGGTGCGATTCTCGGCGGTTTAATTTGCTCCCCACAAACCTGAATGTGGTTTGTTTGGATCTGGGTTAGTGTCAGGTCCAAAGCAAAGAATGACATGTAATTCTTCCAAGCTGAGTTCTTTAGTGTTTCAAACCTGTGGACAGAATCTTGACAGACTCAAGTATCTGCATCTGCAATATACTATGGGAACTATTAGGGAGAGGCTGTCTTCACCTCCTCTCTCATACACAACAGATTTGGACAGTGAGGAGGTTGGGGAGGAACCTGGGCCAGTCCTGGAGTCTGGGGAAGGCTCTGAGGAGGGCTCTGTGTCGGAGGCAGAGGGGGGGCCAGGGCTGTCTGGCAATAATCAGCTGCCTTCAGAGTCAGACTTCAGTGAGGCAGAGGAACAGCTGGAACCTGTTCCCAGTGTGTGCATGCGCAGAGTGGCCAGATGAAGGGAACAGCTAAAGAACAGGGGTTGACTTGGGAGTAAGGTCACAGGTGGACGATGAATGGCCCCTCCCAGAGGGAATAAAAGAGGGCCGAAAGGGGAGTGGAGTTTGCAGGAGACCATGAGTTCGCTTCATTGGTTTGTGACTCTCCAAGACTCCTTACCAAGTTTTGCAGATATCAGCCTGGCAGCTCTCCAAGCCAGATAACGTCTGTGACTGTAAATCCTCCTTTGGAAGACTTTGCTGGATGGGAATGAGCAGAATTCACAGTCAATTAATAAAAGGGTTTTTTGTCGGGACAAGGGAGTTTGCTTCATCTCGGGAAGCCTCGGTCAGAACAGGGCGTTTTGCAAAATGTATTGATTTGATTCAGAGACTGGCAACGTCCAATAGTCATCAACACCTTATCTGAATTATTTCCCAAGTCCTGACCAGCCCGGATGTTCCTCATTTTGGGGTTCTAAGAGCCGCAGCTGTCGTGTCATCTCCAGCTTTGTTTCATGGCATCGGCGACAAAAGTCTTGGAAGAACGACAGCTGTCAAAAGTAACACACTTGTGCGTCTTTTGAAAAGAGATGTACCCAAAGATAGATGTGAGAGAGAGAGAGAGAGAGAGAGAGAGAGAGAGAGAGAGAGAGAGAGAGAGAGAGAGAGAGAGAGAGCAATCACACATCCATCAGGACATTTGCAGCTGATCAAACCGTGAGATTATTTTTTTAATTTGGTTTTTTTTTTCAAGACTCGCTGTCTGTTTTGCGGAGACGAAGAAGCAGCTTTCGATGCCGGCGTGGGGAATTTAATTATTTATATTTTAAATTAAGAGAAAATTACTGGAGAATTAGGGGGGGAAAAGGGTGGGCGGGATGCTAAGGAAGAGCCGTCTGTCTTTGAAATGTGAAAAACGTTTGATTTCTCGCCTCGCTCGCTGGAGGCAAGGACCGCCAGATTCTGCCAAGGCGCTGAATTGATCTCCAGAAAAGAAGCCATTGATCCTCCAAGGCGAAATGACTCATTTGGTTTCCCACTTATGAATTTGAACGATCGGCTGTTGTTCTCGGTCGCCTTACTTCGAGTTTTAAGCTATTTTTCTTTTTTGCTAGCACTCCGTCTTCCATGGACGGATGCTGCTCTAGGAAAACGCAGTCATCTTGTAGCTGCAAGTTTTGGTTAGTTTCAGTGCCTTCCAATTTTCCGCTGGCGTACATTGTTTTCTGATCTAGACTTCCCCAACAGCACAAAGCACTTGAGGGCAGGACAAGAAGCAACGGATGGAAACTAATCAAGGAGAGAAGCAACTTAGAACAGAGGAGGAATGTCCTAAGAGGCAGAACAGTAAACCAGTGGAACGACTTGCCTCCAGAAGTTGTGGACGCTCCAACAGGGGAAGTTGTAGCTCAGGAGTGAGCTGTGAGGTCCTTGGTGCTCTCTGAGCTTGGAGAAGAGATTGGAGAACCCTTTGTCTGAAGTGGTGCAGGGTTTACTGCCTGAGCAGGGGGTTGGACTAGAAGACCTCCAAGGTCCCTTCCAATTCTGTCATTCTGCTCTACTCTACTCTACTCTACTCTACTCTACTCTACCTCAACTTACCCTACCCTACCCTATCCTACTCTCTTTTTTGCCCTCTACCCTACCCTACCCTACCCTACTCGACTCTACCCTACTCTACACCAATTTCCATTCTATTCCATTCCATTCCATTCTATTCTATTTATTCTATTCTATTCTATTCTATTCCATTTCAATCTACATTCTATTCCATTCTATATTCTGTTGTGTTCTGTTCTGTTCCATTCCGTTCCATTCCATTCTATTCTACTCTACTCTATTCTATTCTATTCTATTCTATTCTATTTATTCTATATTCTATTTCATTGCATTGCATTCTATTCTATTTATTCTATTCCACTCCACTCCATTCTATATTCTATTCCATTCTATATTCCATTCTATTTCTATTTCTGTTTCTATTTCTATTATTTCTATTTCTATTTCTATTCTATTTCTATTCTGTTCTGTTCCATTCCATTCCATTCCATTCCATCCTATCCCATCCACCAGCTTTCATTCTGTTGCCCAGAACTTTCCTTGGCAAGTGCTTCCATGAAGACACCAGGAGTCACATTTGACTGCATGGTTGATAAAAAAACAGTGGTCCCAATCCTAAAGTTGCGATGTTGTGTGATGGGCTGGCAGGATCAGATTCCCTCAGTGCAGGGAGTTTTCCACCGAGAGCTGCTGTTTACTGTATTGGTGCTGGCTTTAGTTTTTTTATCGCGGTTCTGATTTGCCTAATGACATTGATCTGATCTCTCTTTACCCCAGGCCTGAGGATACGTCTGTTTAACTTCTCCCTCAAGCTCCTCACTTGCCTTCTTTATATTGTCCGCGTTCTGCTGGATGACCCCAAGTGGATAGGATGGTGAGGAATTCTCGTTTACAACGGTAGCCATCGCGATATCACTTCGATCTCTACCGAGAGGGAGGGATGGGCACGTCAGCTCCAATTTGATTTGCGTCCCCCATTGGGATTGGATTGTCAGTCTTGATTCAGAAAGATTTGGGGAAATGGAGATGATTTTGTTGAATCCTTTGAAAAAAAACCCCAAATAATTGGGAAACATCTGACTCAGGTGACCAAGGCATATCAATCAGTCATTGATTAATTAGTTGGAAAGTTAGAAAGTTAGTTTGATTCGATGAATCGCATAGGGGAATTTTTTTTTTGCTGTGCACTCCCTATAGGCATCAGGAAAGGCACCTGGCTGGTAAATGTTCAGCTCCTGACTCTAACCTGAATTAAGGGATTACATTTGATGAATGGACTTGCTCTCAAAGGGAAACACACACACACACACACACACCTGTTCAAAACTTCAGCCAGCCCTATTAGGGGACTGGAACAAAATTCAGATTTTGGGAGCTGATCAGATGTAAATCACCTTATTTATATAAAGCACGTCTCCGGCTAATCCCCCCACGTGTGATTAAACATTCTATCAAACATCCACCCCCTGCAAAAAAAAAGTTTGGAAATGGATTGTTGTTCATTGAGCAAATTAATATCCATCTTTTTAGTATATCGTCCAATTTACTTTGCCTGAATTTTGCTTCTAAAACGCCTCTTCTTTTCTTTCCCTCCAGCTGGGAATGTGCGAAACACAACTCCTCCTCTTTCAATCAATCCTCATCAGAAATCAACTGGTAAAGGGGTTGGCAGCTTTTCTGAATGTTGTTGTGGAGCTTCGGTTTTAACAAGGAGCCAGTTTAATTTCGGGGTGAAATCAAGCCGTGAAAACAACCACCTAAAATAGATCTCTATTTAAAAAACCCAAAAGGACATCAAAATAATGCATGAACACGTTTGCTGGTCTGCCTCCTTTGCCCTTAATATGATGACATTTCTCCTTGATATTGTTCCGATAAACCCCTTTTATTTAATGTATAGTGAGTTCCTCTCCAGCAAAGTCCCAGCCCACAGTCTTTCAAGACAGTTCACAATTACCGAGCTTTATCAGGCTTGGAGAGTGGCCGATATCTTTCAGACGCACAGTCTTTCAAGACAGTTCACAATTACCGAGCTTTATCAGGCTTGGAGAGTGGCCGATATCTTTCAGACGCACAGTCTTTCAAGACAGTTCACAATTACCGAGCTTTATCAGGCTTGGAGAGTGGCCGATATCTTTCAGACGCACAGTCTTTCAAGACAGTTCACAATTACCGAGCTTTATCAGGCTTGGAGAGTGGCCGATATCTTTCAGACGCCGCAATACTTGGCAAGAATGCGGGAACGAAGTAATTGTCTCCTGCAAACTCCACTCCCCTTTCGCTCCTCTTTTATTTCCTCTGGAAGGGGCCATTCATCATCCACCTGTGGCTTTACTCCCAAGTCAACCCTTGTTCCTTAGCTGTTCTCTTCATCTGGCAACTGTGCATGTGCAAAATGGGAACAGGCTCCAGCTGTTCTTCTGCCCCACTGATCTCTGACTTCAAAGGTAGCTGATAACTGTCAGATGGCTCTGGCCCCCTCTCTGCCCCCGACGCAGAACCCTCCTCAGAGCCTTCCCCAGACTCCAGGACTGGCCCAGGTTCCTCCCCAACCCTCCTCACTGTCCGAATCTGCCGCCAGCTGTGCTTGCCGCTGGTGGGCCACAACAGATACCTCCTCCAAGGTCCATGACTATCCCATCTTCATCTTACTTTTGATTTTTCTGAGTAGGTGGCTTCTTTCTAAGGAAGACCTAGCCTGAGATCCCCACCTATTTCATTTATACCCAGAAAGACCTTTAAATGCACTTTGGAAATAGATTCCAGTTGGCAGGAATTGTCTCCTTCAGAAGAAGGAGAAGATTTCATAGGGGATCTCATAAATGCAAGAAAATATTCATGGACACTCTGGTAGTTTTAGGCACTCTATTCACTAGTCCAACTGTATCTATTTTGCAGCATGTTTTGATGTATATTTTATAGCCTGAATCAAGGGCATTGGAGGAGTGGTGCAGTGGCCTAGAGGTAGAGCTCTCGCCTCACAATCAAGAGGCTGTGAGTTTGATCCTAGGTAGAGGCAGATATTTTTCTCTCTGGGCACAATTTATCTGCTGAATATAACTCCGCAGTGGTGACAGGGAAAGGCATCTGGCCAGTAATCACTCAGCTCCATTCGGTTGCCCAGACTCCACCCGGCAAGGGATTATGGGGCCTTTAAAAGAGGATGGTGACCATGGACATTGGAGAATATTGCAATATTTGAATGAGGTGCTACTTCTTGAGTCAGTCTGTTTCTTGTGTTAAGACTTCTTCTGGTTGTGGTTGAGCGCTTTTTTTTTTTTGTAAATATTCTCTACAGGTATCCCATTGTGTGGGTGGAACGAAACAAGCCGTTGTGGGCCATACAAGTAAGTGTGATTGTGTGTTGGCGGTTCTGGACCGACACAATTGACAGCGTCTTATTCCTCTCAACCTGGTCACTTATTCCCTGTTTTTCTTGTTTTCTTCTCCTTTCAGGTCAGCGTAGCCATCATTAGCTTCCTTGAGACCATGCTTCTGATCTACCTCAGCTATAAGGTAAGAGAGAAGATTAGAGGGCATGTTTTGGCCTGCGATCAGATGGGAGTGTTTTCTGTAAGTTGCTTAAGGATCAAACAACCTTGATGGTGAATTGATTTGAAGATGTTGGTGGGTTCTGTGGGAATTCCAAGATCCACCCAACCTGGTCCCCCCCAATTCTAGTGCGCATTCACTAGCCCCAGAAAATAAGTCCGCGTTTCGTTTTTGGTTTCTTTGCTTCTGATGGAGGTAAATATTGTGGAGCTGACATCAGATTTGGACAGTGAGGAGGTTGGGGAGGAACCTGGGCCAGTCCTGGAGTCTGGGGAAGGCTCTGAGGAGGGCTCTGTGTCGGAGGCAGAGGAGGGGCCAGGGCCGTCTGACAGTTATCAGCTGCCTTCAGACATCAGTGAGGCAGATGAACAGCTGGAGCCTGTTCCCAGGGTGCGCATGCGCAGAGTGGCCAGACAAAGGGAACAGCTAAAGAAGAGGGGTCGACTTGGGAGTAAGGCCACAGATGAATGGCCCCTCCCAGAGGGAATAAAAAAGGAGCGACAGGGGAGTGGAGTTTGCAGGAGACCATGAGTTCGCTTCATTGGTTCGGGACTCTCCAAGACTCCTTACCAAGTTTTGCAGATCTCGGCCTGGCAGCTCTCCAAGCCAGAGAAGGTCTGTGACCGTAAATCCTCCCTTGAAAGACTTTGCTGGATGGGAACGAGCAGAATTCGCAGTCAATTAATAAAAGGTTGTTGTTTTTTTTGCCGGGACAAGGAGTTGGCTTCCTGCTCTTGGGAAGCCTCGGTCAGAACAGCAATGAAGATTTAATCTTCCGTCGCTTAGCCTGTATCCCACTCTTTTTCTTCTCCTAGGGTAACATTTGGGAGCAAATCTTTCGTGTTTCATTCATCCTTGAAATGATCAACACCGTGCCCTTTATTATCACGGTACGTTCGATGGCTGAAAATGAGGATTTCTTTTACCTTCCGATGCTGCCTGGAGCTCCTTCATTAAGACAATCGCTTCCCTTTACGGAAAGTACAGTTTTTGAAAAGAGCATGGGTGCCATACTACAGTCTACAGAGTCTATATATAAAGTATTATGTCGGAGCATCTGGTATTCCCAAATATGGGAGGGAGCATGCCTGGAAGGCTCCTAAAGTGGAGCTGAAAGGCAAAAGGGAATTTAATATTAGACTTATAAGCAGTATGCTCTCTCCCCATACCAGCTGCTTCGACATAACACTTAATCCTTCCCTTGGCTCAGCTGATAAGGCAGGAGAGCTTGTGGCTTAGAGGTTAATATAACTAATATGTAAAAAAAAAAGCCCAGGTTCGAATCCCAGCAAGGGTATGGCTGGCTGATGAGAGCTAAACAGCTTGAAATAGATCTATACCAGTCTCCCTTCATGTATTTGGACCTGCGCACTGCACGAGTCAAAAAGAGGGCTGTGAAAGTATCTTCAGACCCCTCACATCCTGACCATAAGTTGTTCCAACTCCTGCCCTCAAATTGACGCTATAGGGCACTGTGAACCAGAACAACTAGATACAAGGGCAGTTTCCCCCCGAATGCCATCACTCTGCTAAACAACGAATTCCCTCAACACTGTCAAATACTTCACTAAGAATGTATTACTATTAAGTCTTCTTTCCTAGTGCCTATCTCTCCCCACTTATGACTATAGCCATGTTGCTTGTGACTTTCAATTTCTATTGGTTTTCTTTGTTACCTAGTGCGATTTGATAGTTGATTAGTAACCTTGACTATTACTAAGGGTTGTAGCTTTTTATTCTTGACGAATGTATTTTGATTCTCCTTATGTGCACTAAGAGCACCGGCACCAAAGACAAATTCCTTGTGTGTCCAATCCCACTTGGCCAAGATAGAATTCTATTCTATTCTATACTAACGGCAGTATAGAATTCTACTCTATTCTATACTAATTCCAAATAGTATGTGGGCTTTGTAAGAATCGAGTTGCAAACCATTTCTGTACAATGTATATTTCTGCCTTGGCGACTCTACAGACACCTCCGTGTCGTTAAGCGGGAAAGAAACTTAGCTCAAGAAGAAATCTTCTGGCGAACGTAACCAAGTCCTTTTGGCTTTCTTTTAGATATTTTGGCCACCTTTACGGAATTTATTCATTCCCGTGTTCTTGAATTGCTGGTTGGCGAAGTATGCTTTGGAGAACATGATAGTAAGTAGGTGGTAGAAACGAGCCTCTTTTCTGCACGAGAAGTTTGGGGAATGCGCCTTGTATATATCCCGCTTTGTTGCAAAGATAACACGCACAATGGGCTGACACGGTCTTGCTAAATTTTACATCTGGATTAACAGAATGCAATGGTTGGGGGTTTGGAAAGAATGCTACATTGAAGAAAATGAACCATAATATGGTTTGGGTCACCTACCATGTAAAAGGGTTTTGTTTCTATGACAGTTGAACCACAAGCTGGAATGAGTACATATTGAATTATTTCCTTCCTTTCCTTCTCCTTCCCTTCTCTCTTTCATTCCCCCCTTTCCTCTTTCCTTTCCTCTTCTCTTCGCCTTCCTTCCTTTCTTCACTCCTTCCTATCTCATTCTTCCCTTCCCTTCCCTTTTTTATTCTCTTCTTCCCTTTTCTCTTTCCTTTCCTCTTCTTCTTCCTTACTTTCTTCACTCCTTCCTATCTCCCTCTTCCCTTCCCTCTTTCATCCTCTTCTCCCCTTTCCTCTTTCCTTTCCTTTTCTCATTCCTTTCTTCACTCCTTCCTATCTCATTCTTCCCTTCCTTTCCCTTTTTATTCTCTTCTTACCTTTCCTCTTTCCTTTCCTCTTCTTCTTCCTTCCTTCACTCCTTTCTATTCCCTTCTTCCCTTCCCTCTTTCATCCTCTTCTCCCCTTTCCTCTTTCCTTTCCTTTTCTCCTTCCTTCCTTCCCTCCTTCCTATCTCATTCTTCCCTTCCTTTCCCTTTTTATTCTCTTCTTACCTTTCCTCTTTCCTTTCCTCTTCTTCTTCCTTCCTTCACTCCTCCCTATTCCCTTCTTCCCTTCCCTCTTTCATCCTCTTCTCCCCTTTCCTCTTTCCTTTCCTTTTCTCCTTCCTTCCTTCCCTCCTTTCTATCACCCTCTTCCCTTCCCTTTCCTTCCCTCTTTCATCCTCTTCTCCCTTTTCCTCTTTCCTTTCCTTTCCTCTTCTCCTTCCTTTCCACCTTCCAGAATGACTTGCATCGAGCAATACAACGGACTCAGTCTGCCATGTTTAACCAAGTGCTCATTTTGATTTGCACTCTGCTTTGTCTTGTTTTCACTGGGTAAGTTCTTTGGCCGAGCCCTTTTTGCCGAAGGGGGCAGAAATTCCGATTTGGGGTCTGCTTCAGCCTCCTGGTGGGGGGCTTTGGGCGAAGGCTGGAGGGAAGCACCCCTGGTGGCACCACTCTCGCTCAGATCCAATTGGAACTGAGCTGTTTTGCCAACTCTTAATCCTGGGGTCTGCTTAGCTCCAGCAACGGCTTCCTGTTGGGGCCCTAAGGAGCCCGGATGGCCAGGCGAGGAGTGGCTGGGAGGGGCAAGTAGAGGCTGTCAAGGCGTCCCTCGACGTGAGTGACATCGAGTTGGCCATGCCCACCCAGTCACATGACCACCTAGCCACGCCCATCCAGCCGGCCATTAGGCAGATCTTATTAGTGGTCTGCAGGATTTAAAATGATGAATTTAGTGGTCCTTGAGGTCCGAAAGGTTGGTGACCCCTGGACTAGATGTTTCCTAGTTGGGTCATGAAACGTTTGCAAGAAATCCACCAAGCTCAGAGAGCACCAAGGACCTCACAGCTCACTCCTGAGCTACAAATATCCTCTTCTATGGGCAAAGGAGTAAGTAGAAAGTTACCAAAACATTGGTTCATTGACCACATCCCAAGTCCTTTTCAAAAATGACTCAAGAACCTCGGTTGATGGCCACCCAGCCCAACGAGAGGTGTTGCTGTTCAATGCTGTACAGGTTGTATGATGGAAACCTGGTTTTACTACTAGAACCTCGTCTTGCCTCCCCTGTGATCTAGAACCTGTGGCATCCAGCACTTAGAAAGGGCCGGCGAGAACCTCTCGCTCTTCAAGTCCTTTTATTTCTGCATCGTCACCTTCTCCACCGTGGGCTACGGAGACGTGACCCCCAAGATCTGGCCTTCTCAGCTGCTGGTGGTGATCATGATATGCGTGGCCCTTGTGGTCTTGCCTCTGCAGGTAAGGTATGACTCTCTGAGGGTTCACAACATGGACGGGGATGAGCCATAAGTAACAGCTAATAGAGTTGGGAGTCCCTCAAAAGACAGGTTATGGGGTACGACCTGTATTTATATATATATATCCCTCCCTCCTTCCATCCATAATAGTATGGTCTCTGATCAGATCTCCATCACTTCCTGAGTTGGTGGCGGGAGATCTTTCTCCATCAAGAAGAACCTTTAACCACCAAGGGCACTCTGCCCAGATCCCAGATCTTTCTCCATCAAGGAGAATCCTTAACCACCATGAACACACTGCCCAGATCCCAGATCTTTCTCCATCAAGGAGAATCCTTAACCACCAAAGGAACTCTGCCCAGATCCCAGATCTTTCTCCATCAAGGAGAATCCTTAACCACCATGAACACACTGCCCAGATCCCAGATCTTTCTCCATCAAGGAGAATCCTTAACCACCAAGGGAACTCTGCCCAGATCCCAGATCTTTCTCCATCAAGGAGAATCCTTAACCACCATGAACACACTGCCCAGATCCCAGATCTTTCTCCATCAAGGAGAATCCTTAACCACCAAGGGATCTCTGCCCAGATCCCAGATCTTTCTCCATCAAGGAGAATCCTTAACCACCATGAACACACTGCCCAGATCCCAGATCTTTCTCCATCAAGAAGAATCCTTAACCACCAAGGGAACTCTGCCCAGATCCCAGATCTTTCTCCATCAAGAAGAATCCTTAACCACCAAGGGAACTCTGCCCAGATCCCAGATCTTTCTCCATCAAGGAGAATCCTTAACCACCAAGGGAACTCTGCCCAGTTCCCAGATCTTTCTCCATCAAGAAGAATCCTTAACCACCAAGGGAACTCTGCCCAGATCCCAGACCCTTGAAGAAGCTCTGCTCGCTTGTTTTCTGCCTACAGTTTGAAGAGCTGGTCTACCTGTGGATGGAGCGGCAGAAGTCGGGAGGCAATTACAGTCGCCATCGGGCTCAGACGGAGAAGCATGTTGTGCTTTGCGTCAGCTCCCTCAAGATAGATCTGCTGATGGACTTCCTGAATGAGTTCTACGCTCATCCGAGGCTGCAGGTAAAGGTTGGGTGGGCTCTCTATCGGGAGTGTTCTGACCCAGGCTTCCTTAAGAAAGCAAGAAGCAGAGTCTGGGTCCCGACAAACCCCCTTTTATTTACACGACTGTGAATTCCTTTCATTCACAGTCAACAAGGCTTGGCAAACAATCTTTCAGAGGAATGTTTGTCCACACGAACCTTATCTCGCTTGGAGAGCTGCCAGATAACTAGTTTCCCAATGCAAAACTTGGCACAGTCTCTTATAGTCACAAACAGAACTTTCCACCCTTGAAACGACTGGAGGAACAAATTGTTTCCTGCAAAAGCCCCCTCCCCATTTGCTCCCCTTTTGTTGCCTATGGGAGGGGCCAATCACCTCCAAGGTGTGGCTTTACTCCCAAGTCGACATTGCTTTCTTAGTTGTCTTTTGGCAGTTCTGCCCATGCACACCCAGGGAACAGGCTCCAGTTGTTCCTCTGCCTCACCGCTGTCCAGCTCCCTCTCCGCCTCCCACGCAGAGCCTTCCTCCGAGCCTTCTCCAGACTCCAGGACTGGCCCAGGTTCCTCCCCAACCTCCTCACTGTCCGACTCTGTTGCCAACTCTGCTAGACGTTGGTGGGACACAACAGGGAGGCAGGCTTAGAAAATCGAATTTCTTCATGGGTGGGAAGCTAAGACAGTTCGAAGATCCTGTTTTTCCCTTTCAGGATGATCTTAAAAAGGGTTAAATTGTGGCAACCGGACCCAAATTTATTAAACGGAGGCCAATCTTTACTCATCCAAGTAACTTCTTCCATCAAAATGAAAACACTCTGACTCTATGCCTGACCAAACTCATTGCTACTCAACCAAGTAACTTTTGCAGCCAAAATTATTTTTTTTTAAAATTTTAATTCTGGCTGCAAAAGTTACTTGGATGAGTAGCAAAACGTCTCGGTTTAATAAACTTTTCATCCAGTTGGTTCGTGATTTCACTTTTTTTAAAGATTGTTTTTGGCCTGGATGTTTTGAGTTTTCATTTTACATATTTCGATGCCTTTTGGAGAGGAACCCCTGCAGTTGGTATGGCAAGAATTGATACATCCCAGCAACTCTTTGACTCTGTCATCGTCTTCTTTTAACGACCCCGTAATCCCTTGCTGGGTGGAGTCTGGGCAACTGAAGGCAACTGAGTATTTACTGGCCAGATGCCTTTCCTGTCCCCAGGGTGGAGTTTTGTTCAGCAGATATATTCTCCTTGTGCCCAGAGAGATATATAGAGTCAGCGTGTTTTCATTTTGATGGAAGAAGTTACTTGGATGAGTAAAGATTGGCCTCCGTTTAATAAATTTGGAGAGATACAGAGGGTGCCACAAAGAAGAGGGAGCCAAACTATTCTCCAAAGCACCTGGGGGCAGGACAAGGAGCAATGGGTGGAAACTAACCAAGGAGAGAAGCAACTTAGAACTAAGGAGAAATTTCCTAACAGTCAGAACAATTAACCTCTGGAACAGCTTGCCTCCAGAAGTTGTGAATGCCCCAACCCTGGAAGTCTTTAAAAAGATGTTAGACAGCCATTTGTCTGAAATGGTATAACGTTCCTGCCCATGCAGGGGGTTGGACTAGAAGACCTACAAGGTCCCTTCCAACTCTGCTATTGTATTGTATTGTATATAGCTGCCTCTACCTAGGATTGTGAGGCAACAGCTCCACCTATAGGCCACCACGATACCACTCCAAACTCTCTGACTCAATGCTTAACTGGGTGATTGAGCCTTCCATTTACCTGTGCCTTTCAGGATTACTACGTGGTCATCCTTTGCCCTACAGAAATGGATATTCAGGTGCGCCGAGTGCTTCAGATCCCGTTGTGGTCCCAGCGGGTGATCTACCTCCAGGGATCGGCGCTGAAAGATCAGGATCTCATGAGAGCGAAGTGAGTCATAAAATGGGGCAAAGCTCCCTGAACAAATTTCCCACTTTTAAATATGGTTTAACACCCCCCCACCCCCACCCCCACCCCCACTTTCCAGGTGGATTTCTAAGTTAACTTCCCAGGAAGTCAGGCTCATGGGATGTTTTGTGTTTGCAGGATGGACAACGGGGAAGCTTGCTTCATCCTGAGCAGTCGAAACGAGGTGGACCGCACAGCGGCCGTAAGTCACAACACAAAATGACAACGTGATGAAGCCAAGGAAGGGAGAAAGGGGCTTCATCCCCCTTCTTCCCCCATCTCTGACAGCATTTGTGAAACTCCAAACATAATAACTCTGAAGGAAATTCTCAGATGAATCTATTCTACTCTATTCTATTCTATATTTCTATTCTATTCTATTCTTTTCTGTATTTCTATTCTATTCTTTTCTTTTCTTTTTTATATTTCTATTCTATTCTATTCTTTTCTATATTTCTATTCTGTATTTCTATTCTATTCTTTTCTTTTCTTTTTTATATTTCTATTCTATTCTATTCTTTTCTATATTTCTATTCTGTATTTCTATTCTATTCTTTTCTTTTCTTTTTTATATTTCTATTCTATTCTATTCTTTTCTATATTTCTATTCTGTATTTCTATTCTATTCTTTTCTTTTCTTTTTTATATTTCTATTCTATTCTATTCTTTTCTATATTTCTATTCTGTATTTCTATTCTATTCTTTTCTTTTCTTTTTTATATTTCTATTCTATTCTATTCTTTTCTATATTTCTATTCTGTATTTCTATTCTATTCTTTTCTTTTCTTTTTTATATTTCTATTCTATTCTATTCTTTTCTATATTTCTATTCTGTATTTCTATTCTATTCTTTTCTTTTCTTTTTTATATTTCTATTCTATTCTATTCTTTTCTATATTTCTATTCTGTATTTCTATTCTATTCTTTTCTTTTCTTTTTTATATTTCTATTCTATTCTATTCTTTTCTATATTTCTATTCTGTATTTCTATTCTATTCTTTTCTTTTCTTTTTTATATTTCTATTCTATTCTATTCTTTTCTATATTTCTATTCTGTATTTCTATTCTATTCTTTTCTTTTCTTTTTTATATTTCTATTCTATTCTATTCTTTTCTATATTTCTATTCTGTATTTCTATTCTATTCTTTTCTTTTCTTTTTTATATTTCTATTCTATTCTATTCTTTTCTATATTTCTATTCTGTATTTCTATTCTATTCTTTTCTTTTCTTTTTTATATTTCTATTCTATTCTATTCTTTTCTATATTTCTATTCTGTATTTCTATTCTATTCTTTTCTTTTCTTTTTTATATTTCTATTCTATTCTATTCTTTTCTATATTTCTATTCTATTCTATTCTTTCCTTTTCTATATTTCTATTCTATTCTATTATTTTCTTTTCTATATTTCTATTCCATTCTATTCTATTCTTTTCTATATTTCTATTCTATATTTCTATTCTGTTCTAGTCTCCTAATCTATTCTTTATTCTATTCTTTTCCATTTTCTATTCTATTCTATTTATATTCTATTTCTATTCTATTCTATTCTATTCTATTATTCCATTCCATTCCATTCCATTCCAATCCATTCAGTTCTTTATTCCATTCCATTCCATTCCATATTCTATTCTATTCTATTCTATTCACTCTTTTCTATGTTCTATTCTATTCTATTCTATTCTATGTTCCTATTCTATTTATTCTATTTTATTCTATTCTATTCTATTTTCTATTCTGTTCTGTTCTATATTCCTATTCATATTCTGTTCTATTCTATCGTATCCTATCCTATTCTATTATCCTATCATACTATACTATACTGTACTGTACTATATTGTACTAAATTGCACTATACAGTACTATACTGAACTATACTGAACTATACTATTATTCTATTATTCTATTCCATTCTATTCCACTTCATTCTTATAGTAATGCCATAGCAATTAAAATGCTTATACATTCTCTTGGAAATGGTGGATTCAAATAATTTGGACCTTTCAAAAAAGCCTCCTTCCCACGCTCCTGCATAGAATGTGAAAAACTTCCAGGGACCATTTCTAAGTAGGATCCTTGCCTTCCCTCTTCCGTAGGATCATCAAACCATCCTAAGAGCTTGGGCGGTGAAAGATTTTGCTCCCAACTGTCCCCTCTACGTTCAGATTCTGAAGCCGGAGAATAAATTCCACGTCAAGTTTGCAGGTAGGATTTTTCTTCCGTCCATCTGTCCGAAGGTTATTAAAATGGACAAATCCCACCCGAAACAGAAAATGAAAAAGGAACATTTCTACAGATGGGGAGAGGCTGGATGGTATACAATGCGTTTTCATTCCCTTTCTAATCAATGCCAGCTAGCAGATTAACAGCTCGGTTATAAAAAGAAAACACAATCATTTGTCATCTGCAAACATATAAATCGAGTTTATTGTCTGAGACACAGCTAGGTAATTTTTCTGGAAAAAAAATTATTGGACAGCTTCATTTGCACACGCTACCCTGGTTACACATCCATGGGTTTTGTTTTGCTGTTTGGTGTCCTACCACATTTTAAAAAGCTACCTAAAACTTTTAATTTGCGATGGATCTGTTTTCAGCTCCCAGAATCAAGGAAGAGGTCCCTGCATTGGTTTTTTTTTGGCTAAAGGTATCCCTCAAATTAATTCAGAGAAAGTGAAATAAAATCAGACGTTATCGTGTAGGCAGAGATATGAAGGGGGACAAGGGAATGGAGCTGGCACAGAGAGAGTGAGAGAGAGAGAGAGAGAGAGAGACAGAGAGAGAGAGAGAGAGAGAGAGAGAGAGAGAGAGAGAGAGAGAGAGAGAGAGAGAGAGAGAGAGAGAGAGAGAGAGAGAGAGAGAGAGAGAGAGAGAGAGAGAGAGAGAGAGAGAGGCATAGGCTGGGCCATCTGTCAGCCCTCAGATGGAGAGTCAACAGCCCCCAGGTCTGGAGGAGGAAGAGGAGGAAGAGCTGGGTCCAGTGCCTGGTGCGCAGAAGGCAGAGGAGAGGAGAGCAGTGGAAATCTATGGGCTGTTCCTTGGGACGGAAGAGCCACCGCTGCTAGCAAAGCCTTCCCCAATTCCCCCAAAAAAGGGCAGGGGAGAGGGATGAATAGGTGTGGCAGATAACTATTCATCTCCCTGCCAGATGGACTTGTGAGCCTGCGATGGAGAGAGAAACATTTCCCCGGGATTGCTGGCACTCCTAATTAAAGGAATCTTTGAGTTCACTTCAGAGCTTTTGCCGTGTTTGAGGAGATGGGTCAGAACTAAGTCAAAATTTACAAAATGCAAACCCCCTAAGAGTGTCAAACCTTGAAAACGGCAAATGCCGTTTTTTTTTTTTAAATAAAAAATTGTACTCACAAATCCACTTGTCAAAAGGATCCTGCGGGAAATTTGAAACGATGCTTCGGAATATGAAAGGACCTGTTCCTTTTTTAAATTACAGATCACGTGGTGTGCGAAGAGGAGTGCAAATTCGCCATGCTGGCCTTGAATTGTGTCTGCCCAGCTACCTCTACTCTTATTACCCTTCTCGTCCACACCTCCAGAGGCCAGTAAGTAGTTAAAAACTGTAACGGGCCGGTCAGTTTCTCGCTGGGGCAACATCTGACCCGTACATGTCCAAGAAGTTGAATGTCAAGCGCGAGAAATCAGGAAATCCCGGAAGTTGAAACGAGTTATAAGAGTTTATTGCAAGCTGAAGGTCTCTACAAGATTCTGAGCTACTAACAGTCAAAGCAAATTGGCAGTAGATAAATGGGATGCGGTGGCTCAGTGGCTGAGACGCTGAGCTTGTCGATTAGAAACGTCGCCAGTTCGGTGGTTCGAATCCCTAGCGCCGCATAATGGAGTGAGCTCCCGGGACTTGTCCCAGCTTCTGCCAACCTAGCAGTTCGAAAGCATGTAAAAATGCAAGTAGACAAATAGGAGCCACCTTTGGTGGGAAGGGAACAGCGTCCCATGCGCCTTTGGCATTGAACCGTGCCGGCCACATGACCCCGGAGACTCTGTGATTCTGTTACTTCCAGGGAAGGCCAGGAATCTCCAGAGCAATGGCAACGGATGTATGGGCGCTGCTCGGGCAACGAGGTGTACCACATCCGCATGGGTGACAGCAAGTTTTTCATGGAGTATGAAGGGAAGAGCTTCACCTACGCGTCCTTCCATGCTCACAAAAAGTACGCGGAAATGCCAGGTTTTTACATTTTGGTCTTTGGGTGGGTTTGTCGAGGAAGAGATCCGAAAGGGGCTGGGTTTTATCGCGGTCCTTTCCCCTCTCAGGTACGGCGTTTGCTTGATGGGCGTGAAAAAAGAGAACAAGAGCATCCTTCTCAACCCGGGACCCCGGCACATCATGACCGCGTCCGATACGTGCTTCTACATCAACATCACCAAGGAGGAGAACTCCGCCTTCATCTTCAAGCAGGAAGAGAAGCAGAAGCAGAAATTCATGGGCAAAGGAATCTACGACGGACCATCGAGATTGCCGGTCCATAGCATCATCGCTAGCATGGGTGAGCTGCTCTTAAACTTTCTCCAAAAGTGTCATGGTGGAATCTCCAGCTGGACTGGGGGAGGCGTTAAGAGGGGGCTGAGCTCAGAATCCTTACGTGGGCAAAAGCGACACGAATCCCTGACGCCTTTATCTGATCATTCCCAAACGAACGAGGACAATCTGGAGAGATTCTTCTAACTAGCAATAAAGCTTATGCTGGAGACCATCCATGGATGGTTCTGGTCAGCGGTGGGATTCAGCCTGTTCGGACCAGTTTGGGTGAACTGGTAGTTCCAGTGAACAGTTGGCCTTCCCCATCCGTCCCTGCCCTTTCCTGTCCAATAATTTTGTAGCTCAGCTGCTTCGCGCGGCACAGCGCATCAGCTGTTTTACTCACCGGTGCTGACATAGAAGTTATTCAGCTTTAAGTCTTTGAACGCATGTGTTAGGCACGAGGGAAAAGACATTCCTTCATGCCAGCTGGTCTACGAGAACTTCAGACTGGCAAAGCCCCCGGCAGCCGCTGATGTCTCCTCTCCTCCTCCTCCTCTTTCTCCTCCGGACCAGGCACGGTGGCCATGGACCTTCAGAACACGGAATGCCACCCCAATCACAGCTCCAAGTTGACTTTGCCCGCCGAGAACGGGTCTGGAAAAAGGAGGCCCAGCATCGCCCCAGTTCTGGAGGTGGCCGACGCCTCTTCTCTTCTACCCTGCGACATGCTGAGCGACCAATCCGAGGACGAGGTGACTCAGTCCGATGACGACGGCCTGACCATTATAGAGTGAGTTCTTTCCATCCTCCCCACAAGGAGCTCAAACACACCCACATGCTCAAATGCACTGTTGGAAGAAATATCCACCTGCTTCAGTTCCCAAGCTGGGAGAAAGGCGCTGGAGACAAAATGGAGACGGGGGGGGGGGGGCTGCTTGGAAAGAGGGTTGAAATGGTGAAGCAGAACCACCGAGCACATGGTTCTGGGCAGCTGCCCACATGGAGTTGAGAGTGGGCGGGTATTTATACCTTCTCTTGGGTTTTGCACTTGAGCTTCCTGTTTCTGCGCAAGAACATGCATTCTATTGGCTGTTGTAGGAGTGATAGCTGACTCTGTAGGTTGTCTGAGCTACGTTTGGTTGACGTTTGGACTGCTGATGCTATGAAGGAGCTTGTTGGGCAATCCCTACCATGTTTCCCCAAAAATAAGACAGGGTCTTATTTTCTTTTGGCTCCCGAAATAAGCATTTGGCCTTATTTTGGGGGAAGGTCTTATTATTGTTGAGGTGCAGAAGGCAGCAAGCATGGTCACCCCATGGCTACTGCTGTGTTGCCATATTTTAGGGAAGGGCTTATTTTCAGGGAGGTCTTATTTAAGTGCATTAGGCTTATTATTTGGGAGGTCTTATTTTAGGGAAACAGTAGTGTGGCTGAGGGTTAATCCTACTTTTGTTGCAGGAAATTTGCTTATGAATAGAACTAGCTATCTCTTTATCTCTTAAGCGCTGACATCTCCCGAGAGCTATTAAGAAAGGCAGAGGCTATCAAGAGTGAGTGTGCTTCCTGCCTCTAAAAAATACTATATTTCCAGGGATATATAATATTCTACCTTTTTTAATATTTCTCAAAATTCTTCCAGGAGAGAGGTGTGGGTGCGAACTTTCTACAGCACGCAAACACAGCCCCCCACACACCAGGGATGGCGTGCCTTGTCCACAAACTCTTTTGTCATTTCACTCCACCTCTCCCACACAATGAGTTTGACGTAACTTGCAATTCACGTTGTCTCACTTTTCTTCCCAATCTTAACATCCCCGTTTTATGCATCAATTCGGCTTGATCTTCCCGTTCTCCTCTTCATTGTTAACATCCCTGCCATGTGTTTTATCCCTCTTAAAACCTGCAAACGTGCCAGATCTTTTAATCTCTCCATGAATATTTCGATTCTCTCTGAAACCTTTTTATTATTATTATTTTTTGAAACGTGTTTTGATGCACAACGGCGCATGTCGTCTCTGCCAAGGTTGTGCTCTGAGTATTAAAAGAGGCTCAGTGTGATTCCGGCACTCAGTTCCCCCGTAAGTGCAGCCATGCAAATTTCCTATTATTTACCTCCCAGCAGGAGCCTATTTGCATACATTAACCTCCGCTTAATGGTCTATTTCAGCTCTATTTTCCTAGCTCCCACCAGAAGCTGTCAAAAAAAAAACGGGGAGGCAATCAAGAGTTGATTGGGCTAAGATGGAACAGCAGCACCATCTGGTGGGGAAAAGTGGAACTGCTTTGATGCTCTCCTTCCACATTTTTGAAACAAAGTCAGCTGAAAAGCAGCCCCCTCCTCTCTAAATTTTTCAGATCCGGTCTGCATGCTGTAAATCGGAGTTCTGTTAGAAGGTGTGGGGGGGAACTTGATCAGGGTTGGTGAAGACCAATTGAGCAAGACGTCCTTCTACATTTCTGAACATCAGTAGACCCCCTTGCAAGAAGACCAACAAGAGGGATAAAGGGAACGGGGGCTAAATCGTACGAGGAACTGTTGAGGGAGCTAACCTGTCTAATATATTGAAGAGAAGGATTGTGGGGGAACACAATAACTGTCTTACAGTACTTGGGGGACAGAGTAGAGGGGATTGGCTTGTTCTCCAGAGCACCAGAGAGAAGGCAAGAAGATGCTTGCTAAGGAGACACCCAACCTAGAAATAAGAAGGAATTTCTTGACAATGAGAACAATTAACCAACGGAAGAGTTTGCCTCAGGGTGGGATTCAGCCGGTTCAGACAAACCGGTAGCTCCGACGATCAGCACACGATCACCAAACCAATTGTTAAACCAGCAGGATCCCACCATTGGCTTGCCTCCTGGAGTTGTGGGCGTTCCATCATTCGAGGTTTTCAAAAATAGACAGATCTGACTGTCTGCTAGGTCTCCGAAAGATGCCCTAATTAATTCATGAGCCTCGAGCAAGGTTTCAAAAGAAATCCAGTCATTTATTTCGGCCATACCCCATTGCAGTCAGATCTGATCTCATTTTAATTATGACTGAACTTTACCCCTGTTTCCTTCCTCCCCTCAGTCTGTGTCATAAATCACATTTTCCAACAAGGTGCACGCCTCACAAGCCTGCTGTAGTAATCTGAGATCCAACTCTAGCCAAAGGTATGCATGGAATGCATTCCCCACCCACCCACCTTTCCTTACCATGGCAACTTTATGAGTTGACACAATCATTTGACTGGAATGGTATAAGTCCATGATGGCGAACCTATGGCACGTGTGCATGCAGAGCCCTCCCTCTTGGCATGTACCCCATCGCCAGCTGCTCTTCTGGTTTCCTGCTCGTGTACGCACACCAGCCAACTGATCTTCACATGTGCTGGAGTGTCGGAAACCCGAACACCAGCTGGCCATTGCGCATGTGCACACCAGCCACCTGGTCTTCAGGTTTCTGCTCTGGCACATGCAAAGACCAGCTGGCTGGCATGCGTGAAAGTGCCGGAAATCAGAATACCAGGTGGCTGGTGCATGTATGAGCGCACGTGCGTTCCGGTTTACTCACGGTGCTGAAAAGGTTTGCCCTCACTGGTCTAAGGTCTCCTGTGCAAGGAAGAGGTTGGACTAGAAGATCTCTGGGGTCTTTTCCAGCCCTTGGAGTCTATGTTCTATGCTCAGGAAAGCACAGACAAGGAGAAAAAGATGCCTCAAATCTTCATCTCCTTTTTGTTTTTTCAAGGTACGTGAAAGGGTATCCGCCCAACTCACCTTACATTGGGAGTTCTCCAACCCTCTGCCATCTTTTACCTGTCAAGGCCCCCTTTTGCTGCTTACGGCTGGACAAGGTAAGAGGCCACTTCGGAAGGCCCTGACCGTATTTTTCGGACTATAAGACGCACCGGAGTATAAGACGCAGCGAGATTCTGAAGAGGTAAATGAAAAACAACCGTTTTTGCAACCTCCCAAATCCTCTGCACGCCTCCTTTGTTTGTGAAAAACAGGGCATGCAGAGAGTTTGAGACACCTACAAAGGGCTTCTGGGGGCCCCCAGGAGCACTTTGCGACCCTCCCAAACCCTTGCGAACAGGGTGGGGTTTCGGGAAGGCAAAAATGCTGTATTCGATGTATAAGATGCACCCAGATTTTCACCCTCTTTTTGGGGGGGGAAAGGTGCGTCTTGTATGCCTAAAAATACGGTAATTGGAACTATACAGGTAGTTCTCAACTTACGACCCGCGCCTGAGCCCACAATGTTTGCTGCCAAGGGAGAAATGTCTTAAGCGCCTCTTGGCCCGTGTTTTACGGCTTTCCTGGCCACAATTTGTTAACTGAACAGCTGAACTTATTAAACGAGTCACTCAGTCGTGAAATGAACCCGACTTCCGCATTGACTTTGGTCGCCAGAAGGGATCGCGTGACCGCCCTGGGATGCTGCAACCGTCGTAAATGTGAGTCACTTGTCGAGCATCCGAATATAAATCAGATGACGATGAGGTGTGTGAAAAGCGGTTGTAAGTCTCTTTTCTCAGAGCCGTTGCGACTTGGAACGGTCACTCAATGAAGTGCTGTAAGTTGAGGACTACCTGTAATTTTTTGGGGTCAATGAATATGCATCGATCTTGGGCTAAAAACTGAGCATAATTCCCAGCCTATTCAAGGACGTTTGTGATGCTGTGTTTCCAGGGCTGCAAACACAACAGTTACGAAGACGCGAAGGCGTACGGCTTCAAGAACAAGCTGATCATTGTGTCTGCTGAGACGGCAGGCAACGGCTTGTATAATTTCATTGTCCCTCTTCGGGCGTATTATCGTTCACGGAAGGAGTTGAATCCCATCGTGCTGCTACTAGACAACAAGCAAGTTTTTCTTTCTTTCTTTCTTTCTTTCTTTCTTTCTTTCTTTCTTTCTTTCTTTCTTTCTTTTTCTTTCCTTCCTTCCTCTCTTTCTTCTTTCCTTCTTTCATCTCTCTCATCCTCCTTTCTCCTTTCTTTCTTTCTTCCTCCTCCCTCCTCCCTTCCTTCCATCCTCCCTTCTTTCTTCCATCCTCCCTTCTTCTGTCCTCCCTCCCTCCCTCCCTTCTTTCTTTCTTTGTTTTTTCTCTTTTTTCCTTCCTTCTTTCTTCTTCCTTCCTTTCTCTCTTCCTCCCTCTCCTGTCTCTCTTCCTCCCTCCCTCCCTCTCTCTTCCTTCCTTCCTCCCTCCCTCCCTCCCTCCTTCTTTCCTTTCTTCTTTCCTTCTTTCATCTCTCTCATCCTCCTTTCTCCTTCCTTCCTTCCTTCCTTTCTTTCATTCTCCCTCCTTCCTTCCTCCCTTCTTCTGTCCTCTCTTTCTTTCTTTCTTTCTTTCTTTCTTCTCTTTTTTCCTTCCTTCTTCTTCCTTCCTTTCTCTCTTCCTCCCTCCCTCCTTTCTTCCCTCCCTCCCTTCTTCCTCCCTTTTTCTTTCTTTCTTTTCCCCAGATGATTTATCTTCAACGCACAGTATGCTGTGTCACTATTCCATGTAGAAACAAGGCACCTAGAACATTTATAGCAGAGACCCAGAATGCCAGCAAGGAGGAGTCTGCAGCTGAACAGAGCTGAGTCATCATTTAAAAGCGTAGGGAACTCAAACAATGCTGGGTTGGGAAGTGTTCCAAATTGCCACTCCAGTTTCTTCCTCCCTTCCCTCCCTACCTGTTGTGGAATTTGGTTTCCATCGGTCGCGGAGTTGAGGAGTGAAACTTGAGTCACTAACGGAGAGGAAGAAGAGACGAAAGCAGACGCTCCTTAACATTTCGCAGTATTTATCTAGTAGTGTCAGGCGGAAGGCCCAATTAAATTGATTTATTGTTACTATTCCAGCCTGCACATAGGCATCTTCTCAACTAACAGTTAGTAGCTGCTTGGAGTTAGACAAGGGCCTGCAGGAATTCGAGGGAGGTTGGACTTAGTTCCTTTGTGGCTACGTAGGGATTCTGGACTGATCCCTTTTTTAACTCCAACCCAGGTTCTGCAATTATGTACCTTACAAGTAGTGATGCAGTGTGTGCTTTAGTTTGGTGAGCTTAAGATCGGGTGTAAGAAATCAGAAAAGACCACATGGACTGATCAGAATGGTGTTTTTAATTGTTGCTTGCCAATAGGCAGGAATCCTGCCAGACTAAACACTTAATTCAGCTCCAGATTTCCCCACATTACCCTACCTTTGTGCTCAGCGATTGGAGCACGAATGGAAGCTCATTCATTCATTCATTTATTAAACTTATATACCGCTCCCTTTCCCAAAAGGGACTCGGGGCGGTGAGTCTTCTCTGTTCTGCTTAGCTTATTGCCCTCTATAAAAACTTGGCTACTTGTGAGATCTGAATGATGATCAAAGGTATCTATGATCTGCCTGGTCCGCCAATTGCGCCCCCTATTGGATCGGGACGCCCTTCGCACAGTCACTCATGCGCTCGTGACATCCCGACTGGACTATTGTAACTCTCTCTACATGGGGCTCTCCTTGAGGTGCACCCGGAGACTTCAGCTAGTCCAGAATGCAGCCGCGCGAGCAATTATGGGAACCTCAAGGTTTACCCATGTAACACCGCTCTTGCGCGAGCTGCACTGGCTGCCTGTCGTCTTCCGGGTGCGCTTCAAGGTGTTAGTCATCATCTTTAAAGCGCTCCATGGCTCGGGACCTAGCTATCTGCGGGATCGGATCCTGCCTCATACATCCTCACGGCCGATTCGCTCCCACAGAGAGGGACTTCTCCGGGTGCCGTCCACTAGACTTTGTCAGCGGGCGACGCCCAGGGGAAGGGCTCTCTCTGTGGCGGGCCCAGCCCTCTGGAACGACCTCCCCCCCGATATTAGAATTACCACGGACCTCCGCTCCTTCCGTCTAAAATTAAAAACACATCTTTTCTGTCTGGCCGGCCTAGGATAGTCTCTCTGTCTATGGGGTATTATATTTATTGGGAATGTTATTTTAGTTTAACTTAGTTTTAATGGGGATTTTTAGCACAGGTATAGGTTTAATTTGTTTTTAAATGTTTGTATATTTGCTGTTTTTTATTCTTCCTGTGCACCGCCCCGAGTCCCTATGGGGAGAGGGAGCGGTCTACAAGTATTAAATATTATTATTATCTGTCTTCACTGGGGGTGGAGGTGGAGGGTGGGATCCTGCTTCAGTTGAGAATATTGTACCCCAATAGACACAATGAAATGCGTTGTGGGGGCTCCATCACTGGAGGCTTTCAAGAAAAGATTGGACAACCATTTGTTCCAGATGGTATGAGGACTCTGTCCTTGGACCAGAGGACCTCCAAGGTCTCCTCCAGACCTACTCTATGAATTAATCCTTGAGGTTCACCTCTGAGGAACGGAGCAGTGATGTACAGACACATCTGTTTAGTTGATTAGGAATGGACTCAATTTTTCCAAAACCAGACACGATCCATGCGGTCCAATTAGAAAGAGCACTTTTAGAAAGGAATAAGAGTGCTAATGGAGTTGAACCTGATTATTTTTTATCTCCATTTTTTTTAGACCTGACCATCACTTCTTAGAAGCCATCTGTTGTTTTCCAATGGTTTATTATATGGAAGGCACAATTGATAAGTAAGTCTCTTCTTCTTTGTCCCACATTATTAAAAAATCCATCTTCTGTGTGCTTGAAGGTGTAGATGATGAGCAGGTTGAGCCCGAAGGAGGGGTTCAAACATATCATAAGCCATGAGTTTAAGAGGGCTAAGTCCAGCCCAACTTAAATGCCTTGCTTATCTCCCGCTCGTTTCCCTTGACTGTTAGTTGGTCAGATTCTTGTAGAGAGCTTCAGCTTGCAATAAATCTTTATACTCGTTTGAACTCTGAATCTCCTGATTTCCCTGGCATTTGACCAACTTCAGACTCAACCTGGTCATCTCCTACAGAAGGATAAGAATTCAGGAGTTGTGGGGTTGTTGTTGTTTACTGCTGATATTCTGCGTATTGGTTGTTTCCTTCTTTCGCTTCTTCCCATTCCCTTCTTCTTTATATGCTTTCCTCCCTTATATCTTAAAGTTGTGAGTCCCTCTCAGCAATAAGCTCCATAACGAATTTCCAGAAGGATAATTTAAAACAAACCCAAATTACAAAGAATTCAATGCAGCCTACAGTTCTTTCCTGAGTTAATGTCTAAAATCTTTTTAGAGCAAGTGGACTTTCTCCGTTGAGCCCAAGTTAAGTTTTATTAGCGGGAAGCAATTAGTCCCAGCTTAGCTAAACCCAAAATATGAGTTGAGGGGCGGGGGGGGGGGATGACACAGAAGGCCAGGAATGATCTTGAGACGAAATAGGTGTCTCACACTCATCCTTAAATATGGAACTAGCCAATAACTCGACGTTGCTGAGATATTTATTTATAGGGGGGGAAATGTCCAGACCAAATGTAATTTCTAATGTTGGATTTTCCCCCTTACCAGAGGGACCCCCCCCTTGTGGAGTACTGTGAAACCGTTACCACGGCAACTCCACTGTACAGTAGAAGTCATTTTACAGCGGTACAGTAGAAGCCATTTGAAGGCACAACAGGCTGCGTCTTAACAGAACACCCCCCCGAGGGTTGTGTTCTGTACTCCACTGTACAGTAGAAGCCATTTTACAGCAGTACAGTAGAAGCCATTTGAAGGCACAGCAGGCTGCGTCTTAACAGAACACACACCCCGAGGGTTGTTAGGGGTGTCTTACCCCCACAGTATTTTTCTCCAGAGAGTAAGTCATCTGTGTACCACGCTTGGTTGAAATTGCTCCAGGCGCTCCAGAGTTATGCTGGAACACACACACAAACACAGAACCATACACACACACACACACACACACACACACACACACACTGAAAAGAGCATTGTGCGCCTGAAATTAGATGCATGGAAGAATTTGATCTTAATGGTTGCGGGAAATACATTTGTTTACAGCCTCGATAGTTTGCTGCAATGTGGCATCATTTATGCGGACAATTTGGTGGTGGTGGATAAAGAAAGCACCATGAGCGCAGAGGAAGATTACATGGCAGACGCCAAGACCATTGTCAACGTCCAGACCATGTTCAGGTGAGGAGGCAGCGAGAGCTCACAGCATGAAAACATTGTCCCCTTGTGTAACCAAATAGATGAACGGATCTCCTACGTTCCAAAACTGCTCAGATTTGCCGGGAAGTCAAGTCGTAGGCGTCCCATCGTGTCCAATTTTCAGAGAGTGCCTGGACACTTCTTTGAAGTTTTCTTGGCACATTTTGAGGTGGATTGCCATTGCCTCCTTCTTAGAGCTGAGAGAAAGTGGCTGGCCCAGTTGGGTGATGGTGCCTAAGGCAGGACTAGAACTCACCATCTCCTGGTGATTGGCCCCAAGTCCTTCCAATTGGGTGATGGTGCCTAAGGTGGGACAAGAACTCACCATCTCCTGGTGATTGGCCCTAAGTCACCCAGCTGGCTTTCTGCCTATGGCAAGACTAGAACTTACAGTCTCCTGGTTTGTAGCCTGAAGTATTAACCACTACACCAAAGTGGTTTTCACATAGGTAAAGGTTCCCCTCGCATATCTGTGCTAGTCGTTCCCGACTCTAGGGGGTGGTGCTCATTTTCCTTTCAAAGCCAAAGAGCCAGCGTTGTAGGTTGGCAGAAGCTGGGGCAAGTCACGGGAGCTCACTCCGTTACGCGGCGCTAGGGATTCGAACTGCTGAACTGCCGACCTATCTGATTGACTAGCTCAGCGTCTGATCCAGTGAGCCACCTACCATTATATATATATATATCTCCCTAAAAGACCTGGTCAGTTTCTCCTGAGGACAAAAAGTACGACTAAAAGCTAAAGAAGATCTTTGGTTTTTTCAGATCTTTATGGAAGAGTCTCATTGTTTAGTTTATTTCCTCTCTTCCAGACTTTTCCCAAGTTTGAGTATCATTACTGAATTGACACATCCATCCAACATGAGGTTTATGCAATTCCGGGCAAAGGACAGCTACTCGTTGGCCCTTTCCAAACTGGAGAAGGTAATTAGACAATACAAATCCCTAACTCCAGGTCGGTAATAACAACACACCGAGCTTCTGGGTTTGAAGTTGACTAGTAGGTTGATTTTTTGTTCTGGTTTCCTATCCCCCCACCCCCTTTAAACAAACTAATATATGTGAAAACATTTCTGGACTCTGAGCTTCGCACCTCCTGAAAAATTGGACAGCGGTCTCTTGTGGGAATGCAACGACTCTAAACTGATGACATGTTTAACTCCACCTTCCAACTTTTAATATGCTATTCTCCTACACATGGACAGTAATGGGCTTCAGTCTAATGACACCTTTTTTTTATGAGCTTCCTAGATTTATTGCAGAGGTGGTATTCAGTAGGTTCTGACCAGTTCTGGTAGCGGAAATTTTGAGTAGTTTGGAGAACCGGTAAATACCACCTCTGACTGGCCCCGCCCCCATCTATTCTCTGCCTTCTGAGTCCCAGCTGATTGGGATGGAATGGGGATTTTGCAGTATCCTTCCCCTGGAGTGGGGAGGGAGTGGAGATTTTGCAGTATCCTTCCCCTGGAGTGGGGAGGGAATGGAGATTTTGCAGTATCCTTCCCCTGGAGTGGAGAGGGAATGGGGATTTTGCAGTATCCTTCCCCTGGAGTGGGGAGGGAATGGAGATTTTGCAGTATCCTTCCCCTGGAGTGGGGAGGGAATGGGGATTTTGCAGTATCCTTCCCCTGCCATACCCACCAAGCCACACCCACAGAATCAGTACTAAAAAGAATAGAATCCCACCACTGATTTATTCATCAAACTCTCGTTGGAGACAGGAGAACTGGCCTGCTCTGAAAAAAAAACAGCTATTTCTATCCTGTTCCATTGTTTTCTCTCCTGCACAGAAAGAACGAGAGAATGGCTCCAACTTGGCTTTCATGTTCCGCCTCCCGTTTGCCGCTGGCCGGGTTTTCAGCATCAGCATGTTAGATACTCTCCTTTACCAGGTCAGAAAAAAGGAACAAGTTGGGTGGTGTTTTTTTTTGTACAACCCTTCTTTGCCAAGCCAATTACTCCAATCCTTCGTGGGACCTCCATCTGTTCTCCTTTGCAAGAGGTTTGGTGCTGAATCATGGTGATGGTGGACGAAGGTACTTGAGATACCATTCATCGTCCACCTGTGGCTTTACTCCAAAGTCAACCCTTGTTCTTTAGCTTCTCTCTTTGTCTGGCAACTCTGTGCATGCGCACACTGGGAACAGGCTCCCGCTGTTCGTCTGCCTCACTGATGTCTGACTCTGAAGGCAGCTGATAACTGTCAGAGGGTCCTGCCCCCCCCCCTCTGCCTTTGACACAGAGCCCTCCTCAGAGCCTTCCCCAGACTCCAGGACTGGCCCAGGTTCCTCCCCAACCCTCCTCACTGTCTCAGTCTGCCACAATATCCACTGGCCAATACAACAACTTGAGCCTAACCTGTCAACATCCTAGCCCTAGATTCTGTCCCAGTAAAAATGGATGCCTTTCTTCTTTTCAGTCCTTCGTGAAAGATTATATGATCAACATCACAAGGTTATTACTTGGTCTGGATACGACGCCTGGATCTGGTTATCTCTGTGCAGTAAGTTGGTCAGCTATTTGACTTTTCTCTTGGATGGTTCAAGGGGGACATATTTTGTCTCCAAATATAGATCATGGGTTTGCCCCATCTTGGATCTGCTCATTGGGGGCATTGCTAGCGAGAGGATTCCTAGAATGCCTTCCTAAAGTCTATCTTTAATAGCACTAGCAATTAGATTTGCTTCACAGTGCAAGCTGAGAGAGAGTCAGTCTCTTGCCCTCCAACAATCTGGATCCTCATTTTACCCACCTCGGAAGGAGGGAAAGGCTAAGTCAACCTTGAGCCTGGTGAGAATCGAACTGCCAAATTGCAGTCAGCTGAAGTAGCCTGCAGTACCTCACTCTATCCACTGCGCCACCATGGCTCATCTTCAATATGGAGAGTAGCACAATTTTAATTCAAAATCTACTATCTGTCATGCCTTCTTCTTCTTCTTCTTCTTCTTCTTCTTCTTCTTCTTCTTCTTCTTCTTCTTCTTCTTCTTCTTCTTCTTCTTCTTCTTCTTCTTCTTCCTTTCTCTTTCCTTTCCCCCTCCTCCTCCTCCTCCTCCTCCTCCTCCTCCTCCTCCTCTCTCTCTCTCTCTCTCTCTTTCTCTCTCTCTCTCTTTTGTTTCTTCATATTCTTACTTTATCCCACAGATGAAAATCACAGAAGACGATCTCTGGATCCGATCCTACGGGCGTCTCTTTCAGAAGTTGTGTTCTTCCAGTGCGGAGATTCCCATCGGAATCTACAGGACCGAATCCCACATGTTCTCCACCACCGATGTAAGAAAGCCAACGAAGTACAGCTCGTGTTACGGGATCTCTTTGTGTCCTAGAGTAGCAAGCAGGCTGAGCTTGTGATCCAATGCTAGAATCCTAGTGTCGGAAGCTTCCTCAGGGATCCTCAAGCCGGATCCCAGCCCGAGATCCACAACAGAAAAGACCAATACACCATTATACTTCCAAGCTGATAGACATTTCAGAGAATGCTTTAAGAGAGTTATTGGTTTCAACCGGTATTTTTGCCAATCTACCATTCTGTTCTGAGCTAGGCTTCCCCAAAAAAACACGAGGCAGAGTCCTGGTCCCGACAAAACCCCTTTTATTAAACAAAGGTGAATTCCTCTCCTTCACATTCAACCAAGGCCTGGCAAACAGTCTTTCAAAGGAGTATTTATGACCACAGACCTCATCTAGCTTGGAAAGCGGCCATGTAAATATTTTTCCCAATGAGGTGCTGTGCAAGGAAAGGCTGGGCACAGAGTCTTTTGAGATTCACGGACAGATCTTCACGCTCCTGAAACGAATCTAACGACTGACCGAATGAATTGTATCCTGCAAACTCCACTCCCCTTTTGCTCCTCTTTTATTTCCTGTGGGAGGGGCCATTCACCTTCCACCTGTGACTTTACTCCCAAGTCTACCCTGATTTCTTAGCTGTTCTTTTCTTCTGGCAGTCCTGCACATGCGCACACTGGGAACAGGCGCCAGCTGTTCCTCTGCCTCACTGCTGTCTAGTTCTGTAGGCATCTGCTTGATGGTCTCAGCCCCCTCTCTGTCTCTGACACAGAGCCCTTGTCCGACCTTTCCCAGCCCCCAGGACTGGCCCATGCTCCTTCCCAACCTCCTCACTGTCCGAATCTGCTGGCCAGCCACAACCCATTCAGCAAAGGGGGAGGGAGTGTTTTGTGTTGTTTTAAAGATCAGGTGTCAAGTTTTCTTTTTTCTTTCTCTCTCTCCTCTCTGTCCTCTCTTTTGCCTCCATCTCCACCCCACCCCAGCCTCATGATATCAGAGCCCAGGTGAGTATGGTCTGAGTCTCCATGCACACATTTCTTTTCAATGTTGGCTTCTTCGAGTGGTGGGATCCTACCGGTTTAACAACTGGCTAAGGTAATTGTGTGCTTTGCTGCTGCGGGGGTGCGCGCAGTTTGGAGAAAACCTGCCTTCTGCATTACTGCTGGGGAGGAAAACAGCTGGAGTGCGGCAATCCACTCTGCCATGCGACTCAGCTGAGAAGATATAGGCCAGGTGGATGAGCCCACTTGATCATAGAACTGGTAGAATCCCACCTCTGCTTCTTCAAGTCAAAAGCCAATCAAGATGGAGGGAACTCGGGTACAGGGTCACACAACATGTGTAATCCAATGTTCAGGTCAAGCACTGTGCTCTAACCTGGAAACCCTGATTTGACTTCCTGTGATGATCTGGTGCAATCAATGATAAGCAGGCAAAAGATGGGCTCACCAAAACCCATTGAATATCTACTTGCCCAGTGCTGTTTTAACCTAGTCTAGCATGTTGTTTGATCCAGATGAATTCTCACTGATTCAACCTAAATCCTTTTGGTCAATGGTGGCTTTCGTTGCTAACCAATGGTATCTTTTTAAAAGTTTCCTCTTTGTTAAGTTAGATTACTGCTGGGGTAAATTGGCCATGATGAGTTGGCCATGGCAAGTTGGTCTTGCCACTTGACCATGGTGAGTTGGCCTTGGTTAGTTGGCCTTGACAGGTTGGCCGTGGCCCGTTGGCCTTGACAAGTTGGCCATGGCCCGTTGGCCTTGACAAGTTGGCCATGGCCAGTTGGCCTTGACAAGTTGGCCATGGCCAGTTGGCCTTGACAAGTTGACCGTGGCCAGTTGGCCTTGACAAGTTGGCCGTGGCCAGTTGGCTTTGACAAGTTGGCCGTGGCCAGTTGGCCTTGACAAGTTGACCATGGCCAGTTAGCCTTGACAAGTTGGCCATGGCCAGTTGGCCTTGGCCTTTGCAAGATGGCCTCGGTTAGTTGGCCTTGGTTAGTTGGCCTTGGTTAGTTGGCCATAGCAATTTGTCCCATGATGAGTTGGCCATGGCCAGTTGGCTTTGACAAGTTGACCATGGCCAGTTAGCCTTGACAAGTTGGCCATGGCCAGTTGGCCTTGGCCTTTGCAAGATGGCCTTGGTTAGTTCGCCTTGGTTAGTTGGCCATAGCAATTTGTCCCATGATGAGTTGGCCATGGCCAGTTGTCATACACCCTCATCCCCCCCCCCACCTGTTGATGGCTTTCTTCTCATGATCTACTGGTCTTGCCAGACACAGATTTCAATCAATGTGGAAGACTGCGAAGACCTCAAGGAAGGGAAGGAGACTTGGAACACCAAACCACACCACCACCACCACCGGAATTCATGTCCTGCTGACCAGACGGAGCACCCACTTCTCCGGAGGAAAAGCATGCAGTGGGCTCGGCGGCTGAGCCGCAAAGGAGCCAACAAGCAGACCTCAAAGACGGCCGAGTGGATCAACCAGCAGAGACTGAATCTCTACCGGCGGTCGGAAAGGCAGGAACTGTCCGAGCTTGTGAAGAATCGCATGAAACATCTGGGCTTACCCACAACAGGGTACGGTAAGTGGGTCCCTTTGCTTCTGCCATCAAGCCTTGTTTGATTTCACCCAACATGTTGTAGCTTGGATTTCTTCTGCAACGATGAATTCTCTTCTTGGTTTCCTCTTCTGTAGCCACAGCTCTTAGTTTCGGGGACAATTTTCACTTCCTCTGCCTTAGAGGTGGAGTAAACTCTCAAGATCTGATCAAGGTTTTAACGGCAGTAGAAGGATTAATCAAAGATGGTTCTTCAGTCCATCTTGTTTAAGGGAGATTGTCCGAAACCCGTTTTTATGGCATATCACCCGTCGGTTCATGCAACACCATTAACGCCTGGCGTCCTTTTTAATTTGCTTGCTCTTCTTTTTTGAACGTATATGTACATATATACTCTGGATTACATGATTTGGCCCGTGGGACCATCGAATCTCGTTTCTGAATACTTTCTCAATCGCTGCTTGCTGATTTTTTTCTCTTCTCTTTCTCTCCATTTATGTCTGTGCTATGTTGTGTTCTCTTTTGTTCTTCCCTGTCCTTCCCTTTCTTCTGTTTGATTTCTGTTTGTTTCTTCTTTCCCCCCACCCCCTCTCTGTGTGCTCCATAGAGGATGTAGCAAATTTAACAGCCTGTGATGTGATGAACCGAGTAAACCTTGGATATTTGCAAGGTAAATAGTCAAGAAACCAAGATGTGGCCCGTTGAATTCTTGGGGTAAAGAACCCACCATTCTGGGTTGAGATTTTCAAAGAGCATATGCTAACCTAGGCTTCCCCAAAAAAAACACGAGGCAGATTCCTGGTCCCGACAAAACCCCTTTTATTAAACGAATGTTAACTCCTCTTGTTCAGATTCAGCAAAAGTCTGGTAAACAGTCTTTCAAAGGCATATTTATAACCACAGACCTCATCTAGCTTGGAAAGCTGCCATGTAAATATTTTTCCCAATGAGATGCTGTGCAAGGAAAAGGCTGGGCACAGAGTCTCTGAGATTCACGGACAGATCTTCACACTCCTGAAATGAACGAATGAACAAATTGTTTCCTGCAAAAGCCCCCTCCCCTTTTGCTCCTCTTTTAATTCCTCGGGGAGGGGCCATTCACTGTCCACCTGTGGCTTTACTCTTAAGTCGACCCTGATTTCTGAGCTCTTCTTTTCTTCTGGCTTCTCTGCTCATGCACACACTGGGAACAGGCTCCAGCTGTTTTTCGGCTTCACTGCTCTCTAGCTCTGAAGGCAGCTGATCACTGTCAGACAACTCTGGCCCCATCTCTGCCTCCGATGCAGAGCCCTCATCCGAGCCTTCCCCAGATTCCAGGACTGGCCCATGTCCCTCCCCAACCTCCTCACTGCCGCTGGGTGGGGGGGAGGTACAACAGAGCAGATGAGGTAGCTAGCAAGATGAAAACACTGCAGTGTGAGTATTTAAGGTGTCTCTTTGAGCATAGACATGATCCACAGTACCCCATTCATCCCCAAGAGAGATAACCAAGAAATACTCCAATTAAAGATACATGACGCCACAAGCAGAAATTGAAGAAGCTTCTTGGATGAGGAGCGAAGTGTCTTCCAGGAAAAAGCAAAGTCCAGCCGCCTTTTGCAAAAGCACTTTTGGGACAACCCTGACATGGATCTCCATAGACGTGATATCATAGGTAGCCCAATTGGGTTCACCAAGCTTGTTGACTAGATGCCTTGGTAAGGCCACACTTGGAATACTGCATACAGTTTTGGTCACCACGATGTAGAAAAGACGTGGAGACTCTGGAAAGAGTGCAGAGAAGAGCAACCAAGATGATTAGGGGACTGGAGGCTAAAACATATGAAGAACGGTTGCAGGAACTGAGTAAGTCTAGTTTAATGAAAAGAAGGACTAGGGGAGACATGATAGCAGTCTTCCGATATCTCAGAGGGTGCCACAGAGAAGAGGGAGCCAAACTATTCTCCAAGGCACCTGGGGGCAGGACAAGAAGCAATGGGTGGAAACTAATCAAGGAGAGGAGCAACTTAGAACTAAGGAGAAAATTCCTGACAGTGAGAACAATTAACCTCTGGAACAGCTTGCCTCCAGAAGTTGTGAATGCCCCAACCCTGGAAGTCTTTAAGAAGATGTTAGATCGCCATTTGTCTGAAATGGTGTAAGGTTCCTGCCCACGCAGGGGGTTGGACTAGAAGACCTACAAGGTCCCTTCCAACTCTGCTATTGTATTGTATTGTATTGTATGAGTAAATTGCGTTCTTGCGATATGCTAACTCGGTCAGCGTTTAATGTGATGGACAAACCCAGCTGATTACTCAGTCTGTGTTGCAGCCTCTTGGACACACCAAAGAAAGTGAGTTACATTTGCCTCCAGGCTGAACGTATCGTGCGAATGTAACGCAGGGTCAAACACCATGGTTTTTCATCTTTAGTTTAAGGCCCAAACCATTTGAGCAAAAGCAGCAAATGGCTCTTGTTTTGGTTTCCGTCTGATGAGGAAGGCCACGTTCTTACGGGCTTAAGCGTAACTGAGCGTCTTCAGTTCCTGGCCACCCACGATTGAAAGGAAACGAGATCTTCCGCCCTTCGTCCCAAACTAGCTTCTTGGCATAAGAATCGATGCCGTTTAGACATTAACTTCACCTTGGAAATGAACAACAGCTCCCCATGGAGGAGATGTTTTTTGGGGCAGTTAAGGAGCAACGAACGGAAAGAGATTGAACGTTGCATCCGGCAAAAATCAATGATCTGTTGCAGCTGGCGGGTCCATGAATCAAAGGCTCCTAAAAACCCGGCGAATGATCGTTTGCTCTGCATCTTCCAGAGCCCTTCTCTTTCTGGATGTAGCCTTCTTTGGATTTGTAGCTCAGGTTTATATCAATTAAATCGACCTCCAGTGGCCAATAGCAGCTCAACGTTGCACGTATTGGGTTCCCTGTACCCAGGGGCGGGATTGAAAAATGTTAGCAATCGATTCTCTGCCTGGTTGCTGGGCGGGGGTGGGTCTGGTGGGCATGGCACACTTCACCTCCTGCACCACAGGGTGCGGGGAGCATTTTTGCCCTCCCCAGGTTCCGGAGAGTTTGCTTGAGCCTCCGGGAGGGTGAAAACGGTCTCCCCCAGCCTCCGGAGGCCAGAAACAAGCCCATTTTCAGAGTGCTGGTCAAGTCAAGTCAAGTCAAATTTATTTTGTATACCGCATCCTCTCCCCAGGGGACTCGGAGCGGTGCACAGGGAAAAATTTAAAATACTATAAAAATATACATGCATAGAATAATAAATACAATAGATAAAAACAAATTAAATAAGGTTGTCCCTGCGCTAAAATCCCCAAGTTATAAAACTAAAATTCCCTAACAGGTCGTTCCAGAGGGCTGGGCCCGCCACAGAGAAGGCCCTTCCCCTGGGCGTCGCCCGCTGACAAAGTCTAGTGGACGGCACCCGGAGAAGTCCCTCTCTGTGGGAGCGAATCGGCCGTGAGGATGTGTGGGGCAGGTACTCCCTACTGGGTACTCCCACTAGGCCTGTTCTTCACCCTCCCCAGGCTCTGGAGGCTTAGCCAAGCCTCTGGGAGGGCAAAAACAGCCTCCCTTGGCCTCCGGATGCCCTACGGAAGACAGAAATGGGCCCGTTTCTGTACTTCCAGGAGGCCCATTTTTCACCCTCCCAGAGCCTCTGCATGGGCCCTGCATTTACCTGGCATGTTGAACGGGCCCCTGGGAGGGGAGGGGTGGGCATGGCCAGCCAGTCCTTACAACTACAAATTAACATCCTGTTCGCCTGAACTGATGTGAACCGGCTGAATCCCACCCCTGCCTGTACCATGTCCGAAGAGAGATGGCGTTCGTACAGAACTTAAGCCCTGGAAGCTTATCATCTATAGTCAACCTTTTGCCTCCCATCTGACCTTGTTGAAGAGGCCTTCCCCACGAGCTTTCTCCAGAAAGGCAACAGAATATTTCCAAAATATTCCAGGCCCAAAAAGTTTGACACCCCTGAACTAGGCCTTCTGATCCAAAGGTCTCGCTCCTGTACCACTCAGCAGAAGAGAGCTAGGTAGGCGTGGAGATACAACCCCATGTTGACCTTAACTTTTGGGAAAGTAGCAGTAGGTATTTAAAAGACTAAGAAAAGACTTGGCGGTCTTCTAGTCCAACCTTCTGCTCAAGCAGGAGACCCCACACAATGTCAGACAAATAGTTGTCTAATGTCTTCTTAAAAACCTCCAGTATTGGAGCACTCAGAACCTCTGGAAGCAAGAAGGCATCCCACTGATTCATTGTTCTCACAGTCAGGAAATTCCTCCCTTAGTTCTAGGTTGCGTCTCTCCTTGATAAGTTTCCATCTGTTGCTTCTTGTCCTGCCCTCAGGTGCTTTGGAGAATAGCTTGACTCCCTCTTCTTTGGGGCAGCCCCTTTTGCTTTCCATCAATGGCCTTCCCCAAGGAATTTCTGGAGAGAACCAAAGGCTCTCTCTTCAAAGACTATTTCTAACATTCTGGAATTGAATTGTCCGGATCTGCAAGAGATGGGGGAGGTCTCCTCGGAAGAGATAAGAACCAAGTGGGTTGGCCTTAAATAGATGTGGGCTGCAGGCTTTTTAACATACCTGTTGCTGTGTGTGAGCAACTGTGCCATTCTGATACATCCACCACCTTCTCCATTATCTCATTGTCCTGTTTCTGTCCCCAGCTTCGGTGTGGAGTGTCCTACCACAGGCAGCGTCCCCATTTCTCAGATCCAGGGAGCAATGCTGACCCTATCGCTTCCCTTTGGGAAATGCGGTGTGCCCTAACTTATCTTTATTCAGAAGGAAAGACGAAGGAATGAGGTCCATGCGTTATCCTCAGGCCTGGATCAGTGATGGCGAACCTTTTCGACACCGAGTGCCCAAACTGGAACATGTATGCATATGTGTCCATGTGTGTGCCAGAGCACCAGAAACCCAAAGATCAGCTGGCTGGCACGCACATGCCTGTTTTTTTAGCTGGCTTTGGCCATTTTCAGGCCATTTCTCAGACCAAAAACCACTTGAAAAACAGCCTAGAAAATGCCCCACAAATACCCCCCAAATGCCATGGAAAATGGCCTGCTTTTTTGGCCATTTTCAGGCTGTTTTGGGGGCCCTTTTCTGGTGCTTTGGTGCCCATGAAGACCAGCTGACTGGCATGCAAGTGCATGCTGGAAACCAGAAGAGAAGCATGCCCAAAGCGAGAGCTCTGTGTGCCACCTCTGGCTCGTGTGCCATAGGTTCGCCATCCCAGGCCCAGATCTACAGTTAATAGACAGGAAAGAGGCATAGGAAAAACCTGAGAGATATTTATGATTGAGATAGTTCTGTAGCTCTGAAGGTCTGCCACTTTTCAGCTGGTTAACTGCTGTTTTGCCTGGCCAGATGACCGCTTGACCAACTCTTTTCTTCCAGATGAAATGAACGACCACCAAAACACTCTCTCCTACGTTCTCATCAACCCTCCCCCGGACACACGGCTGGAACTCAACGATATCGTGTATGTATGAAATTAATTCAGCATATTATAGCTAACTAGCTGGATACCCGGTGCTTCGTGATGAAACTATGCAGGAGAAATCCAATTCACAATCCGTTGGCAGTTGGAACAGAGTTCTTTTTAGGTGGGGAGGGGGAGTAGAATGTCTAACTCCTAATATAAGGCAATTGGAAGTTGGAACAGAGTTCTTTTCAGAGAACGCTAAAAAAGTTCAGCGGTTCGAATCCCTAGTGCCGCATAACAGAGTGAGTTCCCGTTACTTGTCCCAGCTTCTGCCAACCTAACAGTTTGAATAATAGTAATACATACTTGGTAAATTATTGACAGTGTTGTGGGAATTAGTTGTTTAGCAGAGAGTTCAGGAAAAAACTGTCCTTGCGTCTAGTTGTTCTCGTGTGCAGTGCTCTATAGTGTCATTTTGAGGGTAGGAGTTGAATCAATTTATGTCCAGGATGCGAGGGGTCTGTAGATATTTTCCCAGCCCTCTTTTTGACTCGTACAGTGTGCAAGCCCTCCATGGAAGGCAGGTTGGTAGCCATGGTTTTTTCTGCAGTTCTGATTCTCCTCCAAAGTCTGTGTCTTTTCTTGTTGGGTTGCAGAGCCAAACCAGGCCACCTCAAGATATGAACTGAGCTGTTTGGCCCTCAACCAGCATATCTCCATCTTGGCAACTTGAAGAAAGTGTGGACTTCAACTTCCAGAATTCCTCAGCCAGGCCAAGACCTTGAAGTTGAAGTCCACACATCTTCAAGTTCCCAAGATTGAGAAGCACGGCTCTAAACAACATCTTCCTTTCTTTCCCCCCCAGGTATTTAATACGGCCTGACCCCCTTGCACACGTGGAAAACGAAGGCCACAGTCGGAAGAGCAGCAGCCATAAGAACGCCAACCCTGAAACTCGAGACGAGACACAGCTCTGAGTAACTCCCTCTTCCTGCACGGAAAACACCTCTCTCTGTTCATGCATGGAACTGCATCAAAATTACCAATAAACTTAGGAAGGGAAGAACGGTTTTTTTAAGGGGGACACATCTGTTGTACTTTGCCTTGAGCAGGTTCAAGCTGGACTCAGGATTCGGGATCTGCAGAGCTGGTAGGAATGACTCCCCCCCCCCTTCCCCCGTTCCAGATCTGGTTCTGGGTTCTTCTTCCAAAGGACTCCCGGTGGCTGGAGACGTTTAGAACTTTTAGAGGCAGCACCTCTCGTGGATGGACGATTACGTACGCCACTTGGTTTTAAACTTTTCTATCGTTTCAGAGGGGTTGTTGGGGTGGGTGGTGGGTGGGAAAGGAAAAAAAACCACACAATTAAAAATATACCACAACTCGTGAACATGTCTTCATTGGCGTGAGCCACAGGGGCGCGCATGTGGCTCCCTCTACCATGGTAGAAGCCTCGTCCATCTGGAGCAGAAAGGAAGACCCAGCTCAGCAACACAGAAGGAGGTCAAGTCTTAGAGCCCACGTTCCACAAGGTCGGTGGCAAAACTAGGCGGTTGCATTCACACAGCACAGTAGCTTTACAATACAATACAATAGCAGAGTTGGAAGGGACCTTGTAGGTCTTCTAGTCCAACCCCCTGCGTCGGCAGGAGCCCTATACCATTTCAGACAAATGGCTACCTAACATCTTTGAAGACTTCCAGGGTTGGGGCATTCACGATTTCTGGAGGCCAGCTGTTCCAGAGGTTAATTGTTCTAACTGTCAGGAAATTTCTCCTTAGTTCTAAGTTGCTTCTCTCCTTGATTAGTTTCCACCCATTGCTTCTTGTCCTGCCCCCAGGTGCCTTGGAGAATAGTTTGGCTCCCTCTTCTTTGTGGCACCCCCTGAGATATCGGAACACTGCTATCCTGTCTCCCCTGGTCCTTCTCTTCATCAAACTAGACATACCCAGCTCCTGCAACCGTTTGATGGTTTTCCTTTTTTGGGGTGTCTTGTGCAGCTGACTTGTGGATCTTTGTTGCTCTTCTCTGCACTCTTTCCAGAGGCTCGACATCTTTTTTACATCATGGCGACCACCTGACATGCCGACTGGTCGTCACGATGTAAAATAGGATGCGGAGACTCTGGAAAGAGGGCAGAGAAGAGCAACAAAAATGATTAAGGGACTGGAGGCTAAAACATACGAAGAACGGTTGCAGGAACTGGGCATGGCTAGTTTGATGAAAAGAAGGACCAGGGGGAGACAGGAGAGCAGTGTTCCGAAATCTGCCCTAAAGAAGAGGGAGTCAAGCTATTCTCCAAAGCACCTGAAGCCAGGACAAGAAGCAATGGGTAGAAACTAATCCAGGAGAGAAGCAACTTAGAACTGAGGAGAAACTTCCTGACAGTGAGAACAATGAATCAGTGGAACAACTTGCCTCCAGAAGTTGTGAACACTCCAACATTAGACCTTTTAAAGAAGATGTTGGATAACTATTTGTCTGAAGTGGTGTAGGGTTTCCTGCCTAAACAGGGAGATGGACTAGAAGACCTCCAGGGCCCAAAACGGGGCACGGGAAGTGTCTCGCAATAATAATAATAATAATAATAAATTTATTTTGTATACCGCATCCTCTCCCCAAGGGGACTCGGAGCGGTGCACAGGGAGAAAATTTAAAATACTATAAAAAATACATACATAGAATAAATACAGTGAATAAAAACGAATTAAATTAGATTTATCCCTGCGCTAAAATCCCCAAGTTATAGCACTAAAATTCCCTAACACCCCAAAGGTAGAGACTAACCTAGGCCGGCCAAGCAGAAAAAGTATGTTTTGAGTTTTTGACGGAAGGAGCGGAGGTCCGTAGTTGTTCTGATGTCGGGGGGAAGGTCATTCCAGAGGGCTGGGCCCACCACAGAGAAGGCCCTTCCCCTGGGCGTCGCCCGCTGACAAAGTCTAGTGGACGGCACCCGGAGAAGTCCCTCTCTGTGGGAGCGAATCCCGTGCCATGGAGCGCTTTAAAGATGACAACTAGCACCTTGAAGCGCACCCGAAAGACGACAGGCAGCCAGTGCAGCTCGTGCAAGAGTGGTGTTATATGGGTGAACCTAGAGGTCCCCATTATTACTCGCGCGGCTGCATTCTGGACCAGCTGAAGTCTTCGGGTGCACCTCAGGGGGAGCCCCATGTAGAGAGAGTTACAATAGTCCAGTCGGGATGTCACGAGGGCATGAGTGACTGTGCAAAGGGCATCCCGATCCAATAGGGGGCGCAACTGGCGTACCAGGCGAACCTGGTAAAACACCCTCCTGGCCACGGTTGTCACTTGATGTTCCATGGATCAATCTCCCCAGTTCCCCCCCCCCCCCAGCACATCCTAGCTTCCTCCTGCATTCCTGCCACGGACAGGGTAGAACCTGTGTAGATCGGAGAAGGCACAGGCAGCAGAAATGCAGGAGAAAGCTAAGGGGGGAGGATAGGTAGGGCACGCTGGGGGGGGGGACTGCAGAGATTGGGGAAGACCCTGCCCCCACGCATTCACAGCCTGGGTTGGGGTGACAGCTGCCATGCCCGCAGCGAGGGCTCAGTGTGCCACCTGGGTTACCCATGCCATAGGTTCGCCCTCACAGAACTATAGTATCAGCAAGAGAAATGTTAAGCTCAGATGAGGCCACAAGTCTGTAAATGTTGAAGGCCTCTGTCTTTCCAATCATAGAAGAAGCTTTTGGGTCTTCCACCAAATCTTTATTCAAGCAGAAATACAAAACAGATTGGGGAATGGGTCAACAGCCTCTTTCGGATAAGTTCTGCTTGTTGGGTAGGTTATCCATCCCATTCTTCACCTTGGAATGGTTTGGCTTCCTCCTCCTCCTCCTCTTCCTCCTCCTCCTCCTCCTCGGCTGGAAGGGGGAAATCAATCTGGAACATCTTGTGAACCAAAGGGCAGAGAGTCATGATGCTGCGAGTCTTTGGATCGGTACCTTCTGGGATGGCCGAAAAAGTGACTTGACTACAGCTCTTGATGGAGACGGGAAGCTCCTGCAAAGATGGATTTGCATCCGTTCTGAAAGAGAAGCCACTGACAATGGGGGACGGAGTCACTGGATCTCCTTCACTGTCCTCCGAAAGCTTCTCGCCATCCAATGCAATGGCCTCCAACAGAATTTCTTCCGAACGCTGCACTCCTTCACCCAAGCTCCTGAACGCTGTCTTCTCTGGAGGCCATCGGTCCACCAAATGATCCGTGAGAGACGTAGGTTTGGGGTCTGGGACCTTCAGGAAATCCGTCGACCGGCCCTGACGCTTCCACGCAGACTCCGTCACGGAACCCTCAGCAAACACGGAAGGCGGGTGGAAGGCGGTTGTGCTGACCAACGGGGAAGGATACTCGTAGATGGAATCGATTTCGCCTGGACCATGGGCTCGGACACAGCTGGGCTGGAAGTCTGGGAAACAAGCCGCTAACCAACGTTCTTCTGACCGCGTCTTGGCGACATTGTGTGGAGCAGCCAGAAAAGTTAGGGCAAATTCATTTTCTGCAAAGTCAAGATGGGGAAATCCATTAAGTTGGTTGCCTTGGCCCAGGAGTGGTATTCAGCCGGTTCTGCCTGGTTCTGGCGAACCAGTAGCAGAAATTTTGAGTAGTTTGGAGAACCAGCAAGTACCACTTCTGACTGGCTCCGCCCCCTGCTCCCCCCATCTATTTTCTGTCTCCCGAGTCCCAGCTGATCGGCTGGGCCTTCTTCTGTTGCCCTGCACAGGGGAACGGAGCTGGAAAGCAGGTTACTGGGGTGGGGAGGGAATGGGAATTTCTACAGTATCCTTGCCCTGGAATGGGGTGGAAATAGCAATAGCTATACCATTTCATAGCACTTTTACAGCCCTCTCTAAGCTGTTTACAGAGTCAGCCTCTTGCCCCCAACAATCTGGGTCCTCATTTGACCCATCTCATTTTAGTCATTTTAGAGAGTCCTTGAGGCCACTTGGAGGTTTGTGTCCTCAGGATCATCACAGATAAACCTCCAATTGGCCTCAAGGACTCTCCCAAAGGATGCAAATGATCAGCTGTCTGCAAGGAGTATAAATCCTTCCGTTCCTCACCATCCAGTCAAAGCTGAAGAAGCTTCTTGGATGAGAAGCAAAACATCTTCAGAGCAAAACTAGAATGTCCAGCGTGCCTCACAAGCTAGAATCTTTTGGGACAACCATGACCTTGGATGACAGAGAATCTCCATAGACAAACACAGTTGGCACATTACCTTTAAGACGAACTGCATCAGTAGAGGACCATTGAGTACTGGCATCGAGAAATGTCCTCCTTGGACCAACACCTGGTTGAGGGCATCTCCTTGGGTTTACAGAACAAGGGGCAGAGCCTTCGCAACCACAGTGTTGGCATTTCCAGATCCTGCTCAGGGTGGATTCCTTTCTGGTCAGGAACCTTGGGTCGTCCTGCCTGATCCTAGACTTCCTCTGGCTGAGAATCGTTTCTCCAACTTGTTGAGCTTTCTCAAACCCCTGTGATGCTCGTGCTCTTTTCCCAGGACAATGAGGAACTGAGAACCACCTGGGACAAGGTTCCTTCAAGCGATGGAACCTGTTTGCTTCTGGTTGGCTGGAGACACTAGAAAGAGAAGGACTGGAGGCCACCTCATGGGTTGGATGTAGAGGGCAAGGTTTCCACCTCTGGCTTTGGTTGGGCGCGCTTGCAAAGGTGAGATGAAGATCAGGTCTTCTGGGATTCTTTCTCCCGGTCCAACTTTCTTGCCAGGGTTTCAAGTCAGAAGCCGGATCGCTTTCAGGCGATGCGAAGCCAACTTGCGATGGGTGGCGGGGATGTCCGTGATTGCTCCTCTTTCTCCTCAAGCAACCGGGAGAAGCCTGGAGGTGACCTCTGCCCTGATGAGACTTGTTTCTGTTGGAAGGAGACGTACGAGAAGCGGCTCCGCTTTGCTCAATCTTCATGGCGCTTCCATCAGGGAAATTGATGTGGACCAGAGCTGGCAATGGTTGGGCGTCTCTAATGTGAACCTTGGGATGCAATGTTTGGCCGTTCCTCTGGTGATCTACTTGCTCTCCCAAGCCTGGAATAAATAACAGTGTGGTCGGAAAAGCAGGAATCTCTAATAGCACCCCAGAGGACCAGACCCAGTTTGTTTCCTCACAAGCATTGGCATTTCCCTACTGGTGTCAGTCTGAAGCTTGGACTTCTGAGACCGACTTACTGTGGTTGATTCACTCACCTGGTTGCATCCTCGCTATCTGATCCATAGAGGCAGGTGGAACACGGGGACCCCTTAACCCATGCATGCATGTGGGGCAGTGTTGGTCCCGGGTGCCGCCATCCCTGGAGACTTCGGCCCCCTTGTTGGTATGGTCCTGGGGAGCTGGATATCTGGGCTGGCTGAAGACTGGACATCTTGCTTCATGTCCTTTCTCACAGAGGGTCACAATGCTTTGACCCATCGGGTCCACGGATAAATAGGCCACCAGCGGACTCTGGAATCTTTCCTGCTCCCCGTAGCAAATTTGAGAAGCAGAGACAAACGGCCCACAGTGGGTTCCTCTTGAGAAGCAGCCTCCTTCCAAAGCTGAGTTCTCTGCAGCTGGAAGAGCAGGAAGGATCTGGGACTCCCTGCCGGAAGTTTTCACTCCTGGATTCATGGAAGGTTTGACCCCGCTGCTTGAGAGCGCCTTTTCGTTCTTTGACTGGTTTGCAATGGGCAATCGGCAGCCGCAACATTTGGGGAGGCAATAGCAGCAGAACAGGCCCGCGGTGAAACCGAGGAAAAAGCCACCTGCGGGTACCAAAACAAAAATGTGCTAATTATTGTGCTCTTTTTATGTGTTTATTGAGAGACATGAAATACATGGATTAATGGAGAACCTAGGAGAACCTAGATCAAGGGGTGTTAAACACAAAGCCCGGGGGCCAGTTCTGTGCCAACTCATAAAGTTGCCATGGTGAGGAAAGGGAGGTCAGATCTCAGATTACTTGCGAGGGGTGCACCTAATTGGAGAATGTGATTTATGACACAGACTGAGGAGAGGAAAGGAACAGGGGCAAAGTTCAGCTACAATTCAAATGAGGCTTAGATCTGACTGCAATAGGGTATTGCCAAAATGGTGTTACTAATAAATGACTGGTTTTCTTTTGAAACTTGGCTCGAGGCTCATGAATCAATTAGGGCGTCTTTCAGAAACCTGGATTGCAGGAGGCTATCACAGCCGAAAACGGAGCTCGGGAGCCCAATTTCACTGGCAGAGTGCTCCGTGACATCATGCTGGCCACAGCCAACCTGGCCTCCCGAGGTCAAACACAACCCATTATGGTGTGTATGCGGGCACCAGCGTGCCTACCGTCCCTGTCCTACTGTCCCCATTTATTTGTACTCATTTCCTTTGTTCACGTCCGTGTTTATACTTATACTTGTTATCTTGTACATGTTTGACAAGCTAAACAAAAAAAAATAACAACAATTTATGACCGCTTCTATGATGCCTTACCTAACAAACCACAGATCAGATTGACGTTTCCTGATCGTGACAGCGGAAAGTCGATGGTTGAGACCTGCGGGGAGGACAAATAGCTGGAAGGTGACGGAGGGCACCCCGCGAGCTTGCTGCTGGTCACTTGGTGTCCTGCGAGAAAGGGGGGTCTTTCGCAAGTGACCCCAGTAGGCGATTGGATTTTAGCCTCCACCGACTGCATGGACTGGATCAACTGGCAGTTGCAATCCCAAGGGTTTATGTGAAGAAGCAGGAAGTTGATGGAATCCGGGAGAGTCGGCAAAGTGGTCAACCGGTTCTGGAATAACAAGAGATCTTGGAGCGCTTGCAAAGGTTGGAAGGCTTCCTGGTTGATAAAGAGGATTTTATTCATCGATAAGTCCAGCTTGGTCAAGGAACCCAATCCCCAAAATGCATCCATGGGGAGATACTGAATCATATTGGAGGAGACCACCAATTCATCGAGCGTCTTTAAGTCCTCAAAGGCCCTTGGGGGGAGGTAGGCGATTCTGTTAAGGGCGAGGGAGAGTTTCTTGAGTTTCGGCATCTCCATGAACCACGTCCCCTTCAGAACATCCAAGCTGTTGTTGGCTAGATCCAAATCTTCAAGATAGAAAAGGCCCGAGAACGCCAAGGGCTCGATCGTACAACTGACCAGCAGGTTGTTGCTGAGATCCAGAACCTTCAGGGGGTTGACATAAGGCGTGAAAAAGGTAAAGTCGGCCAAGGAGGAGACCAGGAATCCGGTGATCGATAAGAAATAAAGACTGGTGAAATTGCTGAAGGACAGAGGAGGGATCTCACTAAGGTTCCCTTGCTGTAGGAGGATCTGCTGGGTGGAACTTGGCAAAGCTATTAAGACTGGAAACATCGAAGAGGGAAAAGAAGAAAACGCTTAGAATGAAAATAACATGCCGGTTATCAAGGCCAATGAAGTAAACTAATTGTCTCCTGCAAACTCCACTCCCCTGTCGCTCCTCTTTTATTTCCTATGGGAGAGGCATTCATTGTCCGGCTTACTCCCAAGTCGACCCCTGTTCTTTAGCTGTTCCCTTCATCTGGCAACTCTGCGCATGCGCACACTGGGATCAGGCTCCAGCTGTTCTTCTGCCTCACTGATGTCTGCAAGGCAGCTGATAACTGTCCGATGGCTCTGGCCCCCTCTCTGCCTCTGACACAGAGCCCTCCTCAGAGCCTTCCCCAGATTCCAGGACTGGCCCATCTTCCTCCCCAACCCTCCTCACTGTCCGAATCTGCTGCTTGCTCCACTGGCGGGCTACAACAGTCTCTAATTCAAGACTGATGCTACTCTTTGTAGTAACAATTTCAAAAGAAAGCATCAAGGATGCACAGGCCCAAATTGTAAGCCACAATAATGAGAATAGCCTGTAAGTTATCTGTTGATGGAAACCACGGGAGGGAGAAAGGGACAGCTAGACGCACCGAAGATGCTCACCGTCTTGGAGCGAAGACACATCCTCACATTCGACCGTATCTATGGAGCATAGCTGGCAGATGGGAGGGCAAGGACCGACGCTCCTGAAATCCAGGAACAACAGAGCCAGAAATCCTGCGACACCTGCCGAATTCAAACACAAAAAGGCCAACCTTGGAATTTCACCAGCTCCCCGTTTCCCAAGACGTGACCCCAGTCAAGATCGCCACAAATAAAGATGTCCCACTTGCCATTCCTTTGAAGAGTTCTCTTCACCCCATCCATGGAGGGAGATCAGGGTCGCCGGACCGAGGACAGCGCTCAATTGTCCAACTCTTCCTTCCGGTCGGTGGCTTCCTCACGCCCCGAGGAGGAGAGCAGGAGAGCCGAACGTTTTGCTGAATAAATACTTAAAGACCACGGAGCTTGTTTTAGAGAAGAGGCACTGAATATGGTGGGACTTAAAGGAGGACTTTGGAGAGCCTGTTTTCGCTTGTCCTGGGGCTTGGCAAAACTGGGGCTTGCCGAACGTTGGGTTTAGGGCAGGGGTCTGCAAAGTCAGCTCTTTTAAGACTGGTGGACTTCAACTCCCAGAGTTCCCCAGCCAGCTATGCTGGCTGGGGAACTCTGAGAGTTGAAGTCCACCAGTCTTAAAAGAGCCGACTTTGCAGACCCCTAGTTTAGGGTGCAGTGTGAATTTAGGAATAAGCTGAATTAAACCACAGTGCCTAAGTTCACACCGCCCCATAAACCCAACCTTTTTTTTTAACACACCTCATGAATTGGAAGATCTCTGTTGAGTCAGACATACAGTTACTTAAGTGACTCACTCAGCATAAATTTAGTGTCCTCCCCCCGCCCCCCAATGGACTAAAGCCATGATGGAGAACCTATGGCACGCATGCCAGAGGTGGCACAAAGAGCTTTCTCTGTGGGCACGTGCATCGTTTGCGAGCTGCTCTTCTAGGTTCCGGTGCATGCATGCGCAACGGCCAGCTGGTCTTTGTGCGAAGACCAGCTGGACAGTGCACATGCGCCTTCCGGAACCCGGAAGACACCAACTGGCCAGTGCACATGTGCATGACAGAACCTGAAAGAGCAGCTGGCCACCGTGTGCATGCACACCAGCCAGCGGCTCTCTTCTAGGCTCTGGTGCTCCAGCACGCGGTCCAGTTTCAGCCCTCACTGGGCTAAAGGATGCAAGAATCCTGTACTGTGTATAACCTGGGTACAGGATAAACGGAGCGGCCGGGATTTTATTTTGGGGTGGGGCGAGTTGTGAATGGAACACTCCCCCTGCCCAAGTTTTTGAAACTATCTGAGGAAGACATTCAAATCCAGCCAGTTTACATTATCCGTCCTTTGCTATTTTTATTCAGCCGAAAGAGCTGTGGTCTTGCAGAGATTCCAAAATAATGCGATACACTTTGAACATCTGCGTTACAGAAACATGCAAACAGAAGGGGATCAAGGAAACTTCCTCATAAAACATTCCCTCGATCCATCACAGAGACAAATTAGCTTGTTTCCTGAGTTCGCTGCAAAACAAATGTTGGATCACTGGCATCACAACAAGAACAGAGAATTGATCCTTATTGTCCAAAAAATACCTCTGCAAAGTGGGTTTTGGTAAACAAGACATCCTAATTACCCCGAACCGCGAGTCGCTTATCAACCAAAATCAAATTACCTATCAACTTTATCATTACAATTTCACCAAGGGTGCTATGAGCTGCGAATGAGGGCCAACCATATTGTGTATTGTTGCAATAGTGCAGCTCGGGTGTAGATTGAGGGTGAAAGTTCTTTCTCCGAGCTTTGTGGAGCTTGGAGAATGAACCTTCACCCTCACTATGGTGTGTGTGCGTGTGTGTGTGTGTGTGTGTGTTGAATCACGACACACATAAAAACAAGGAAAGAGCTCTTCCATTTGTTCCCTCCTCCAATAAGGTCCCACTGCATCTGGCAAGCTGGATAAACAATCACCCTTAAATTCACTAATGCGAGGAGAAGGCTGTTCTACCCTTCAACGTATTTTAATTATTGGTCCTCATGGCAGCCTTCCCAACCTGGTGAAGCGGCTTTGGGACTTCATATCGTTGGTCCAACAGCTGGGAAGATGGAGACTTCCCCTGAAGTGCCAAGTTGAGGGATGGTTAATCTCCATTTGAGTGAGCCAGTTTCCAACCTCAAGATAATTTTGAAAAGGTGCATATCGGGGTGCTGGGCACCACCCTCCTCACCTTCCAGAAGATAGCTTCAGAACATACCCAAAGTATTCTAGAACAGCATTGTGAGTCATTGTGTACATTCCTTCCCAAGTCTTGTCTTTTGATTTCTTCAAAGGAAGTTGATGTTCTACTCATGGCTAGAGAGCCAGTCCTCTGGGTCATCTCAATTTCGGAGTGTTGGGTTGAAGGCCACCGGGGACCTACATGGATTTGGTGGGTGGCTGGAGAAAAGCACAGCTCTGGTGGGTCAGTCTCCATCTCTCCCTTGTCCACCGGCCCCGATTCTCCACCACTTCGTGCAGAAGGTTCGAGTACTTTGACTCGTTCGTAGGTGACGCAGTGTCATCTTCGTATGAAGAACTGGCGAGCGGAATTCTTGATGGTGGGGATGTGTTGGCTTTCTGGAGATTTCTGGACTGAGAAGACACCGGCTTTGAAAATTGTTTGGTTTTTAGCCCTGTGGATAGCTTGGCTGCTCTGATATCAGTTTGAACAGTCTGTGCACACCCTGGAGGAACGTCTTGGGTTAATCCTTTCCGAAGCTCTGAAAAGTTGGCTGGTCTTCCTTCAAAGTCTAACTTCATTCTATCATTGTTGACTTGACTAGTCTTGCTTTGAGATCTATGTAAATCGTGTTGACTTTGTAGTTGTTTGTCCAATTGCATCTTCCCTACATCTCTAGTTTCTGGATTGGATTCTTTATAAAGTGGAGGCTCCATTTCATTGACTAACTCAGCCTCGTGGCTGTCCTCATGGTTGCCATCAAAGCACAGAAGATCTTCCTTCCTGGGAGATAGATGTAGCCACTCTTGATCAAATGCTGGTTTCTCCACTTCCAACACCTCGCCATGGTAAAGAGGTGAGAGTAAGAACTGTGCTGTGAATGATTCCCTGACACTCAACCCATCGGATCCTTGACCCCCAACCTTCCTCTCAAAGGGCCATGTCAACGAACGCCTCAACGCATGGCCCTCCTTCTTTGAAGTCACCTCCTTTTGGGGTTTGACCTCCGTCTGTTCTTCAGGGGCTGTAGTCACACTTAAATACAGGAAAGGTTCAGGATGGACCATGCTTTCCTTCTCGAGGGTAGAATCTCCATTATCTTGGATTATTTGGCCAGAGGCGTCAAAAGAAATGTGAGTCTTGGAAGTATCTTGACATACTTCCACCATGACTGGGTCTGCCTTGATGTGGCTCTGAGAGTCTACTTCACAGGGCTCCCCCAGCTTCCGATAATTCCACAGTCCTGAAGAAGGATGCAAGTCCTCATTTTCAACATGCATTTTGTCGCTCTGGGACCAGAAGGGCACTATTGGCTGTTCTTGGTTTGCATCTGTAGACTTTCGCCATCTTTGGTAGAATTCTTTTCTCAGTAAAACGGCCGAGGCAGACTTGGCACGGATTTTCGATGTTCTGTTTCCCGAAGCGGTTGTCCTCTCTTGGTTTTCGTTCTCTTTAGCCGTGAGTTGATGTCCTACAGAATCCCTCTGAGTCTTGGGTTCTGGAGTGGAAGGTGGTTCCGTGGCCTCTTGGCTTGGCCGGATGCGTTTGCTGGCATATCTCGCCATCCATATCCCAAACAGCAGGAAGAAGAAGGAAATAAATACTGCCAAAAAAAAGGAAAGAATAATAAATCATATACCCCTTCTGAAATGAAGCATCCAGTGGCAAAATTTGAAGCAAGGAGAGGGATAGGATATTCTGATCAAGTGCCTAAGTTACAAGGATGAGTTTTAGAAACGGTGAAAGGAAAATTCCAAAGAATCTGTAGCGTAAAATAGAACGGCATTAGGTAGAGGTCCAAAGAAGAGGTATTAGAAATAAATATATCTCCTTTAGACGTTGGTCTACGTTGATACAACAGAATGATACCAATAAAGGAGAATATTTGTAGCTCACGGTTGAAATGAGGGGTCCTTGGTGCTCTCTGAGCTTGGCTGTTCTTTTGCAGACCTTTTAATTAAACAAAATTAAAGGAGATGACCAGCTTGAGTCCCAAGTCACAGGCCGCACCTACAAGAGATCTAAATTCAGCCCACCTTGAATGCCTCTCTTATCTCCTGCTCAATTCCCTTGACTGCCAGTTGGTCAGATTCTTGTAGACGGCTTAAGCGTGCAATAAATCATTATTTGAACTGCTTGAATTGCCTGATTTCCCTGGCATTCGACAACTAGGTAACATCACCAGTACTAGGACTAGCACTGATGATGTTTCCTAGCTTGGGTCATGAAATGTCTGCAAGAAAACAAGCAAGCTCAGAGAGCACCAACGACCTCTATGACCCAATGATTGACCATGGCCAACATGAAGCTGGGTCTTCTCAACCCTAGTCAACACCTCTTACAGTAAAGTAGCATCAGGAATAGTTGAAGCTCGTAACAGGAATACTAAACCATACCTAAACAAGCCAGCAAAACTGGTAGTCCAATTTGATAGAAGCTGTTCCCCAAAGTCGTTGACAGGGATTCTGGTGTGCAGTTGAAGCTGGAGATGTTCCAGACTTGGATCCCTTCCAGGCTTGGTGGACTCTGGCATAAGACAGAAGTAGCATCCTGCAGCAGTGACATGTTGTACAGCTCTGTAAGAAAAAAACAAACACAACAGTATCCCAAAATCAGGGCATTAGGTTGTTGAAGATCATGATTCATTGGCTGACGTTTGCACAGTGTACTAATTCCATGGTCTGCTAAAACAAACCACCATTGGCAGGGCTCACCAATAGGCTGAAAGCAGCCACGGGGTCAGGATCACACATTGAGTTCCTGTAATGACCCAGGGCATGGCATAAAGGCAACACAGCCAGAGAACCGGTATGAGTCCCTTTATTAACATCCACTGTGCCCCCAACATCCCTTTCAACTCTCCGGCCTGGAAAAAAGCTCTTTCACAAACCTGTAACAGCCTTTGGCTGAAAATACTCCAGTCCAAATGTTGTAAGTAGGAAACTTCAAACTATAAATCCAACAAGGCAAGATAAGGCCTGTGGCCTTTCGGGTGCGCTTCAAGGTTTTGACGACCATCTTTAAAGCGCTCCATGGCTCGGGGCCTAGTTATATGCGAGACCGCCTCCTGCCCCATACATCCCTTAGACCGATACGCTCCCACAGAGAGGGCCTTCTCAGGGTGCCGTCGGCCGGACAATGCCGACTGGCGACACCCAGGGGAAGAGCCTTCTCTGTGGCGGGCCCTGCCCTTTGGAACGACCTACCCCCTGAACTCCGGACCATCACCGACCTCCGCCTCTTCCGCCAATGTCTAAAGACATACCTGTTCCAACAAGCCGGCCTAGCCTAACCTCCCACGGGGACTTTTAGAAAGTTTTAAATTGGGTATTTTAAAATTTGGCTTTTAGCATGGGATAGAATAGTTTAATATATATTTTAAATTAATGTATTTATTTTTTGTATTTTGTATGTTTTTAAATTTCCTGTGCGCCGCCCTGAGTCCACTATGGAGAAGGGCGGGATATAAATATAAATCAAATCAAAAATCAAATCAAATAAGGTAATTAATCCAGCAGGGCAGGGTAGCATTTCACCCCTGGCTTATTCTATATTATAGAATCTATAATCTTAGATTTTTTTCCTTATTAAAAAAAAAAGCAGACATTTTCCAGTACCTTGAAGGAATAATACAGAATCCTGATGTTCACAGACACAGCTCCATGGGTTTCCTCCAAGTTTCATCACCGGCAGCCTTCTCGCCCCGTCAAACACATTTTTTGTTAAGCCGGTTAAATGATTGGCCGAAAGGTCAAGGAACACGAGCTTGGATAAGCCTCTGAAACTCTGGCCGGCAATTTCGTCGATCTTATTGCCGGCTAGGTTCAGGGTGGTAAGGTTGGAGAAGCCCGAGAACGTCTCGGGTCCGATGTTGGTCAGGAGGTTCTGGGCCAAGGTGAGGTTCTCGAGTAGGCCTGGCTTGGAAAGCCAAGAGGACGTCACGGAAGTGAGGCTGTTCTGGTAGAGGCTAAGTTTAGTGAGGCCTTGGAAAGCATGAAATGCGCCGGCTTCAATTCTGCGGATGCCGCTGTTCGCCAAAGCAAGGCTGGTGACAGAGGACAAAGTTGGACTCTTGAAGACGGTGGAGTTGAGAGAGCCCAGATTGGTTACCACAAAGAGAACAGAGGTGAGTCCCCCAGGGAAGTCTGGAATAGAAATATTCAGTGGAGTTTTTTTCCAAGACCATTTTATAAGCAACTCTAGCTGATAACTCGGTGTTCCCCAGGAATTTATAGACAGGGAAGTGTTTGTCTGACAAGGAGTCATTGAGAGGGGCCTTTCTTCCCCCAACTCCCATGCCCATCATCCCTGTCCTCTCCTTTCCCCCTCCCATGCGCTTCTCTTTCCCGCCCTGTCTACGATCCTGCCCCAAATCCATCAGGCGCTTCCCCATTGGTCCACGGGAGGGCAAACATCATGGCTGGCTTTCCAGAGGAAGCTGCGACATCACAGACATTTGCCGTTCTAGGATGCTGCACTTGCTTTCTTTAACGGCCCAAGCATTCCAGAGTTATGCTGGAACACACAGGCACACAAACACACATCAGGGGTGTCTTGCCCCCCTCCTCCCCAGTAATTGTTTCCAGAGGATAAGTCATCTGTGTACCAAGCTTGGTTGAAATTGCTAGAGGCGCTCCAGAGTTATGCTGGAACATGCATGCATGGATGGATGGATGGATGGATGGATGGATGGATGGATGGATGGATGGACAGACAGACCCAGACACACATATAGAGATATAGACATAGACATAGATATAATATATTGGATAGATGGATGGATGGATGGATGGATGGATGGATGGATGGATGGACGGACAGACCCAGGCACACATATAGAGATATAGACATAGACATAGACATAGATATAATATATTGGATAGATGGATGGATGGATGGATGGATGGATGGACAGACAGACCCAGACACACATATAGAGATATAGACATAGACATAGACATAGACATAGATATAATATATTGAATAGATGGATGGATGGATGGATGGATGGATGGATGGATGGATGGATGGATGGATGGATGGATGGATGGACAGGCAGACCCAGACACACATATAGAGATATAGACATAGACATAGATATAATATATTGGATAGATGGATGGATGGATGGATGGATGGATGGATGGATGGATAGATGGACAGGCAGGCAGACAGACAGACACAGACAGACATATAGAGATATATAGATTTAGATATAATGGATGGATGAATGGACGGACGGACAGACACAGAAAGACATATAGAGATATATAGATATATTAGATGGATAGATAGATAGACAGATATATAGACACAGAGATAGAGACAGAGAGAGAGAGAGAGAAGAAGATGATTTATGTTGCCTGCAAGCACGGTTGAGTATTCCACCCCAACCCATCTTTGGAAGGGGTCTCACCGCTTGGGATGGAAGAGCAGAAGTATTCTTTCTCCAGGACGCACTGCAACCTAGAAAGCCCGATAGATGTCCAAAGCAAAGCGAATCCAAGGATCCCTAAGTAAACAAGGAGAAGCTGGGCAATGTCGGAACACAACGATATGAGCCTCATTGACACATTGGCAGCACTGCAGGCTACTTCTGCTGACTGCCGGCTGCCTGCAATTTGGCAGTTCAAATCCCACCAGGCTCAAGGTTGACTCAACCTTCCCTCCTTCCAAGGTGGGTCAAATGAGGACCCAGATTGTTGGGGGCAAGAGGCCGGCTCTGTAAGACACTTAGAGGGGGCTGGAAAACACTGCAAAGCGGTATATAAGTCTACGTGCTATTGCTATTTACTTATTGGCTTATCTTTCTCATGCCGAACATGAATTCCACTCCTCTAACCTCAATATCTGTCATTTAAACGATTGTAGAATAGTTCCCATGTTATAAAATAATCCGAATCTTCTTTTCCTTTAATTTTTAGAGTTAACCTACTCATCTCCCTTTGTTCCTAGCAGTTTCTCATCTTTCTCCTTCAAAATAGAGATAGCAGTCCTGAAATGGCATAAAAACAATCAGTGAATGGACCAGACGCTCAATCTTTCATGTATTCCAGGACAAGAGAAATTATCTTTTTACATCTATAGGAGGAGAAAGCGTATTTCTACAAATCTCATAAGCTTCTTTTATCCAACCATTCCAGGGTTGCCATTTATCTCCCCTTCGGGGAGAGTGGCGCGGTTTATAAATTTAATAAAATTAATAAATAATAAATAATAATCTGATATTTATAAAGGAATGGCTCTCAGAGCCAAGCTGATCCAGCAATTCTGAAAGACCGTTTTATCTTTCCAATTGAACTAACTTTCTGAATCAAATCAATTCGGTTAGTTGATTCTGATCAGATTAACAGAGTTGGAAGGGACCTTATAGGTCATCTAGTCCAACCCCCACCCCTCTCAAGCAGGAGACTCTTAAACCATTTCTGACAAACGGCAGCCCAGTCTCTTCTTGAAAGCCTCCAGGGATGAAGCTCCCACAACTTCCGAAGGCAACTTCTGTTCCATGGGTTGATTGTTCTCACTGTCAGAAAAATTCCTCCTTATTTTCAGGTTGAATCTCTCCTTGGTCAGTTTCCATCCATTATTCCTTGTCTGGCCTTCAGGTGCCTTGGAAAATGGCTTGACCCCCTCCTCTCTGTGGCAGCCCCTCAAATATTGGAAGATGCTATCCTGTCTCCCCTGGTCCTTCTCTTCTCTTCACTAGACTAGCCATGCCCAGTTCTTGCAACTGTTCATCATGTTTTAGCCTCACTAGACTAGCCAAGTTAAGGTGTCTAAGAGAATCATTTTGATGTTCTGAATGAAGCCGATGGCTTGATTTGATCCATCCTCCAAACTGAATGTTTCCTTGAGTGGGGGATTGGACTAGAAGATCTCCAAGGTCCCTTCCACCTGTCTATTCTGTCTGATTAGAATGATTCAACCCCGACTCAATCCACAAACCTCCCCCTTCCCCCATTGAAAGCAAGACAGGACCACTTACATGTCATCTTGGCTGACTTCTCCTTACCAAGCAGAGGTTCAAATTCGCGTGGCCCCCTCGTCTTTCTCAAAGCGTTTAAGGCGCTTTGACGAGAACGACAGGTGTCCCAACCCTTCATAAAACCTCCCAGATTGTCGCCCGAAGCTCCTTTCAGGAGTGGGGCAAGTTGAAACCTGCTGAGCGTGGAGTTCCTCACATCCATGGAGGTCTTCTCCTTCTGCCCATGTGGCTGCACAAGTTATGTGTCTCCATAGCATCGCCATGGAGTTTCCCCATTAGCAGTAAATAAGTGAACCATTTCCCACAAGAATGCTACTTCTATGTCTTTGACCAACATCTCCTGGACTGACCAGTTGAAGATCTTTAGAATTATACATCGTAAAAAAAATAATTGGGCTTTAGGAGAGAGCTATGCCTAACGCCCGTTCGTATAAAATGTATTCTTTTATTCTGACTCAGTTTCAGCTTTTTTTTTTGCAGTTAGAAATATCTGTTTATTCAAAGAAATATCTGTTTATTCTACGCATTTTCAGCTTTGCATTTACGCTGGTTGCTCTTTATGCACATTGAGGTTTTGCTTAACGTCTGGTTAGTCAATAAGTAATGGAAGTGGGGAGTGAAGATAGCAACGCAATGGAGAAGGACGAGGTTGCTGAATGTCTCTTTCGGCAAGCCAAAAAATACAGCATGTGGAATAGCGCATTTAAATCTCAGAAAGGCGAGGTTATAGCTCAAACTTTAAGGCAAAAAAAAATGGGGAGGGGAAATCCTCAATTAAAATAGTGATTCAGTAACAGGACCAATTACACAACGAAACGGTGAACTCTCCTTTATGAAGATACAGATTAGATCAGACACCCAAATGATTTCCTCCACTAAACAGGAATGAATGTTGCTCTGAAATGACCCTTTCTGGTCTTGGATGCGCTTAAAATTCCTATTTAAAAATGTGTGTTAAATCTTTTCCTTCCCTTCCTTTTTTCCCTTCCCTTCCTTCTTCCTTTCTTTTCCTTCCTTCTTCCTTTCTTTCTTTCCCTTCCTTCCTTTTTCCTTTTCCTCCTTCCCATCCTTCCTTTCCCTTCCTTCTTCCTTTCTATTCCTTCCTTCTTCCTTTCTTTCCTTCCTGTCTTTTCCTTCCTTCTTCCTCTTTCCCTTCCTTCTTTTTTCCTTTTCCTCCTTCCCATCCTTCCTTTCCCTTCCTTCTTCCTTTCTATTCCTTCCCCTCCCAGAGGAAATAAGAGGAGTGAAAGGGAAGGAGGCTTTTGCAGGAAACAATTTGTTGTCCGTTTGTTTCAGGAGTGTGAAGATCTGTCCGTGAATCTCAAGAGACTCTGTGCCCAGCCTTTCCTTGCACAGCACCTCATTGTTAAAATATATTTATGGCACCTTTCCAAGCTAGATGAGGTCTGTGGTCATAAATACTCCTTTGAAAGACTGTTTACCAGGCCTTGGCTGGAGGTGAAGGAGAGGAATTCACATTCATTTAATAAAAGGGGCTTTGTCGGAACCAGGATTCTGCCTTGTTCTTTTTGGGCAAACCTAGGTCAGAACACAATCCAAGATCATAAAACATTTCCACCACTCATAAAAAGATTTCGCTTCCTTTGCTTTCGTTACAAAGACCTCTTTCTCCAACTTATTATAGAGAAAGCATTCATCCCATTTGCAAAACATTTTAATTATAATTTGTAGTGGCCGTTCTCAATGTAACGCTCTCTACATGGGGCTCCCCTTGAGGTGCACCCGAAGACTACAGCTAGTTCAGAATGCAGCCGCGCGGGCAATATTGGGTACCTCTAGGTATTCCCACGTAACACCGCTCCTGCGCGAGCTGCACTGGCTGCCTGTGGTCTTTCGGGTGCGCTTCAAGGTGCTGGTTACCATCTTCAAAGCGCTCCATGGCATGGGACCTAGTTATCTGCGGGATCGCATCCTACCCCATACATCCCTTCGGCCGATTCGCTCCCACAGAGAGGGGCTTCTCCGGGTGCCATCCACTAGGCAATGCCAGCGGGTGACGCCCAGGGGAAGGGCCTTCTCTGTGGCGGGTCCGACACTCTGGAACGACCTTCCCCCCGAACTTAGATCTATCCCGGACCTCCGTTCCTTCCGCCAGCAACTAAAAACCTACTTTTTCCAACAGGCCGGCCTGGCCTAAGCTACCGTTTTTAGCCTTAGTTGTTTAGTAGAGAAATTTTAAATTGGGCTTTAGGGATTTTAATGGGGTAGTTTTTAGCACAGGGTGTAATTTAATATAGTTTTAATGTATTTATGTATTTATTGTGATGTATTGTATTTTTATATTTGCCTGTGCACCGCCCCGAGTCCCTTTGGGGAGAGGGGGTGGTTAATAAGTCGAATAAATGAATGAATGAATGAATATGTTGTCCAGGAACCTTTGGGGGTCAGAGACGATGTTGCTATGAAGGCTTGAAAAAATATATTTAAATCTGGAGTTAAGTCTTGAGCATCCGTGGCCATCAACGGTATTTAAAGGAAAAGTTGAGAATCCCTGACCTCTATAGCTAACTCACCCCTATAGGCCAGAAGGAAAAATGAAAATAAAAATCCATGCGCAACGGTTAACATGTTTTCAAACCTATGGCATTAAAATCATAACTGGCTTTGGGAAATAATAAATAATAATACACAGCCCGGGACATGCAGGGACATGAACAAATAGCACTTTCAACTCTCGTCCACATGTCGATACGCTCAACCACACACGCACACACAAATATAAAATGCATGGGATAACCAAAATCGGATGATGACCTTTATTTTCAGTGCTTCCATAAAATAAATATGTCGTATATCAAACAGTGAGGAAAAAAATCAAGCATGAAAAGCATGTAGCCGAGAGAGAGAGAGAGAGAGAGAGAGAGAGAGAGAGAGAGAGAGAGAGAGAGAGAGAGAGAGAGAGAGAGAGAGAGAGAGAGAGAGAGAGAGAGAGAGAGAGAGAGAGCATTGCTCGCAACCACATTGAAATAGTTTTAAGAAACGAAGCCTTATTTACAAGGTAAATCGACTATCAAACAAAATTTACAATCTATTTAAAACGAAAACACCCGAGGGAAGGAATGGCCAACCACGGAAGACCATTCTGTTCCCGCCCTAACCAACTCTGTAGCTTAGTGTTAAGAACGCCATTTCTCGCCTCGCTCTATACAAAAGTCATTTTGCTCTTCCATTATTATTATTATTATTATTTTTCTAGGTTTATAAATAACGACGCACGGGGGGGGGGTGTTTCCATCTCTTTCGTTCGTCTCTCGTGTAGGAAAGAGCAAGAAGGTCTTCAAGTAAAATTTCAAGTAGAAGTAAATATGTGCAAACTAAAACCTTTTGTCAGAATAAATGAATGAATGAATATATATATATATATGCTGGCATTGCTGGCTTCGGGGAATTTCCCGTGTATATAGCATGGAGATGTTATTGCAACGTTTCGACAAGATCTCACTTGTCATCATCAGGCAGACTTCACAGTCACAGACAGAAGCCTGCCTGATGATGACAAGTGAGATCTTGTCGAAACGTTGCAATAACATCTCCATGCTATATACACGGGAAAATCCCCGAAGCCAGCAATGCCAGCATATATATATATGTATATTTGTTTTGCATTTGTGCTGATAAATAAATGGAGACTGGTATAGATCTATTTCGAGCTATTTAGCTCTCATCAGCTAGCCACACCCTTGCTGGGATTCGAACTTGGGCTGTTTTACATGTTAGGCAGTTATATAACATATAAAAACAGCCCAGGTTCGAATCCCAGCAAGGGTGTGGCTAGCTGATGAGAGCTAAATAGCTTGAAATACAATACGATAATACGATAGCAGAGTATTATTTACACTGTTAGTGTTCTAGTAGTATTAGTATTATAGTATTATACATCTATACTAGTCTCCCTTTATTTTTTTATCAGCAAAAATGCAACACAAAAATGGCTTCCTGCCTGCAAGGCTCCTAGGGTGGAGCTGAAAGGCAAAAAGAAAGATATATATATATATATATATATATACACCCTAGGAGCCTTGCAATATATATATATATATTGCAAGGCTCCTAGGGTGGAGCTGAAAGGCAAAAAGAAAGATATATATATATATATATATCTCCTCAAGTAGTAAAGTCTGAAAAAGAATAGCTTGGGTTGAAGGCTACAGCATTTTTTTTTTAAACCGTGCTTTCCAAGGGAAGGGAAAAGAGACATTTTAAAACACATCTTAGGCTTCCTGCATTCTTTAGTCCCGAAGGTGAAAAGGATTTGGGGTTGGGGTTCGTTCTCTTTCAGGTGAAAAGCACACACAGGTTGAAAGATTGCAACTCGAAGGTTTTAATAGTTCAAGAGGAAAGAGGAGGGGAACGGGAAACCCCCCCCCCAACCCCCAAACCAACGCCCCCCCCCCAAAAGCCACTTTTGAGCTTTCAAACCAAACAACCAAGATTTGTTTTAAAAACTTTGCCCGCCGTTGGGTGGGTGGGGTGGGGGGGAATCGGCTGGCTTTTTGTATACGTCGTTGTCTCTTCCAAAATTAAAAAGAGCTCCTGCAGAAAACTTTAAAATAAAGGGTTGGGGGGGTAGGGAAGAAAGAAAGGGGGGAGGGGAGGAATACACTCCCTGCTAAGAGTGTGCTGCTCATCCAGAAACGGACAGACAGACAAGACACAGACAGGACGAAGTAGCAGGGCCTGATTTTCAACATGATTATTATTATTATTATTATTTTAAAAAAAGCATCGGTGAATAACTTGAGTGCAACATTCGACAGAGAGTTAAACGTGCTCGGAGTTTTGGGGTGGGGGGAGAGAGAGAGAGAAAAAATACACTTTCTGCTATTCCTAGGGTCAGTTCAACGAAGAAACGAAGGAAGGGCGAAGACGAGGATACGAATCGGGGAAAATCCAAGGGTGGTTTTTTTTCTCTTCTTCTTCTTCGTTTTTTTTTTTGAGCCAGGTCAAGTTTGAAATGAGGCAAAGCCGAAACGGTAGCACCTCTTTTCTTTCTTCATGATTGTGTGTTGTCCCAACTTTTTGCAAGCCGTCCCAAATTGTTTTTTTGCATACGTCCGTTCTTGATTTGTTTAAGAGAGAGAGAGAGAGAGAGAGAGAGAGAGAGAGAGAGAGAGAGAGAGAGAGAGAGAGAGAGAGAGAGAGAGAGAGAGAGAGAGAGAGAGAGAGACCGATTGGACATCGCTCAGTCAGTGCGTAGGATCAAGAGAGGGATTCTGTAAGGAAACTGAGCCGAAGGAGTGAGTGGGTGGTAGGCTGGGCTTCCTTCCGCACCCATCTGTCTATCCCACCCTCCAGAAACGAGACCCTGGCTTAAACATTGGCAGTAAAATGCAGTTTGGGGTGAGATCCTTTTAAGGAATCCAGAAGGGGGTGGAGAAAAAAAAGTGAGTTGTGGTTTTTTTTCCCCCTGGAAGGGAGAAAAAAAAATATCCCACCCCGTTTCCGCTGCTCCGAGTTTTCCTTTCCTTTCCTTCAACTTCAGCTTTTGCCAACTATTTATTTAACTTTTTTTTTGCAGGAGGGTTGAATCAGGAAAGAAGGGGGGGGGAGAAAGAAGGATCCCAACCGGTACCAACGAAGAGCTTCCAAGCGTTTGCTTTTTTTTTTTTAAAAAAAGAAGAGAAACCCCAGTCAATCCCCAACTTTTGGGTCCGGTACCATCGCGAAAAGACCGCAAGAAGTCAGCCGCGGCCGTTTGGAGCACCCGCACTGAACTGAACCGGCAAACCGGTCGCGTCCCGAACCAAAAAAACCACCCACGTCGTTCGTCCAGACCGCCCTTTTGCATCCGTGGTTTTTGTCTTTCCTCGGGAGAAAAAAACCCCACATGGTTTAGGATGGTTCTGCTCGTCGGAATACCCTCCACGATTAAATCTAGTTGGTGTTTTAGTGTTTTGCTGTTTTGTTTTTAAAAAGCGTCATTTGCGATTCTGGATCTTCTTTGGCACGGCGGGTCGCTTGGATTGCCACAAGTGGTTGTGAATCGTCAGGGCGTCGACGCTGACCGACATGGTTTTGGCCGGGATCAGGTTAAACTGCTTCCTGTCCGAACTGTATTTGTACAGCTTGTCGATCATTTTCTTGGTGATGCTCTTTGGGCCCGTTCCGGTCAGCTTGTAGATTTCCTCGCTGTCGGGATAGTAGCAGTAAAGTGCTCTGAACTGGCAGCCGGCGTCGCGGAAAAGGATGATGTAGTGGTTGGCTTCGCTCCTTTCCAGCTCCTGCGGGCGGAAGGGAAGGTATTTGAGGGCCAAGGAAAAGCTCCAGGTTCAAGGACCGCTGGGGGCCCTTTTGGTAGGGTTGGTAACAAACAGAGCCTTCTAGCACTGATGGGGTTACCTAGCTGGGTCATGAGAGGTCTGCGAGAAAACAACTAAGCTCAGAGAGCAGTCCTCCTCTTCTTCTTCACATACCCCACTTCCTTCTAGCACTGATGAGGTTACCTAGCTGGGTCATGAGAGGTCTGCGAGAAAACAACCGAGCTCAGAGAGCATCAAGGACCCCACTGTCCTCCTCTTCCTCTTCACATACCCCACTTCCTTCTAGCACTGATGAGGTTACCTAGCTGGGTCATGAGAGGTCTGCGAGAAAACAACCGAGCTCAGAGAGCATCAAGGACCCCACAGTCTTCCTCTTCACACACCCCACTTCCTTCTAGCACTGATGAGGTTACCTAGCTGGGTCATGAGAGGTCTGCAATTAAACAACCGAGCTCAGAGAGCACCAAGGACCCCAGAGTCCTGTTCTTCCTCTTCCTCCTCCTCCTCCTCTCCACACACCCCATTCTCTTCTAGCACTGAGGGTGTCCTGCAACAAAACCACCAAGCTCAGAGAGCACCAAGGACCCCACAAGTCTCTCTCGTCCTCCACTGCGCAAATCCCATTCCCTTCTAGCACTGATGACGTTACCTTGATGGGTAAGGAAACGTCTGCAAGTAAGCCACCAAACTCAAGAGAGCACCAAGGACTCTGCAGTTCAATCCTAAGGTACAAATATTCTCTGCTGTTGGTATTCAGGTCAGAGCACAGACCTAAGAGGTGGGCCAGGAGCTGTTCTGACCTAGGGTACTTCCCCCCGCCCCCAAGAAAACTGGGAGCCAATTCGTCTCCTTTAACAGATGACCACTGAAGAGATGACATTACTGATGGCCAACTGATTCCCAAATCCTTGAGAAAGGACTCACCTCCAAGATGGAATTCTTATGAGGCTCGTTCACTTTTCCAGCAAGGCAGCAGTGGGAGATGGCGTTGTGGATGATGGACTTGTTCGACTTGCTGCTGGGCTCCTTAAAAAGCTTTGGGCCTGGAAAGAGAGAGCAAATAGCCCTTAGACTTACATGCCGCTTCGCAGTGCTTTCACAGCCCTCTCTAAGCAGTTTACAAAGTCAGCCTTTTGCCCCCCCAACAATCTGGGTCCTCGTTTCACCAACCTCGGAAGGATGGAAGGCTGTGAGCCGGTCAGGATCAAACCGCCGAACTGCGGGCAGCAAAAATTAACCTGCAGTGCTGCATTCTAACCACTGTGCCACACCATGGCTCGTGGTTGGATGGTTTTGTAAGCAGGTAAAGCATTTATTGCATCAAATCAACCGGGGCAGGGGAAGGGTGCCTGGGAGAGGCGAGTAGAGGCTGGCGAGGCGCCCCTCGACGTGAGTGACATCGAGTTGGCCCTTGGGTGAAGGACCAAATTGGGAGGCTGTATAGAAATGGCCGCGATCCATCCCCTCACCTGTATATTCGGCCACCGAGGCAATCGAAGAGGCGGTCGAAGTGTTCTCCCAATCCCGCTCCATGTTTCGGCTGGGGTTCCTACTCAGGATGGGCAAGGATTCCATGGACTCCACTCTGCCAGAGGAAACACAATCGCATCATCCTTATAGGTATCTTCTTCTATCTTTTATTCTGTTCTATTCTGTTCTAATTCTATTCTACTCTAATTCTTTTCCATTCCACTCATCATTCTATTATTATATTTCATTCTCTATTCTATTCCATTCCCTATTCTATTCTACTCCAATTCTATTCTATTCTCATTCTATTCTACTCTAATTCTATTCCATTCCATTCTTCATTCTATTATTCTATTTTTTCTCTATTCTCTTCTCTTCTCTTCTTATTCTATTCTACTCTACTTCTATTCCATTCCACTCTTCATTCTATTATACAATTTTATTTTATTTTCTATTCCTATTCTATTCTATTCTATTCTATTCTACTCTATTCTACTCTACTCTAATTCTATTCCATTCCACTCATCATTCTATTATTCTATTCTATTCCATTCCATTCCATTCTCCATTCTATTCCATTCTCTATTCTATTCCATTCTATCCCATTCCATTCTCCATTCCTAATTCTTTTTTTTAATTTATTCACATTTATAACCCGCACCTTCTCCTAAAAAAGGACCCAGGGCGGCGCACAGGACATTTAAAAACTATACATATACATAAATATACATCTTAAAATATGCCTTATTATACGATTATTAAAAACCTATTAAACTATAACCCTGTGCTAAAAACATTTTAAAATTCCCCTAATTAAAATTTACAGCTAATAAGTATCAATATCGGGAGGTTATGCTAGGCCGAATTAATTAGAATTAGAATTAATTCTAATTCTAATTCGATATATGTATATATGTAAGCCCAAGTGCTTGTTTCAGGGAGCAAAAGAAAATAAGAACATCCTCCTCTTGTTCCCAAAGGCCCAAACGTTCTCTTTACAGGTGTGCTTACCTTTGGGAAGGCGTGCCTCCCGAATGGATGCTCTCCGGCTCAGTGGTCGCTGCAGAGGCCAAGGACAAACTCGATCCCGATTGGGCGCTGCTCAGGTTATCAGCTGACCAAAAGAGCAAAGGCGGGAAGACATTGTCAACATCTAAGAAATCGTTCAGAGCTTCACCAGATCAACTTCAAAAAAGGTCCAAAAGTGGGGCTGTGCCTTACGGGTAGAGGAGTACTTGGTCCCCGAATCGCTGTAGGATTCCTCCCGATGGACCGATTTGGGCCGCGGCTTCTTCGCCTTGGGCCTGGGCTTGCCCAAGCCTTGCTCTTCCAAAATCTGCTGCTGCTTTCGCCGTAAATATTCTTGTTTGATGAGTTCTCGGCGGGCTTTCTCCTCTTCCTTCCGCAGGCGGTCTTCTTCAGCTTTTCGCCTGCAAAAGTTAAGGAGGGATTCCGGACTTTCGAAGGAGGTCAAAGGAAATGGGGAAGTCACCCAGAATCAAACTCCTACATCAAGAGTGTCGAACTCAAGGATCAAAGGACTGAATCCAGCCCATGGGGTGCTTAGATCTGGCCCGTGGAAACAGCAAAGGACCAGCCTGCTCTGGCTAAAACGGAGCTCGGCTGCGCCAGCTAAAACGGAGCTCGGAAGAGCCACGCGCGCCCCTCCCAGGTGTCCTGACCGAGGCTTCCCGAGAGCATGAAGCCAGCTCCTGGTTGTCCTGACAAAAAACCCTTTTATTAATTGACTGTGAATTCTGCTCCTTCCCATCCAGCAAAGTCTTTCGAGGGAGGATTTATGGTCACAGACCTTATCTGGCTTGGAGAGCTGCCAGGCCGATCTCTGCAAAACTCGGCAAGGAGTCTCGGAGAGTCACGAACCAATGAAGCGAACTAATTTGTCTCCTGCAAACTCCACTCCCCTTTCGCTCCTCTTTTATTTCCTCTGGGAGGGGCCATTCACTGTGGCCTTACTCCTGGGTGACGTCATGCTGGCTACACCCCTCCCCCCTGCCCCCAAGCCTCCAGGAGGTCAAACACAACCCTGATGTGGCCCTCAATGGAATCGAGTTTGACACCCCTGTCCTACATCTTTCTTGTTCCTTAAGGGGTGGGTGGGTGGAGAGCAAATATTTACCGGGCTTCGTCTCTCTTTTGTTCAACTTCTACCTCCAGCTGCTGTTTTCGAAGCCGGGTCTCTTCGGCCTTGCGCTGCTGTTTTAGGAGAAATGCCGCACGTTTCTTCGCCAGCTCATCTTCGGCTTTCTGTTCATCCTAGGGGAGGAAGAAAAAGGAAGACTGACCAAATATTGCCTCGACCAATACGGAGAAAATACGACAGTGTAATACACCTAATAGATGCAGATTGCAGCCAAGAAATGAAAAGAGGCTTGCTCCTGGGGAGGAAAGCGATGGCAAATCTAGAGAGCAGACTAAAAAGCAGAGACATCCCCCTGCCAACAAAAGGGCATCTAGTCAAGGCTGTGGTTTTCCCAGTTGCAATGGATGGCTGTGAAGGTTGGACCATGAGGAAGGCTGAGCGCCAAAGAATGAAGGCCTTTGAACTCTGGCGCTGGAGAAGACTCCTGCATTGAGTCCCTTGGACTGCAAGGCCATCCAACCGGTCTGTCCTAGAGGAGATCCACCCTGACTGCTCTTGAGAAGGCCGGATCCTGAAGAGGAAACTCAAAAGACTTCGGCCACCTAAGGAGAAGGAAGAAGGACTCCCTGGAGAAGAGCCTCATGCTGGGAACGATGCAAAAGAAGAAGGGGACAGCAGAGAAGGAGGTGGATGGATAGAGTCACCGAAGCAGCCAGCGTGAACTTGAATGGGGATGGTAGAGGACAGGAAGGCCTGGAGGAACATTGGCCATGGGGTTGCGATGAGTCAGACACAACTTCGCAACTATCAACAACAACAAATGAAAAGACTTTTGACTGCCATGTTACATAGGTGCATACCAAGCAAAATTTGCCAACAATCGATTTGTGCGATCGATTGTTGTCAAACGTGAGTGGATAGAAAGTGACAACTTCACTCTGAAACCATTTCCCAAAACGCCCAGGGTGCCACTTCGCTCCCAAAACATTCCACCCCCACCCCCAAATGCGCAAATGAAACAATGACGCCATTATATTTTAAAAAATAATCCGCTCCTTGCACGCCAGTCTCCAAACGTAAGAGGCGGTTCTGGGAACCAGAATGATCCCACATGGGTTTTCAGAGCCTTACCTTGAAGAAGAAGCCAAAGCCCGACTTCTGCTCCATTTCGTTGATCAAATCGGAAGCGTTGCCTTGGCTCTCCACTTCTTCGTCGCAGACTTTTAAATCCGAGAGGTCCACTTCGATCAGGCTGCCTTTGCTCTTGGACGGCTCTTCCCCCGAGACGTTCTCCTTGCCCGAGACGTCGAAGCGAGCGAGGGGGTGAAAGTCCTCTACGTTGCTGTTCTCATCCGAGAGGACGTTCGTGTCCCTGAACGCCCCTCTCTGATTATCGTCGCAGAGCCGGTAACTCTCCAAGGGGAGCTTCTCCTGCGGCGGGCCGCTACCTGGGCCCAGGTTGTTTTCGAGGAGAGCCGCTTCGACCGGCACCTTGGGGGAATGGTTGGAGGGGAACTGTCTCAGGTGGGGCAAGGTGTCGACGCTGGGCGTCGGGGTCTTGATGCGAGGCGTGGTATGGGGACGGTCCTTGGATACTTTGAGCTCGGAGGGCCGCCCCGAACGGGGAGTCCGGCCTTGACCCAGCCGGGGCGGCTTGCGTAGGTTATTGGTGCCGGGTGGGGAGAGGGGCTCCACAAAGTGGACGGGGGCCTTGATCTTTTGATCCTGAGCGCCTCCTCGGCTTGAGGACAGGGCGGGGGCCTTCATGAGGAGCTCCTGCTGCTGGGAGATCTTCAGGATGGCCTGCTGGAGGGTGCTGATGGTCTCGTTCAGCTTCTCGATGGAAAGGTCGCACTCGTTGAGGTCGCCGGAGTCCATGCTCTCCTCCAGCAGGGCCGCCGAGACCCTCTTGCTTTTCTCGATCTCGTGGAGGGTGGGCTCTCGGGAGATGCTCTCCTCCACGAAGCCGATCGTCTCCTGGACCTTCCCTTTCGGGATCTCGTCGGCGCTCACCACCCCCTCCTCTTTCGTGAGGAAGGCCTCCGTTTTGGCGCTCAAGGCGTCGTCCTCCAGGCCTTCCCCGTTGAACTCCTTGGTGAAGTGTTCCGGCTTCAAGGACGGCGAGATCTCCGGCCCTTTGCCTTTCTTCACCACGTGCAGGAAGGCGGCCTTGCCGAGCTTTAGCCTCTGCCTGGCGGACAGGGCCTCCACCTTCTTCTTCTGAGCCTCGATGGCTCTCCGCTTCTCCTCCAGCTGCATGTGGAGCTGGACCAGCTCGGACGCCAAGAGATTAGCGTTGTCTTTGCTCTGCCGGGGCGGGCTCTGCTCCCGCCTCTGCTTCCAGGTGATGAGCGGAGCCGGGCAGCACTCGGATCCGTCCGGGGTGGTTTTCTGCGAGCTGCTGGTGCTGGATTTCGTCTCGTAACTGTTCAGCCGTTGGAGCTTCCTCTCGGCGAAGCTGGTCATCCGGGCGCTCCCGCTGGTCATGGAGACGCTGCTGACCTGGGAGATGGTGCTGAGGCACGGGCTGGAGCGCCCGCTGGCGTCGTCTTTGTCCTCGTGCTCCTTGACCTTCATGTCTTCCTGAAGCTTGGCAGATTCTTCCTCGCCGATGTACTTGGCGATCAGAGGGTGCTCCTCGGCCGCCACCTCTTGCTCGGCTTCCTCCAGGTCTAGGATGGACGAGTCGGAGTCCTGCCTGACCATGGTCCACGAGGTCTCCGCCCGGTGGGAGCCGGGGCTTTTCACGTAACCGAGGTTGGCGCTGTGGCCGCTGGACACGGCCTCCTCCGCTTTGGCGGCGTGGAGGAAGAACCCCGCGGACGGCCGCTCTTGAGAGGAGGGATCCAAACTGCTGCTCGCTTGGGGGCAAAAGGACTCCATCCTGCCGTCCGAGGGATGCACGAGAGGCTCCGCCAAAGTGGGGCCCGCAATCACGGTTAGTTCCGAACTAGAACCCAGGTTAAAAGTCCTATTAAGGTTGTGATCGCCATGACCGCCGTTGGCTTTCTTACGGGCCTCGCTCAGTCTCTTGGGCAAGTAGCCTCTCGCTTTCCCTTCTCCACATTCGTCCTCCTTATTGGTCACCTGCTTCTCCTTGGCTGGCCGCAAAACGGCGGGCATCAGCGGCTCCAGGAAAAAGCTCTCCGGCTTACTCTCCGTTGCCTCGCTGGGGGATTTCGGCGTCCAGGCGGTGCCGACAAAGCCGGGCGAGTGAGCCGGCGGGCCGCACTGAAGTTCCAGGCCGCCGTGGTTCGGGGTGGCGCCAGGGCGGATGATGGCGATCAGTTCTTCTTCTTCGTCCTCCATCTCCACGTTGTTCAGCAAGCTTTTCCCGCTGCTCTTCGCGGGGGCGGAGGGGAGCGGCTGCTTGGGGGTGATGTTGATGATGTTGGAGGCCAGGCTGTCTTTGCTGATGGATCTGGCCAGGCTGATGCTGTCGCCGGAGCTATCCGCGTCGCTGCTTGCCGCGTGGTGAAGGCCAAATGGTGCGGGTTGTGAAACGGGCCTAAAAGAGACAACTATTAGAAGTATGCTTTGGAGAGAGGAGAGAATATATACACCCAACCATCGTATTCCTCCCTCCCTCTCTCTCTCTCTTTCCCCCCTTCCCTCCAGCTATCTATCTTTATCTACATAATCATCTATCCAATCTTTCACTATCACTATCTTTATATAATCATCTATCTATCTATCTATCTATCTATCTATCTATCTATCTATCTATCTATCTATCTATCTATCTACTACCTACCTACCTACCTACCTACCTAATCTATCTACCTACCTACCTACCTAATCTATCTACCTACCTACCTACCTATCTAATCTATCTACCTACCTACCTACCTACATAATCTATCTACCTACCTACCTACCTAATCTACCTAATCTACCTACCTACCTACCTACCTACCTTATCTATCTATCTACCTACCTACCTACCTACCTACCTAATCTATCTACCTAATCTATCTACCTACCTACCTACCTACCTACCTACCTACCATCTATCTATCTATCTATCTATCTATCTATCTATCTATCTATCTATCTATCTATCTATCTATCTATCTACCTACCTACCTACCTACCTACCTAATCTATCTACCTAATCTACCTACCTACCTACCTAATCTACCTAATTTACCTACCTACCTACCTACCTTATCTATCTATCTATCTATCTATCTACCTACCTACCTACCTACCTACCTAATCTATCTACCTAATCTATCTACCTACCTACCTACCTACCTACCTACCTACCAACCTATCTATCTATCTATCTATCTATCTATCTATCTATCTATCTATCTATCATCTATCTATCTATCTATCTATCTATCTATCTATCTATCTATCTATCTATCTATCTATCTACCTACCTACCTACCTACATAATCTATCTACCTAATCTACCTACCTACCTACCTAATCTACCTAATCTACCTACCTACCTACCTATCTATCTATCTACCTACCTACCTACCTAATCTATCTACCTAATCTATCTACCTACCTACCTACCTACCTACCTACCTATCATCTATCTATCTATCTATCTATCTATCTATCTATCTATCTATCTATCTATCTATCTATCTATCTATCTACCTACCTACCTACCTACCTACCTACCTAATCTATCTACCTAATCTACCTACCTACCTACCTACCAACCTACCAACCTACCTACCTACCTACCTACCTACCTACCTATCATCTATCTATCTATCTATCTATCTATCTATCTATCTATCTATCTATCTATCTATCTATCTATCTATCTATCTATCTATCTATCTATCATCTAACTATCTATCTATCTATCTATCACTCTATCTATCACTCTATCTTTCTATCTCTTTATGTATGGGATGGAGTGGCTCAGTGGCTAGTCACTGAGCAAGTAGAAAAATACAAACCATGTTTGGTGGGAAGGTAACACAGCGATATCTTCGGACAGCACTGGCTTTGAAATGGAGATGAGCACTGCCCCCTAGAGTCAGGAACAACTAGCACATATGTGTGAGGGGAACCTTTACCTTTACCCCTGTGTGTGTGTGTGTGTGTGTGTGTGTGTGTGTGTGTGTGTGTGTGTGTGGATATACACACACACACACACACACACACACATATATCCATCCATCGTTACCTCTCATCTATCCATCTTTATCATCTCTCCCCCATCTCTCTCCATTTCTTTCTTTCTTTTCTTTTTTCCTTTTCTTTCTTTTATTAAATGTATTGGCCAATCAGCTTACCACAGAGTAACTCTGGACCGTTTACCATATTAAAAAAGACAAAACTTTATTTTTTTGGGACAAATTAAAGGGAAAAGAACACTCTATCAGAGTTGGCCAAGTCTGGGCTAATAAAAAAAATATACTTTCAGTATTTATTTATTTTTAAAGGCTTGGAGGTTTACAGAGGGCCACTGAAGTTTGCTGCCTTTAACAAGTAGCGCTCGAGGATTTGAACTCTGTCGCTGATTATTTGGTTCAACTTCCACGCAGGCTGTCCTATTTGAAACGGGTCAAGCAGCCGGCAGGGGGTTACCTTTGCTTCTTCTCTGGCCACGCGAGGATCGAATCCCGAGGCTGACCGTCTGCCCGGGTCAAAGAATTAGACCGATGCCGTTGGTCTAAAATAAAAAAGGACCAAGAGATCACGCAATGTTTTTAACAAAGACGCTTGCTCATATTTAAATCCTTTAAAAAAAAACAATACACACCCCCCCACCCCCATATTTGTTCTATTTATATAGCGGCCTGCTAAACACGCAATTCAGGACAGACAGAATAAACTACCAAACCACAAACTACGTCCAGGTAAAAATGACGCAGTGAACTAATAATAGATAAGGACACAAAGCAAAACTTCATCTAACAGGGTTGTTAACCCTTCCTGAGCCGGGGTCAGGGGAGGCAAGAGGGCCCTGGGGGCCTTGGGGGGGGGAGAAGGGGGGAGAGCTAGACCTTTAATGCCTTTGGAAAGGTATTAGAAGCTCCCAGTAAGGTAACGGGGGCAGATGGAAAAAGCAGAGGTGTTATAAGGGCATATTATGTCAATCGCCCTTATTAAGCAGGAGGACTTGCATGGCACTTGACCTCTGAAAGGTCAATTTTCCCCCCACCAGGGATTAGACCCAGCTGTCCCTTTTTCTTAAGGCCTTCGAGACATAACTTGTCATTGAACATGGGGGGTGGGTGGGTGTCAGGAGATGTGCAGCAGTTGCGTTTAAATTCTGGTGAATTTGCTTCCCCCCCCCAAAAAAAAATCACAGTTAAAATGACTGTGGCTGTTTTCTTGTTTCTTATGCTGTTTTTCATTTTTTTATTGAGCCTCCCAGAATCCTGAATTTGAAATGGGAGGGAGAGAGGAAAGGAGGAAGTCTAATGAATTCCAAAATTTTGAAATGCCCTTGAATAGGAAGGAAGGAGGGAGGGAGGGAGGGAATGTTGAAGGAGAGAGAGGGAGGGAGGAAAAGAGAAAGAAAGGAAGGGAAGCATCAGAGGGAAGGAAGGAAGGAAAAGGTGAAGGAGTGAGAAAGGGAGGAAGAGAGGAAGGAAGGGAAGGAAGGAAAAGGTGAAGGAGGGAGAGAGGGAGGAAGAGCTGGAGAAAGGAAGGAAGCATCAGAGAGGAGGGAGGAGGAGGGAGAGAAGGAAGGAAGGAAGGAAGGAAGGAAGGAAAGTTCTATAATTCTGAGGTGCCCTTGAATAGGAAGGAAGGAAGGAAGGAAGGAAGGAGGAAGGAAAGAAAGAGAAGGAAGGAGGAAAGAAAGAGAGAGAGAGAGAGAGAGGGAAAGAAAGAAAGAAAGAAAGAAAGAAAGAAAGAAAGAAAGAAAGAAAGAAAGAAAGAAAGATCCATCCTCAGGGCAGTATTAAAATGACTAGATGCCCCCTCAGCAGCCATGAGACCTTCACCCATCAAATCTCTCCCTCTCCCTCCATCTCGAAAGTTGCTCTTCCATGAATCACAAGAACGGGAATCGGGCTATTACCTGACGTGTCTTCCCCCTGTACCGTCTTCTGTTGCTTCTGCCTTAAAGGCAGCAAGGGATGCGACGGGCTGAAGGCGGGGCCTCCTTTGCCACTGTTGGGAAAACACATCAGAGAGTCAGCCACTTTGGGGTTTTTTTAAACAGGTTTTCTTTTCAAACAGAATGGGGCAAGGAAACCCTTGCCGCTCGACCCCTTCTCCCTAAACGCCAATCCCAGCCAAAACAAAAAAAACCCCACAAAGTCAGGGCGATTCAGCCTAAAATCAAAATCAAGCAAGGAGCTTCCTCTGAAGTTGACAAGCCAAAGAAAGAGGAGGAGTGAGTAAGAGTCTAGGCCTCCAGGGGGGAATCATTCTTCAAAATTAATTACTGTAAACTCGGCTAGGGAAGAGGAAGCGACAGAGACAGGAGGAAGCAGGCCAGCAAGGTCACCGCGCAAAGCGGTTCTCAAACGCGGGACGAGATTATCCCAGAGGAAAGTAGGACAACCCGGAAGCCCAAAATTATTTGGGTCAAGATGTAATGAACCAAACCTGAAAATAAATTTTGGAGAACTGCTTGTCTGCCGAGCGGCTGAAAAAGGGAAGATTCTTAAAAGTCCCCTTGCCCGCTTCAGTGTTCTTGGCTAGGTTAACCCTTGGGCTTATTTCTGCCAATTTCCAGCTCAATTAGATTGGCCTCTTGACTTCTACGCTTTTCGGAAGCGTCCCTCGGAGACTAAGGGTTTCCTTTCCCGATTTCCCGAGGACAGAGGTGAAACAGGACGGCCAAGGAATAGAATAACAGAGTTGGGAGGGACCTTGGAGGTCTTCTAGTCCAACCCCCTGCTTAGGCAGGAAACCCTACACAACTTCAGACAAATGGCTATTCAACATCTTCTTAAAGACTTCCAGTGTTGGAGCATTTACAACTTCTGGAGGCAACTTCCGTTCCACTGGTTAATTGTTCTAACTGTCGGGAAATTTCTCCTCAGTTCTAAGTTGCTTCTCTCCTTGATGAGTTTCCACCCGTTGCTTCTTGTCCTGCCCTCAGGTGCTTTGGAGAATAGCTTGACTCCCTCTTCTTTAGGGCAGCCCCTGAGATATCGGAAGACTGCTATCATGTCTCCCCTGGTCCTTCTCTTCATCAAACTAGACATACCCAGCTCCTGCAACCATTCTTCATGTTTTAGTCTCCAGTCCCCTAATCCTCTTGGTTGCTCTTCTCTGCACTCTTTCTAGAGTCTCAACCTCTTTTCTACATCGCGGTGACCAAAACTGGATGCAGGATTCCAAGTGTGGCCTTGCCAAGGCCTTCTAAATTGGTATTAACCCTTCATGTGAAGGAAGGATACACACTTCTTTCAGTCTTAGGTGGAGAGGAGCAGAATCTTGCACTCCGATCCAAACTAATAAGACATATTTCTTTTAGCTTCGAAACCATCAAACTATTTCAGGATATCCGTCATACCTGCCACACATTTCCTGCGCGAGTTGACTCGGAGGTTGTATGTCGGCTGCGCTGGAGACCGCCGGGCTCGGCATGAAACTTCGCTTTGTGGCATTGGAAATGGGTACCGATGGGCGGCTGCTCTTCTGGTGGAGCATGGTTTTAGCTAGAACACAGGGGGCAAGTGTGTTAACTGGAGCTCCCGCGTTGAAACAAAAAAGACAACGGAAGAATCTGCTAAGTGTTAAACAAAGATTTAATTTCACGACAGACAGACGGATGTAGCCCTCGTTTCAATGGGGGGAAATGGGGGCATCCTAGACCAGGTCAAGTACCCCCCCAAAATGCCAGGGTACTTCTAGAAGGCTGGCGCTCTGACAAAATCAACCATCCCTAGACATTTCCTCCTTCTCCTCTCGCTCTTTTCACCAGGAGTGGGAAGTCTCCACTGGTCTTTTTTTTTTTTTGGTCAAGATTAGCCACGGATGGCGTTACCTAGTTTGGTCACAAAACGCCTGCGAGGAAACCAAGCTCAGAGCGTCACCAAGGAACCAACAGCCCCTCCTCCTATTTTCCCAACAACAACAATCCTGTAAGGCAACCAACCTTTGCAACTGAAGGACTTCAGCTCCCAGATTTCTCCAGCCAGCTTTCAGACTTAAAGTTGCAAAGGTTGGAGACCCCTGCTCTAAGGTTAATAAGTCGAAATGTAATAATATAATAATAATAAATTTATTTTGTATACCGCATCCTCTCCCCAAGGGGACTCGGAGCGGTGCACAGGGAAAAAATTAAAATACTATAAAAATACATACAAAGAATAAATACAGTAAATAAAAACGAATTAAATTAGGATTATCCCTGCGCTAAAATCCCCAAGTTCTAACATTAAAATTCCCTAACACCCTAAAGGTAGAGACTAACCTAGGCCGGCCAAGCAGAAAAAGTATGTTTTGAGTTTTTGACGGAAGGAGCGGAGGTCCGCAGTTGTTCTGATGTCGGGGGGAAGGTCGTTCCAGAGGGCTGGGCCCGCCACAGAGAAGGCCCTTCCCCTGGGCGTCGCCCACTGACAAAGTCTAGTGGACGGCACCCGGAGAAGTCCCTCTCTGTGGGAGCGGATCGGCCGTGAGGATGTGTGAGGCAGGATCCGATCCCGCAGATATGTAGTAAGTTATAGATTGTCTTAGATTGTCATTGAAGGATTATTAGTTAGCAAACAATTGTAATAAGAGTAACCAATGATAATGATATAGTTTAATGATATGTATGTATGTGTATGCATGAGAATGAGGTTGGACATAAACAGTAAGATTTTTAGTTAACCCCACAGAAAGGTTGAGGAATGTTGTTTAACAAAGGGAAGAATCTTAGCAAATGTTAGATTGTGTTCGATTGTGATTGAAGAATCAGTAGTTAATAAACCATGAGTCATAATAAGAGCAATGAAATAATAATACCTCAGGACCCGTAGCTGACTGGTGCGCATGGGTTTATAAAGCAGGACTAATATTTCATGTGATTTTGATTCTATGCCTCTGTTTATACAAACTAGGACTGTGATGGCGAACCTATGACATGTGTGCCAGAAGTGGCACACAGAGCCCTCTGGGGGCACGTGCACCATCGCCAGCTGCTCTTCCGTTTTCCGGTGCATACATGCGGACTGGCCAGGTGGTCGTCAGGTTTCCGGCACTCCAACACACGCGAGATAGCAACTGGCTGGCGCACATGCTGGAAACCGGAATAGCAGCTGGCGATGGGGCGCATGCCCACAGAGGGAGCTTTGAGTGCCACATCTGGCACGCATCCCATAAGTTTGCCATCATGGCTCTAAGGTGGGCTGGGCTGAAAGACAGAGACAGAGAGAGAGAGAGAGAAAGGGAGCGGTCTAAAGTCCCTCCTCTTTAGCCATTTTCAGTCTCTTGCCAAAGACCAATTTGCCGTTTTGAGAACGAACAAGACTTGAGAATAGCCATCAGGGTAAAGACAGGGAAACCAAGTTCCACTGTAAAATTTCTTCCCTACCACCGCCGAATCCTCCCAGCCCAAAACGACTCACCATCTTTGACTTCCTGGAAGTCCCTGGGGCGCACAAAATCGGGCTTGACGTTCTCGAACCACCAGAATAATTCGGCGATAAAAACCATTACGTTGGGCTAGGGCAAAGAAGAAGGGGGGAAAAAATGGAATATAAACCAGATCACCTGCGCGTTATCGAGAAATGTTTTCGCCGCCTTTCCTCTCTCTTACCTTTAGAACTAAAGGGGCGTACAACATATCTTCCAAAGTGAGGTAAAAGCATTTGTTCAGGTACTCGTTGGCAAATTCTCGAAGCAACTGGATGTTGTAGATGCTGTCTGCAATTGACGTGACCTCCTTCAAGCAAATTTCTAGGAATTGGAAGGAAGGAAGGATAGAATTACCGCCCCATAATAGCCTCTCGGTTTCCATGGCTCCAGACAAGAGGACATCCTCAGGAACTTGACACCGTTGGAAGGCTGAGATATTAAGATTTCTCCGCCAACAAACGACGCTGAGCACATCTAGAAAATGCAGGGTTTTTTAGTGTGGGGGGCGGAGGGTCTACGACTCTATGACAATAAGGAGCCGAGGCGGCGTGGTGGTTAGAGTGCAGTACTGCAGGCTACTTCAGCTGACTGCTAGCTGCAGTTCAAATCTCACCAGGCTCAAGGTTGACTCAGCCTTCCATCCTTCTAAACCACTTAGAGGGGGCTGTAGAAACGCTATGATGTGGTATATGTCTAAATGCTATTGCTATTGGTCTGTTGGTTTGTCTGTCTGTCCGTCCATCCATCCATCCACCTACCTACCTACCAAGCATCCATCCATCCCATCATCCATCCGTCCGTCATGGTGGCATAATGGTTAGAATGCAGTATTGCAGCCTAATTCTGCCCACTGCCAGCAGCTCGATCGTGACCAGCTCAAGGTAGATTCAGCCTTCCGTCCTTCCAAGGTGGGTCAAATGAGGACCCAGATTGCTGGAGGGCAAGAGGCTGACTCTGTAAACCGCTTAGAGAGGGCTGCAAAAGCACCATGAAGCGGTATAGAAGTCTAAAACGCTATTGCTAAGTGTTATAACATCTGCAGCCAACTTTCCACGGCCGACTCGCCGCAGGGTAAGATTGACACGCATATCAAAAGAAATGGTAGAACGGAATCATTAAAGAAAGGGTGTCCATAAAGGCAAAGAGACAGACTTTTTTTTTTCCTCTCCAGAAATTTAATCTGAGCAAAAATGAAGCAATTTGGTTCCGTGGCTTTCAGCCAGAGAAAGATGCTTTACCGTGCGGTAACAAACGGCCATGAACGGTGGGGAGGTGGAACGAAAGGGGAAATGAAAGTAAGTGCAGGAGCTCCTCGAGATGCTGCCTCAAGGTCACCCAGCTGGAAGAAGGAGCCATGCTTGGATTGCACTTTCTGAAAACATGGTGCCTGAAACTGATTGGTTATTACAGAGGTGGGCAATGAGAGACAGTTAAGGGAGAGTCTCTATCACTTTGACATCTAACATTCAACCCAGGCAGGATTTGGAAAGCAGGTTTCTTTTAAACTCTGTTACCGACATACCATCAAGCTTCATTTGTTCGGGGCAATAATAATGGATGACAGCCAGCAATGCAGCCCCATCGCTACAATCCTTCATCAGGTCTTCAAGTAGAGGGAAAAAGGGCAGCTGTCGGCTCGAGAGATGATCTCGGCGGTAACGCACCTGGGGGAGGAAGGATAACCTGTGAGATTTCCCATCCCACCTTTCATTCATTCAGAGCTCAGGGTTGGTTTTTTCTCTCTCTTTCTTTCACCCCCACAACCCTCGAGGCCCAAAAAGTCACCCAATGAGATTCCAGGCTGGGTTAGAACTCATTTTTCCCAGGGCTCTTATTAAAATGTTTCTGCCCTGATTTAAACCAGCAACTTCCTATTTTACACGGTGTTTATAATCCTTTTGCTGGTACAAGTGTTGGGTTTTGTGAATAATTCCTTGCTCATATTGGAATCGTCTTTCTAAAGGCAGACCCTGCACGAAAAGTAATATTCTTAAGAATACTATTCTTTTTAAGCTGATATTCTTAAGAATACTATTATGTTTAAGTTAATATTCTTAAGAATACTATTCTTTTTAAGTTAATATTCTTAAGAATATTATTCTTAAGTAATATTCTTAAGAATAGTTTTTCTAATATTCTTAAGAATACTATTCTTTTGAAGCTAATATTCTTAAGAATACTATTCTTGTTAAGCTAATATTCTTAAAAATATTATTCTTTTAAGCTAATATTCTTAAGAATACTATTCTCTTTTAAGAAACACACCGGGAAAAAATATATACAAAGTTCAGAGCAGGCAAAAGTTTGTAATTTTCTAATTAGTATTTTCATTATAATGGTATAACTCTTTCTCCACCCACTTCCAACACATACTAATTTAACTATTAATCTGATCCTTGGTGCTCCAAATCCACAACTTACTTCACTTGTAAGTTGTCCCTGACAAAATAATTAAGGGAACCATTTCCAGCACTTTAATTAAGCATGCAAAGCCTCCCCATAGATTCTCCGCACATCATTGAAATATAGAAATATATTAACTTAAATATTTAAACTTCAAAGGTCACTATATAATATTGCGCACACAAAAAAGATACAACTGAAAGCTCCACCAGTTTAGCAGAAAAAGCACAATAAGCAAAATAATATTATTATATTGACATTGTAAAGGCAAAGGCTCCCCTTGCACATCCGTGCTAGTCGTTCCCGACTCTAGGGGGTGGTGCTCATCTCCATTTCAAAGCCGAAGAGCCAGCGCTGTCCGAAGACGTCTCCGGGGTCATGTGGCCGGTATGACTCAACGCCGAAGGCGCACGGAGAGCTGTTCCCACCAAAGGTGGTCCCTATTTTTCTACTTGCATTTTTTACCTGCTTTCGAACTGCTAGGTTGGCAGAAGCTGGGACGAGTAACGGGAGCTCGGGGATTCGAACCGCCAAACTGCCGACCTTTCTGACCGACAAGCTCAGCGTCTTAGCCCCTGAGCCACTACGTCCCATTGAGATCTTACAGCCTTTTAACTGACACTTACCAGAGCGATAACTGCTTTTCTCGAGAATAGCCCAAAACATAAACACACAAACTTGCCATTCAGCTAGGTCAGGCCATCATGTCCCCCGTATGAAATATTTGAGGAAAGCGAAGGCTGATAAATTATTTCTTTTGCCAAAGCTGAGCAGAACGGAAAATGCAACGTTACGGAACAGGTATCGAATTTGAAAAATTGGTTATCAGCTAAGCAAGAAGCTTTGCCAAAATCTTGAAATCATATTGCAAAGAAAGGACTGAGGAATATAACGTAATAATCCATGGGACAAAAATTTGAATTGTGGTACTTGTGCTTTCCATTCAGCCTGAGGCTTTCCACAAATCGTCGCGTAATGTGAATCATACTGTACCATGGAGCATAAGTCACTAGATGTGCCATGCGCTTCGTAAGGCATGCACACTTATCGGTGGTCTTAAGCAAAATGATTGTCATCCTTGCAAGCTAAAAGATGGCAACCGGAAATCGTATGTCATTTCAATTTCACCATCTTCTTTCAACAACCCCATAATCCCTTGAATGGAGCTAGCAGAGTGTTTTACTGGCCAGATGCCTTTCCCTGTCGCCAATGCGGAGTTTTGTTCGGCAGATATATTCTCGCCATGCCGAGAGAGAGAAATATCGGCTTCTACCTAGGATGGAATTTACAGCCTCCTGCTTGTACCACTTGTATAATTTCAATTTAATGTTAGGTTAAATCCTTGAGCACAATTATTTCCCACAGTAAGGTGAATTGTAAGGGCCCCCAGTTGAATCTTGATCTCTCAACTTCATTTGGAGAAGTCTCAACTGTATTTAATTTTAGCGATCACAATGAGCCGGAAGGACTTTTTCCATGGGGTGGCAATCTTTTTGTTCGTTACCTAATATATAGTTCGGGAGGGAGAAAATTTGCTGACCTCTGCGCATAGTCTGTCCTCACAAAAGGAAGGGATCAATGGACCATTAGAGCGGAGCTTACATTGCTCGCTGTGCTAAGTAAACTTTTTTTAACCTGATGTTTACAAGCCGGAGGTGGCGTTGAGCTGGTAGTAACTCTTCCATAAACTCAACCTCCACTTCATGAGCATCGGATGCCCCGGTGTCCGAATCGATCCAAGGCAACATTTAGAAAATGTTAAGCCCTCGGTCAATAACGCTGTGCCCTAGGGCAACTGGGATTCTAACTTCCAGTTAATTGAGCAAGGGGTAGGCTCAACCTACATGGGGCTTCCCTTGAGGTGCACTCAAAAGCTGCAGTTAGTCCAGAATGCAGCCGCGCGGGTGATTATGGGAGCGCCTAGACACTCCCACATAACACCAATCCTGCGCGAGCTGCACTGGCTTCCTGTTGTCTTTCGGGTGCGCTTCAAGGTTTTGACGACCATCTTCAAAGCGCTCCATGGCTCGGGGCCTAGTTATATGCGAGACCGCCTCCCGCCCCATACATCCCTTAGACCAATACGCTCCCACAGAGAGGGCCTCCTCGGGGTGCCGTCGGCCGGACAATGCCGACTGGCGACACCCAGGGGAAGAGCCTTCTCTGTGGCGGGCCCTGCCCTGTGGAACGACCTACCCCCTGAACTTCGCACCATCTCCGACCTCCGCCTCTTCCGCAAGTGTCTAAAGACACATTTGTTCCATCTAGCCGGCCTAGCGTAGCCCCTAAACTGACTTTTAGATAAGTTTTTAAATTTGGGGATTTTAATTTGGTTTTAGCACAGGATCCATTGAATTCGTTTTTTAAATTTTTATATGATGTTTTGTATGTATTTTTAATTTCCCTGTGCGCCGCCCTGAGTCCGTTTGGAGAAGGGCGGGGTATAAATTGAATAAATATAAATATAAATAAATATATAACCAAGACTAGGGTGAGAGTGAGCAGGACGTAGAAGGACTACGTTGAAACAGTCCCTTTGTCCATCTGCAAATATTGTGATGGAGCACAAGAAAAAGGGAACTCTTCACTAGGGTCAAAGTGAGAATCTGCCTTAATAAAACACCAGTGTTGGTTTTTGGGGGGCAAAAACTATACATTTAGATCTCAGCTGGAAGGGACCTTGGAGGTCTTCTAATCCACCCCCTGCTCAAGCAGGACAACTATGCATTCATTTCACATCAGTGACTATCTAGACTCTTCTTAAAAACCTCCAGCGATGATGCTTCTGGAGGCAAGCTGTCCTACCGGTTAACTGTTCTCACTGTTAGGAAATTTAATTCCAGGTTGATTCGCTCCTTGATTATCCGTTTCCATCCATTATTTCGGGTCTTCTGGTGCTTTGGAGAATAAGTTGACTCCCTCTTCTTTGTGGCAGCCCCTCAAATACTGGAAGACTGGTCTCGTGTCCCTCCTAGTCCCTCTTTTCTTTAGACTAGCCAAACCCCAATTCCTGCAACTGTTCTTCATACATGTTTTGCCTCCTGGTCCTTCATCATCTTTTTTGCACTTTAGAAAAAAGTCTCAACATCTTTTTTTCAATGTCGTGACCAAAACTGGATGCAGTATTCCCAGTGTGTAAATACTAAGTATTTACAAAGTGGTGCTAATACTTGATTTTAATTTAGTGGACCGAGATGGTAACATGCTAGAATTTAGAGAGAAGGGATGGGCTTTTACTACAACTAAGTTTTCCAAAACAAGCTATGTAAATCCAAATATACTGACCCAATTCCCTTATTTTCAGGGAAGGAAGGAAGCCCAAATTACTTTAAACGGACTAGAATTCACCTTCATGCTTGCAAAGGAAGAATCTTTCGAAATAGAACGGAGAATCTAGAGAGATTTCTTGCTTTTTCTTTCTAGAGTTTTGGCAACCGTGAAATTTGCCTAGTGATGGATGCGACCAAGTTACAGTACGTAGGATCGTGAAATGAAATCTTTAAAAAAAAAGCTTTCTTGCTTTAAAAAGAGAAACGCCCGGAGCCGAGGAAAACGTTGCGAAACGGTGGAAGGCGGGCGCTTTGAATGGAAGCAAATCAAAAGAGCAACGATGGAAAGCCGATGGGTTTTAGTGGATGACAAAACTCGGCGTACAGAATTAATTGACTTACAGGCACTAATTTCCAATACCATTTGGAAGGAGACTGTTCGGGAAGCAGGGAGGGAGGAACGGAAAAGTTGGGGACAGGAGAGGAACATTGTCAGAGTATGTTACAAGCAAACTTTACGCGAGCCTCACCCGGGGCCGTGCTTTCATATTGCGAACGGTTTCAACACACAGGAAAGGAGGGTTTTTTCTTTAAAAAAAACTCACAAGAAACACGTATCTAGAGCAGGGGTCTCCAACCTTTGCAACTTTTAAGTCTGAAGGACTTCAGCTCCCAGAATTCTCCAGCCAGCAAAGCTTTGCTGGCTGGAGAATTCTGGGAGCTGACGTCCTTCAGACTTAAAAGTTGCAAAGGTTGGCGACCCCTGCTCTAGAGGATTTGCATGCATAGAGCGTTTAAAAGTCTGTGCAATATGGAAGTTCGACCGCAGCCTTTTCCACACCAGTTAAGAATATCTCGGCAGGACTTAAGAAAATTGCACCGTTGGGGTACCGTTGCGTCGCGCCTCTCAAATATTCTAACACTGGGAGTGTAAGGGCGCCTGTTAGTAACGTCTACTACTTAAAAGGAACAAAAGAGAGGAAGGATTGTGTTCATGCACCCCTATTTCTTCTGAATAATTCTATAGATCAGTGGTTCTCAATCTTTTCTTCACCGTGGGCTGCCTTTAAGTACCTTTTGTGCCCCCCAACCAAGACTTAATTCAAGATTTAAATCGTAGTATTTCTCCAAGCCTTTGCTTGGAGAAATCGTGGCCCTATGGGTATCCGTGAACCACAAATTGAGAAACCCACTGCTATAGATCTTACGTTCCTTAGTGCTTGAGAAGATCCAAACGGCATCCAATCAAGGTTTGTTACAAATATAAATCTACAAGGTCTTAATCAGCAGATTGTTAAAATCTCCCACTCACCTCTGTCTCAAGACTACATTCCCCCCCCTCCACGCCCACAAGATGAAATATTCAGTCTTAAACAAGATACAATTTTAACAGGTGTTTTTTTATTTAAAAAAAAACTATCTGGAAAATATGATGCACATCAAGTAAACAAGGTATAAAATAAAATGTGGGATGCAAACTTTTAAAAGGGGACTGTCACAGCGGCTTCCAAATCCCATTCGTTTTGAAGCCACCTCTTCAGACCATGAGTGAAACCACATAAGTATTCAAATCACTCCATATGGAAGGAAGGAAGGAAGGAAGGAAGGAAGGAAGAACAGAAGAAAAAAGGAAGGGAGGGAAGCATCAGAGAAAAGGAAGGAAGGAAGGAAGGACAGAAGAAGAAAGGAAGGGAGGGAAGCATCAGAGAAAAGGAAGGAAAGAAGGAAGGAAGGAAAACCTGAAGGAGAGAAAGGGAGGAAGAGGAGGAGAAGCATCAGAGAGGAATAAAGGAAAGAAGGAAGGAAAGATGAAGGAGGGAAGAACAGAGGAAGAAAGGAAGGGAGGGAAGCATCAGGAAGGACGAAGGAAAGTAGGAAGGAAGGAAAAATTGAAGGAGGAAAAGAGAGGGAGGAAGAGAAGCATCAGAGAGGAGGAAGGAAGGAAGGAAGAGGTGAAGGAGGGAGAGAGGAAGGAAGAGAGGAATAAAGGAAGGGACAGAAGCATCAGGGAGGACGAAGGAAGGAAAGAAGGAAGGAAGGAAAAGGTGAAGGAGAGAGGGAGGGAGGAAGAATCAGAGGAGGGAGGGAAGGAAAGAAGGAAAGAGAAAGAAAGAAAGAAAGAAAGAAAAAAAGAAAGAAAGAAAGAAAGAAAGAAAGAAAGAAAGAAAGAAAGAAAGAAAGAAAGAAAGAAAGAAAGAAAAGGCAGGATAATAAATTCTACCGATATATAAGAGCAAAGGCAGATAGAAAAACAATCAGGTCTGCTTCTAAGTCCCACCCACATGAATCAATTAAACGTTCCATTGCATCTAATGTGTTTTACCTTTTGATGACCTGGGCTTTCCAGTAATTGCTGTTTTAATTTAATCTCCTTTTCCGTGATCTCTCTCATTTTTAGGTTCACCTGAAAGAGCAGAAGGGGAGGGGAAAAAGAAAAAAAAAAGTAACGAGGGCAACTGTATTCCTTTCCCTGATTTTGGTTTTAATTGCCAAAATTCAGGCACTTTGTCCTTTCTCCCTGCCTTCTCAATCTCCCCAGGGGGTATTCTGGCTATCCACAACTGTGTGCTTCACTCTCTTTTTTTCTTACAACACAATCCAGATGACAATCCAACACAATTAGCAGCTTCAAATTCCTAGCAATATAGAGGTTCTAAATACTCTCTCACTCTCTCCTTCCCCCCCTCTCCCTCTCTCCAGATATAGGCACCCTTTCTAAGTCACAAATCAGAACCCCAAGCCATAAAGACAAAATTACTCCCAGTCCTAAGTAAATGGATTTTCTGTGTTTTATTCCCAACCCAATTTCTAATGCTTTTTCGAAATTAAGTCCAATATTTCTGGTGACATACTTATTTCCAAGGTTTTATGTTTATATCCAAGGTTTAGCTTTCATGCTGCTTAGGACCAAGGTGACTTTTCATACAAAGTTAGATAAAGTCACGGCCTAGGAATGCTTTTCTTCCCCCTCACTAGGAAAAGGTTCCCCCTTGCACATCTGTGCTAGCCGTTCCCGACTCTAGGGGGCAGTGCTCATCTCCGTTTCAAAGCCGAAGAGCCAGCGCTGTCCGAAGACGTCTCCGTGGTCATGTGGCCGGCAGGACTCAATACCGAAGGCGCACGGAACGCTGTTCCCTTCCCACCAAAGGTGGCTCCTATTTTTCTACTTGCATTTTTGACATGCTTTCGAACTGCTAGGTTGGCAGAAGCTGGGACGAGTCACGGGAGCTGCCTCCGTTACGCGGCGCTGGGGATTCGAACCGCCAAACTGCCGACCTTTCTGATCGACAAGCTCAGCCTCTTAGCCACGGCGCCTCTCTTAAGACACAACTTGTACCCTACTTGTACGGTGGTGTTTACCGATAACCAGAGATTTCCACCTCAAATGGGCTCACGGTTTACCTTGTTGATCCAGAATATCATCGCATCCTCCAGATCGTATGGCAAATCCTTCGAGGCACTGAACGTGGAGAAACACTTGACGCTGGCCACCACTTTCTCAATGCTGATCATCTCTACCGTGTAGCCCATCATGAGAGCATCAATCATGGCCATGTGAGGACTCTACAGGACCGGGAGGGGAAAAAAACAACCATAGCATGCTGGGTTCAACCCCCTTCTTGGGAAGAACTGCAGAAAAAAACAATTACAGCCAACCTGTCTTCCATTGAGGACATGAGTCAAAAAGAGGGCTGTAGAAATATCTACAGACCCCTCGCATCCTGGACATAAATTGTCTCAACTCCTACCCTCAAAATGACGCTATAGAGCACTGCACACACACCAAGACAACTAGACACAAGGACAGTTTTTTCCCCGAACGCCATCACTCTGCTAAACAAATAATTCCCTCAATACTGTCAAACTATTCACTAAGGCTGCATTACTATTAGTCTTCTCATCATTCCTATCACCCATCTCCTCCCACTTATGACTGCAGGACTGTAGCTTTGTGGCTTGTATCCTTACGATTTATACTGATTGTTTCCCGATTGCTTATTTGTACCCTGTGACTATCATTAAGTGTTGTACTTTATGATTCTTCACAAATGTATCTTGTCTTTTTATGGACACTGAGAGCACCTGCACCAAAGACAAATTTTCTATTCTATTCTATTCCATTCTTCTTCCTCTTCTTTCTATTCTATTCTTTCTATTCTATTCCACTCCACTCCATTCTTCTAATTCCTATTTTATTCTATTTTATTCCATTCCATTCTTCTTCCTTTTCTTTCTATTCTATTCCACTCCATTCTTCTAATTCCTATTTTATTCTATTTTATTCCATTCCATTCTTCTTCTTCTTCTTCTTTCTATTCTATTCTTTCTATTCTATTCCACTCCACTCCATTCTTCTAATTCCTATTTTATTCTATTTTATTCCATTCTTCTTCTTCTTCTTCCTTTTTTCTATTCTATTCTATTCTATTCCACTCCATTCTTCTAATTCCTATTTTATTCTATTTTATTCCATTCTTCTTCTTCTTCCTCTTTTTTCTATTCTATTCTATTCTATTCCACTCCATTCTTCTAATTCCTATTTTATTCTATTTTATTCCATTCCAATCCATTCTATTCTTCTTCCTCTTTTTCTATTCCATTCTTTCAATTCAATTCCATTCCATTCTATTCTTCACTTCTATTGCATTCCATTATTCTGTTCTGTTCTATTCTATTGCATTCCATTATTCTGTTCTGTTCTGTTCTATTCTATTCCATTCCATTAAAAAAAAAAAAAGAGGTTGGCCAATTTAGGACTAGCCCCATTTCGCAGGAAGCGGTGGTGGTGGCGGGGAGGAGGTACAAGAGGAAACAAAGACAATGAAAGAATGGAGTTGCGGAGCTCCACTCCTGGTTTTTCTGAAGCTCACCATTTTGATCGGCGCAGAGCTGAGATCGGATTCGGACACAGGGGTGTCATCGCTCTCCATGACGTAAATCCCTTTCCGGGAGAGCGCCTGGATGACCGAGTGGTGCCCCTGCAGGGTCGCCACCTGGTCTCCCTTGAGGATGAGGCTGCAGACGCGGTAATACAGCTCGCTGGATAACAGCAGCTTGATGACGGGCGGCTTGATGTGCTCCTGCTCATATTGGTCTATATAAAAGGGATCTTTTAATTCCTCTGGGATGTTGTCTGAAAGGAAAAAGAGAAGCGAGTTCAAAAGAAGGGAACGGCTGGTGACAGCGCAAAGCTGACGGTGGAACCTGCAACTTAAGGATGTAGCCGACTTTGGGGGAATGTAAGTCCTGTCTCCTTGTAGAGATTAATGAATAGATTATAAGCGACTGAGGTTGCACAGATGTGTAAGTGAAGGCATCTGATCGAGGAGGACACTCAGCAGAAGCACCTCACTAAGGACTAGAAGCATGGGCTTTCCAAGCAGAGGGAAGACCTGCGGGAGTGCAAGGCCGGGCGCCGGCCCCTGGAGGCTCAGCGGGCTGAGATGGTCAGCCAGTTCCAGGCCAGGATGCAGCCCCACTGGAACGAGGCCCTCCGGCTCTTCGCCACCAGCGGTGCTTCCTTCCAGCCTTCGCCCAAAGCCCCCCACCAGGAGGCCGAAGCAGACCCCAAGTTGGAATTTCTGCTCCCCTTTGACCCAGGAAGGAAGGAAGGAAGGAAGGCCCCCTTCCTGCCCCCTTTCAACCCACACAAAAAGACCCCGAAGGGGGAGAGTCTCTGCAGCAACACAAGCGTCCATTGCACCTATCCGTCCCAGGGGCCGTGGTTCGAGGACCCCGGATTTAGTACCATATAAAAAAATGCAAATAATTTTTCTGCGGACCACCCAAATTTTCTCGCGGGCCCCCAGTGGTCCACAGCCCCCCCAGTTGGTGACCGCTGATCTAAAAAGTCACCTTCAGGGTCGTCCCCCCCCCGTGCCCACCCATTCTCATCCAGCACGTTAAGAACGCTGGCTTCATCCAATCAAAACTTCTAAAAAGCAACTTGCTGGGCTACTGCATTTTGGTTTATGCCTTCATTTACACATCTGTACAACCTCAGTCGCCTGGCTTATCATCTGTTGGTGAATTTCTACAGGGAGACAGGACTGCAACCGGCACTCCTGGACACCGCAGCAAGAAATGTAGCCCCCAAGGCCAGGAGGGCCACCACGCTGCAAACTAGTTCAACACCTTCATCCAGATCGGCAGGCTTTCAGGGTGATGTTTCAGCTTGTTCGCCTTGTTTCATCCCAGGGAAGCTGCTTAAGATACCTGCTGTTCTTTTGTCCCGCGAGCTCGCGTGCACGCGCAAGACAAAATCTTATGTCTCTCAGCAGCGCCCGTTCAAACGTTACCAAGTAGGGGCTGGAGGAAATCTGGAAATAGGGGTGAGGTTGTACAGATTTCTGATTGAAGCAAAAGTTCCTCCAAAGCACACAGTTAAGTCCGAAGCCTTGCAAAGTTTTTTAGAATACTTTTACAACACAGGGCCATCGTTTTATACTTCATGATAGGAGGAGAGAGATAAATTTGTTCCTCTTGGCTTCTCGGTCCTCACTAAGAAAGGATTTTTCGAAGTGACCATTAGTATTCCGTATACAGTAATGAACACACTCTGATGCTAAGGAGTTCTACTCTCCCTCCCCACCTGAAAAGAACTCTGTTCCAACTGCCACTTGCCTCACATTCCGTTACCTCCGTTCAAACTGGCAGACGCTCCACTCCTTCACTCAAGGAGCGGTCTGGGGTTCCTTACAGTACTAAACGTTGGTACCTCATCAAAATGTCTACGCCTTCCAACTATGGAACTGCTACTGGATTCAAGGTGGCGGGAGCGATATTCCCTTATGTGTGTCAATCACTGACCACCACTGAGCCAATGGATTGCGAATCGAATAGCCAATCACATAGTCTCATTGTGAAGCACGGGTATCCAGTTAGTTATGAATATATCCTAGTCCATTGAAAAACTTTCTCAAGTTAAGGGAATGCTAAGAAAATGGATGGAATACCTCCTTAACCTTTTTGCCACAAACCAGATGAGTACAACAATATAAAACAAAAGTTTCGCTTTAAAATTTACAACACATTTAAGGTCCCATGCAGATGTATGCATTTCGCCAAGACCTTTTAACCCGGGGCAAAATTGACAATTTCTTTTTTTATCCTTCTCCACTCTCACCAAATCCGCTAGCAAAGTAAACAATTCAAATCTCAGTTTTCTTCTGCTACTCCATTTGTCCCAAATAGCAAATCCTTAATTTAAGATACTTGAGACAGAAGCCTTCAAGCCCAAACATCGAATCTGAATTTATTTATTTTTTGCAGTTGACCAGATGCAAACGGACAGAAATTAAACCAAGTATCTCAAATAAAGGATGGTGCAGCTTCTGTGCATGGACAGAAATGATTATACCAGGGATCTGGAAGGCTTAAAAAATTTGGACCAATTGTTTGGGGCAGAATCTGACATAAAATTCCAAAATCCACTCAACTGAGCTCTGCAGGTTCCTAACA